>OZ024741.1:167631273-167668773 GCA_964016885.1 Eledone cirrhosa | reverse complement strand
GTTCTTAATAATTGTGTTTATTATTTTATTTCAATTTTACTCCCTTTTTGTCCTTACTAACCCACTAAGTTTTTTAATGTACTCACATAGGGTTGTGTGCGGGCGCATATGCAGACAGCTTATGTGTACATACATTTATAGTATTTTGATTATTTATTTGTATGTGTGTGTATATGTGTGTATGCGTGCATGTGTATATATATATATATATATATATATATATATATATATATATATATATATATGTGTATGTGTATGTATGTATGTGTGTATATATATATATATATGTGTGTATATATATATATATATGTGTGTTTATTTATGCTTATATTATATTTATATATGGTTATATGCACGTGTGTCATATATATGTGTGTATGCTTTTGTATATATGGGTTTTTTTGTGTGTATGGATTTACGTATGGTTTTTTTGTATGCGTGTGTTGATTTATTATTACGTGTGCGTGCGCGCACACATTTGTATACATATGTACATAGGTTATGAACCAATGCTCTTTATTGTAGGGTTTTATGTGTATGTATGTGGATGTGTATGTATATTTGGTTGTATGCATGTTTATATATACATGTGTATGCGTGTGTATGTGTATATGTATTTTTGCATGCATGTGTATGTGGATGTGTACGTATGTTTATTTTATATTTTTGTGTGTGTATATATATAGATAAACATATGTGTATGTGTTTTTATACGTGTGTATGAGTTTTTATGCATGTTTATGTGTTTGCGCGTGTGTATGTATGTATGTGTATATATATATATATATATATATATATATATACGATATTAACAAATGGAAACTATATTTATAAAACCATATTTATTTCATTATACATATTTCAAGGACAAGTTAAATTATGGTGTGCTTTCAGCAGATAAAATATAATATAGAGCAGTTTTATAAATAAATATTGACATACCCTTAAAGAATGCAACCATTCTTTAAGGGTATGTCAATATTTATTTATAAAACTGATCTATATTATATTTTATCTGCTGAAAGCACACCATAATTTAACTTGGTGTCCTTGAAATATGTATAATGAAATAAATATGGTTTTATAAATATAGTTTCCATTTGTTAATATCGTATTTTTACTGCAATTATTTGTTGAGTGCTTTATATCAGTTATAAAAATATTTGCTTGTTGCATCCCAACAATTTAAATAGAACTTTTACATATATATATATATATATATTTTTTTTATATATATATTTATGTATATGCACATCTCATGTATTTGTTTATTTTCAAGTTGTTTTTATCCCCCCCCCCCACACACACACACTCATACTTATCGTTGTCAACACATATCCTTTTGTCTTTATTTTGTTTTTGACTTTGTATTTTTTGTTCTTATTCATTTATTTATTTATTCTTATTACTTCATGTATGTGTATGTATTTATGTCCCTGTCTGTAGACGCATATACGCTTATGTGAAAAAGTATATGTCTACATACTTTTTAAGTATATGCGCGTGGTTGAGTGTGTGTATGTTTATGTTCTGGATATTTATTGTTTATATATATATATTTTTTTATATTTTTTCCCCTCTTCTTATTCGCCCGATTTTTTCTCACCCTCACTTTCATATTACTTAAATTTTGTTTTAAAATCCATATTTAATAAAAACACCATGTTTTTTATTCATTCTGACGACTGAAAACAGATGCAACATCTGCTTTCAAGAAACCACTGGTAAATGAAATAATTATCTTATGTTGTTTATTACATAACTAATAAACTCTGTAGCCTACATAGAGCACTCTTTTTTCCTGTACCTTTCCGACGGAATTACTTCATTCATATATTTATATATATGGATATATATAGATGGTTTGAACTTTACAGAACCACCTGCCTTTTTGAGGTCAAATACCAACCCTACTACCATCTTCAAACTGACAATGAGAATCAAGACTATTCCTGCTGACAACATTAAATTATTCCTAACAAGTTCATATGTCCCAAGGCTCTGATACCATCAACACTATAAACACAGAGCTGGCATATCTAAGAACTGCCTGATGAGGTCATAGCCATTCAATGGCTATCATCGAAATATATATAGTAGTAAATAAAGGATTATGAGTTCATGCAATTGACTTATGTTTCGTCACTATATATATATATATATATAAATAAATAAACACGGGTGTATAGAAGATTATATTAATAAAAGGAATTCCAACTTTGTCTGATTTACTTATTTTATTTACAAACCTTTAAAATTATAATGATATTATAATGAAATAGTATGGTAGAATATTAAGTGTTAAATGTTAATTGAACAAGTACATTCATGCTTTTGCAATCTTCAGGTTCATATTCAGTAGTGACAGTCAAGTTTGCAATTTTAAAATATGTGCCTTATATACAGTAAAAAGTGGCTACAGAATGCTAAGTTTTGCAAACTGTATTTCGACCAATCGGTTTGACCTTACCAACAAAGACCAATTATTCACTGTATCTAAATTCAATGATAGTCGATGTGGTACATGTCAGTTCATACATACTGGTCAATATATGAACACAAAAACTGGAAAAATATTCCCAAATGCAAATATGAACTGCAAAAGCAGAAATGTAATTCACTGCATTAAATGCCCGAATTGTGAAGAACTATATGTCGGTCAAACTGGAAATGCACTATCAGAACGTGCACGGGTGCACCGACAGCAAATCAAAGACCCAAATGTCCGTCAGATACCCCTGAGTAACCATCTAGCAACATATGGTCAGAAAATATTTATAATATTTCCAGTCGACAAACTACACAGCCCAAGTGAAATCAAGAGAAACATTAAAGAAAAGAATTTTATTGATAAATTCCAACCCAAGCTAAATGAACAATAATAATGCTTAGTGGTATTACTTCTACTATGACTACGCCTACGACCATGTCGACTACCACCACTGACAACAACAACAACAATAATAATAATAAAAGTGATGTTGATGTTGATGATTACTGAAGAATTTTTACAAAAACCCTAGAAAATGCTATTTTCATCATTTCTAAAAATAGCAAAACAATTGATGCTTTGGATAGGGTCAATTAGTAGTCATTAGACATGCTCAACCAACTGTGACGCCTAAACCAATCAGCTTTAGTAATCTAGTGAAACCACACACCGATTGGTCGAAATACAGTTTGCAAAACTTAGCATTCTGTAGCCCCTTTTTACTGTATATAAGGCACATATTTTAGCCATCTCATTACAGTTGAAAATTGCAAACTTGACTGTCACCACTGAATATGAACCTGAAGATTGCGAAACCATGAAAGTAGTTGTCCAATTAACATTTAATATTCTACCATACTATTTCATTATAATATCATTATTTTAAAGGATTGTAAATAAAACGAGTAAATCAGACAAAGTTGGAATTCCTTTTATTAATATATATTAGAAAGTGAACAACACAAAATATAACTACTCCATTACCAAAGGTTTCTGGATCACAGACAATAATAATATACGTCTGGATCGTTCGTCAGACAGAGATGTTATAGATAAAAGATATCTTTTATCTATAACATCTGTCTGACGAACGATCCAGATGTATATTATCGTCTGTGATCCAGAAACCTTTGGTAATGGAGTAGTTATATTTTGTGTTGTTCACTTTCTAATTAAATAGCACTATTCTATACGTAGAGCACTCTTTTTTCCTTTGTTTTTCCTTTGGAATTACCTAACACATATATATATAGTCAGATAGAGAGAGTTGGTATAAATAGCCTAAAAATGCAAAATCAGTTAACAAAAGTAATTTTAGATTTATAACTTTATTGTTTTATTGTGCAAAAATTCATTAGGTTTTCTATAATGATACATAATTAATATTTTCAAGCTATAATATTTATAAGCTAAAATATGAAATTGGGTTATTTAAGCCTTTTGATACCAACACAGCCCAATCCTTCTTTAATCTAATGAAACAAAATCCCCAATATTAAAAAGTTTCTATTTAAATCAAAATTTTGCAACACAATTTTGTATAAGAACCATGTTACATTACTAACTTAATGAAATAATAATTTTAGTATATCTCTCAAAATGTTTCATTAATTGAAATAGTGTCTTTCATTAGAAATACAGTCATGAAAGGGTTAACCTTTTTATACCAAACTGCTTCGAACTGGCTTGGTTCTACAATACAAGACTGTTTCTTTTTTTATTGTTTAAATTTATCTAAAAACCTTCCATCATAATTTTATATAAGAACTTTCTTAATTTATGCACCAAACACCAGCTTACTAATTAGAGGGTTAGTAATACTACTTAATCCGTCCAAATTGTTTGATTTCAAATTATTTGAAAATAATGCTTTCTAGTATAGGCACAAGGCCAGTAATTTGGGGGGAGGAGAAAGTCGATTAAATCGACCCCAGTACGTTACTGGTGCTCTATTTTATCGACCTCGTAAGGATGAAAGGCAAAGTTAACCTCGGCAGAATTTGAACTCAGGCTGTAAAGGGCCGTAACTCTATCCAGCAAAGCATGGTGTCTGACGCTTTACCGATACTGCCTATCCACCGCCCTATAATGATTTGAAAATAATAAGCAGTAATCTTTCATTAGAAATATGGTAACAATAGAGTTAATAGATATCATTTAATCTAGTCACCATCTATGGAGTATATGAGCTCTCTGTTTAATCAAAATTATAGACAGAACAGCTTCAAGAAAAATATCAGAATGGCATCTGTAGGCTATTAGTTGTTGTTGACACTTTGCATGCTGTGCGTCTCCTCCATGTTGCTCACAACAAACTTTATTTCTAAAATTGTTTTTCTAAATCTTAATAAAGTAAGTGTTGTTGTTTGCTCAAATCATTGCAGAATATGTAGAATACAAAGTTACGGAATGCTATAGCAATATAGATAAAAGATTACAGTGTAGGAGAGTATGGAGAATACTGTGGGTTATAGAAGGTTATAGCAATGTGGAATACTGTGTTATAGAATGTTATAGCAATGTGGAATACTGTGTTATAGAATGTTATAGCAATGTGGAATACTGTGTTATAGAAGGTTATAGCAATGTGGAATACTGTGTTATAGAATGTTATAGCAATGTGGAATACTGTGTTATAGAAGGTTATAGCAATGTGGAATACTGTGTTATAGAATGTTATAGCAATGTGGAATACTGTGTTATAGAATGTTATAGCAATGTGGAATACTGTGTTATAGAAGGTTATAGCAATGTAGAATACTGTGTTATAGAAGACTATAGCAATGTGGAATACTGTGTTATAGAAGGCTATAGCAATGTGGAATAGTGTTATAGGAGGATATAGCAATGTAGAATACTGTGTTATAGAAGGTTATAGCAATGTGGAATACTGTGTTATAGAAGGTTATAGCAATGTGGAATACTGTGTTATAGAAGGCTATAGCAATGTAGAATACTGTGTTATAGAAGGTTATAGCAATGTGGAATACTGTGTTATAGAAGACTATAGCAATGTGGAATACTGTGTTATAGAAGGTTATAGCAATGTGGAATACTGTGTTATAGAAGACTATAGCAATGTGGAATACTGTGTTATAGAAGGTTATAATAATGTGGAATACTGTGTTATAGAATGTTATAGCAATGTAGAATACGGTGTTATAGAAGGTTATAGCAATGTAGAATACTGTGTTATAGAAGACTATAGCAATGTGGAATACTGTGTTATAGAAGGTTATAATAATGTGGAATACTGTGTTATAGAATGTTATAGCAATGTAGAATACGGTGTTATAGAAGGTTATAGCAATGTGGAATACTGTGTTATAGAAGACTATAGCAATGTGGAATACTGTGTTATAGAAGGTTATAATAATGTGGAATACTGTGTTATAGAATGTTATAGCAATGTAGAATACGGTGTTATAGAAGGTTATAGCAATGTAGAATACTGTGTTATAGAAGGTTATAGCAATGTAGAATACTGTGTTATAGAAGACTATAGCAATGTGGAATACTGTGTTATAGAAAGTTATAGCAATGTGGAATACTGTGTTATAGAAGGTTATAGCAATGTGGAATACTGTGTTATAGAAGAATATAGCAATGTGGAATACTGTGTTATAGAAGAATATAGCAATGTGGAATACTGTGTTGTAGAAGAATATAGCAATGTGGAATACTGTGTTATAGAAGAATATAGCAATGTGGAATACTGTGTTATAGAAGGTTATAGCAATGTGGAATACTGTGTTGTAGAAGTTATAGCAATGTAGAATAATGTGTTGTAAAAGGCTATAGCAATGTGGAATACTGTGTTATAGAAGGTTATAGCAATGTGGAATACTGTCTTATAGAAGGTTATAGCAATGTGGAATACTGTGTTGTAGAAGGTTATAGCAATGTGGAATACTGTGTTGTAGAAGACTATAGCAATGTGGAATACTGTGTTGTAGAAGACTATAGCAATGTGGAATACTGTGTTATAGAAGACTATAGCAATGTGGAATACTGTGTTGTAGAAGACTATAGCAATGTAGAATACTGTGTTATAGAAGACTATAGCAATGTAGAATACTGTGTTGTAGAAGGTTATAGCAATGTGGAATACTGTGCTATAGAAGGCTATAGCAATGTGGGATACTGAGTTATAGAAGGTTATAGCAATGTGGAATACTGTGTTGTAGAAGGTTTTAGCAATGTGGAATACTGTGTTGTAGAAGACTATAGCAATGTGGAATACTGTGTTGTAAAAGGCTATAGCAATGTGGAATACTGTGTTGTAGAAGACTATAGCAATGTGGAATACTGTGTTATATAAGACTATAGCAATGTGGAATACTGTGTTATAGAAGACTATAGCAATGTGGAATACTGTGTTATAGAAGGTTATAGCAATGTGGAATACTGTGTTATAGAAGACTATAGCAATGTGGGATACTGTGTTGTAGAAGACTATAGCAATGTGGAATACTGTGTTATAGAAGGTTATAGCAATGTGGAATACTGTGTTGTAGAAGGTTATAGTAATGTGGAATACTGTGTTATAGAATGTTATAGCAATGTAGAATACGGTGTTATAGAAGGTTATAGCAATGTGGAATACTGTGTTATAGAAGACTATAGCAATGTGGAATACTGTGTTATAGAAGGTTATAATAATGTGGAATACTGTGTTATAGAATGTTATAGCAATGTAGAATACGGTGTTATAGAAGGTTATAGCAATGTAGAATACTGTGTTATAGAAGGTTATAGCAATGTAGAATACTGTGTTATAGAAGACTATAGCAATGTGGAATACTGTGTTATAGAAAGTTATAGCAATGTGGAATACTGTGTTATAGAAGGTTATAGCAATGTGGAATACTGTGTTATAGAAGAATATAGCAATGTGGAATACTGTGTTATAGAAGAATATAGCAATGTGGAATACTGTGTTGTAGAAGAATATAGCAATGTGGAATACTGTGTTATAGAAGAATATAGCAATGTGGAATACTGTGTTATAGAAGGTTATAGCAATGTGGAATACTGTGTTGTAGAAGTTATAGCAATGTAGAATAATGTGTTGTAAAAGGCTATAGCAATGTGGAATACTGTGTTATAGAAGGTTATAGCAATGTGGAATACTGTCTTATAGAAGGTTATAGCAATGTGGAATACTGTGTTGTAGAAGGTTATAGCAATGTGGAATACTGTGTTGTAGAAGACTATAGCAATGTGGAATACTGTGTTGTAGAAGACTATAGCAATGTGGAATACTGTGTTATAGAAGACTATAGCAATGTGGAATACTGTGTTGTAGAAGACTATAGCAATGTAGAATACTGTGTTATAGAAGACTATAGCAATGTAGAATACTGTGTTGTAGAAGGTTATAGCAATGTGGAATACTGTGCTATAGAAGGCTATAGCAATGTGGGATACTGAGTTATAGAAGGTTATAGCAATGTGGAATACTGTGTTGTAGAAGGTTTTAGCAATGTGGAATACTGTGTTGTAGAAGACTATAGCAATGTGGAATACTGTGTTGTAAAAGGCTATAGCAATGTGGAATACTGTGTTGTAGAAGACTATAGCAATGTGGAATACTGTGTTATATAAGACTATAGCAATGTGGAATACTGTGTTATAGAAGACTATAGCAATGTGGAATACTGTGTTATAGAAGGTTATAGCAATGTGGAATACTGTGTTATAGAAGACTATAGCAATGTGGGATACTGTGTTGTAGAAGACTATAGCAATGTGGAATACTGTGTTATAGAAGGTTATAGCAATGTGGAATACTGTGTTGTAGAAGGTTATAGTAATGTGGAATACTGTGTTATAGAAGACTATAGCAATGTGGAATACTGTGTTGTAGAAGACTATAGCAATGTGGAATACTGTGTTATAGAAGACTATAGCAATGTGGAATACTGTGTTGTAAAAGGCTATAGCAATGTGGAATACTGTGTTATAGAAGGTTATAGCAATGTGGAATACTGTGTTGTAGAAGGTTATAGCAATGTGGAATACTGTGTTGTAGAAGGTTATAGCAATGTGGAATACTGTGTTATAGAAGGTTATAGCAACGTGGAATACTGTGTTGTAGAAGACTATAGCAATGTGGAATACTGTGTTATAGAAGGTTATAGCAATGTGGAATACTGTGTTGTAGAAGACTATAGCAATGTGGAATACTGTGTTATAGAAGACTATAGCAATGTGGAATACTGTGTTATAGAAGACTATAGCAATGTGGAATACTGTGTTATAGAAGACTATAGCAATGTGGAATACTGTGTTATAGAAGACTATAGCAATGTGGAATACTGTGTTATAGAAGACTATAGCAATGTGGGATACTGTGTTGTAGAAGACTATAGCAATGTGGAATACTGTGTTGTAGAAGACTATAGCAATGTGGAATACTGTGTTGTAGAAGACTATAGCAACGTGGAATACTGTGTTGTAGAAGGCTATAGCAATGTGGAATACTGTGTTGTAGAAGACTATAGCAATGTGGAATACTGTGTTGTAGAAGACTATAGCAATGTGGAATACTGTGTTATAGAAGGTTATAGCAATGTGGAATACTGTGTTATAGAAGGTTATAGCAATGTGGAATACTGTGTTATAGAAGGCTATAGCAATGTGGAATACTGTGTTATAGAAGGTTATAGCAATGTGGAATACTGTGTTGTAGAAGACTATAGCAACGTGGAATACTGTGTTGTAGAAGATTATAGCAATGTGGAATACTGTGTTGTAGAAGACTATAGCAATGTGGAATACTGTGTTATAGAAGGTTATAGCAATGTGGAATACTGTGTTGTAGAAGGTTATAGCAATGTGGAATACTGTGTTATAGAAGGTTATAGCAACGTGGAATACTGTGTTGTAGAAGACTATAGCAATGTGGAATACTGTGTTATAGAAGGTTATAGCAATGTGGAATACTGTGTTGTAGAAGACTATAGCAATGTGGACTACTGTGTTATAGAAGGTTATAGCAATGTGGAATACTGTGTTGTAGAAGGTTATAGCAATGTGGAATACTGTGTTATAGAAAGTTATAGCAATGTGGAATACTGTGTTATAGAAGGTTATAGCAATGTGGAATACTGTGTTATAGAAGGCTATAGCAATGTGGAATACTGTATTATAGAAGGTTATAGCAATGTGGAATACTGTGTTATAGAATGTTATAGCAATGTGGAATACTGTGTTATAGAATGTTATAGCAATGTGGAATACTGTGTTATAGAAGGTTATAGCAATGTAGAATACTGTGTTATAGAAGACTATAGCAATGTGGAATACTGTGTTATAGAAGGCTATAGCAATGTGGAATACTGTGTTATAGGAGGAGATAGCAATGTAGAAAACTGTGTTATAGAAGGTTATAGCAATGTGGAATACTGTGTTATAGAAGGTTATAGCAATGTGGAATACTGTGTTATAGAAGGCTATAGCAATGTAGAATACTGTGTTATAGAAGGTTATAGCAATGTGGAATACTGTGTTATAGAAGACTATAGCAATGTGGAATACTGTGTTATAGAAGACTATAGCAATGTGGAATAATGTGTTATAGAAGGTTATAGCAATGTAGAATACGGTGTTATAGAAGGTTATAGCAATGTAGAATACTGTGTTATAGAAGGTTATAGCAATGTAGAATACTGTGTTATAGAAGACTATAGCAATGTGGAATACTGTGTTATAGAAAGTTATAGCAATGTGGAATACTGTGTTATAGAAGGTTATAGCAATGTGGAATACTGTGTTATAGAAGAATATAGCAATGTGGAATACTGTGTTATAGAAGAATATAGCAATGTGGAATACTGTGTTGTAGAAGAATATAGCAATGTGGAATACTGTGTTATAGAAGAATATAGCAATGTGGAATACTGTGTTATAGAAGGTTATAGCAATGTGGAATACTGTGTTGTAGAAGTTATAGCAATGTAGAATAATGTGTTGTAAAAGGCTATAGCAATGTGGAATACTGTGTTATAGAAGGTTATAGCAATGTGGAATACTGTCTTATAGAAGGTTATAGCAATGTGGAATACTGTGTTGTAGAAGGTTATAGCAATGTGGAATACTGTGTTGTAGAAGACTATAGCAATGTGGAATACTGTGTTATAGAAGACTATAGCAATGTGGAATACTGTGTTGTAGAAGACTATAGCAATGTAGAATACTGTGTTATAGAAGACTATAGCAATGTAGAATACTGTGTTGTAGAAGGTTATAGCAATGTGGAATACTGTGCTATAGAAGGCTATAGCAATGTGGGATACTGAGTTATAGAAGGTTATAGCAATGTGGAATACTGTGTTGTAGAAGGTTTTAGCAATGTGGAATACTGTGTTGTAGAAGACTATAGCAATGTGGAATACTGTGTTGTAAAAGGCTATAGCAATGTGGAATACTGTGTTGTAGAAGACTATAGCAATGTGGAATACTGTGTTATATAAGACTATAGCAATGTGGAATACTGTGTTATATAAGACTATAGCAATGTGGAATACTGTGTTATAGAAGGTTATAGCAATGTGGAATACTGTGTTATAGAAGACTATAGCAATGTGGGATACTGTGTTGTAGAAGACTATAGCAATGTGGAATACTGTGTTATAGAAGGTTATAGCAATGTGGAATACTGTGTTGTAGAAGGTTATAGTAATGTGGAATACTGTGTTATAGAAGACTATAGCAATGTGGAATACTGTGTTGTAGAAGACTATAGCAATGTGGAATACTGTGTTATAGAAGACTATAGCAATGTGGAATACTGTGTTGTAAAAGGCTATAGCAATGTGGAATACTGTGTTATAGAAGGTTATAGCAATGTGGAATACTGTGTTGTAGAAGGTTATAGCAATGTGGAATACTGTGTTGTAGAAGGTTATAGCAATGTGGAATACTGTGTTATAGAAGGTTATAGCAACGTGGAATACTGTGTTGTAGAAGACTATAGCAATGTGGAATACTGTGTTATAGAAGGTTATAGCAATGTGGAATACTGTGTTGTAGAAGACTATAGCAATGTGGAATACTGTGTTATAGAAGACTATAGCAATGTGGAATACTGTGTTATAGAAGACTATAGCAATGTGGAATACTGTGTTATAGAAGACTATAGCAATGTGGAATACTGTGTTATAGAAGACTATAGCAATGTGGAATACTGTGTTATAGAAGACTATAGCGATGTGGGATACTGTGTTGTAGAAGACTATAGCAATGTGGAATACTGTGTTGTAGAAGACTATAGCAATGTGGAATACTGTGTTGTAGAAGACTATAGCAACGTGGAATACTGTGTTGTAGAAGGCTATAGCAATGTGGAATACTGTGTTGTAGAAGACTATAGCAATGTGGAATACTGTGTTGTAGAAGACTATAGCAATGTGGAATACTGTGTTATAGAAGGTTATAGCAATGTGGAATACTGTGTTATAGAAGGTTATAGCAATGTGGAATACTGTGTTATAGAAGGCTATAGCAATGTGGAATACTGTGTTATAGAAGGTTATAGCAATGTGGAATACTGTGTTGTAGAAGATTATAGCAATGTGGAATACTGTGTTGTAGAAGGTTATAGCAATGTGGAATACTGTGTTGTAGAAGGTTATAGCAATGTGGAATACTGTGTTATAGAAGGTTATAGCAACGTGGAATACTGTGTTGTAGAAGACTATAGCAATGTGGAATACTGTGTTATAGAAGGTTATAGCAATGTGGAATACTGTGTTGTAGAAGACTATAGCAATGTGGACTACTGTGGTATAGAAGGTTATAGCAATGTGGAATACTGTGTTGTAGAAGGTTATAGCAATGTGGAATACTGTGTTATAGAAAGTTATAGCAATGTGGAATACTGTGTTGTAGAAGACTATAGCAATGTGGAATACTGTGTTGTAGAAGACTATAGCAACGTGGAATACTGTGTTATAGAAGACTATAGCAATGTGGAATACTGTGTTGTAGAAGACTATATCAATGTGGAATACTGTGTTGTAGAAGACTATAGCAATGTGGAATACTGTGTTGTAGAAGGTTATAGCAATGTGGAATACTGTGTTGTAGAAGACTATAGCAATGTGGAATACTGTGTTGTAGAAGACTATAGCAATGTGGAATACTGTGTTATAGAAGGTTATAATAATGTGGAATACTGTGTTATAGAAGGTTATAGCAATGTGGAATACTGTGTTATAGAAGGTTATAGCAATGTGGAATACTGTGTTGTAGAAGACTATAGCAATGTGGAATACTGTGTTGTAGAAGACTATAGCAATGTGGAATACTGTGTTGTAAAAGGCTATAGCAATGTGGAATACTGTGTTATAGAAGGTTATAGCAATGTAGAATACTGTGTTATAGAAGGTTATAGCAATGTGGAATACTGTGTTGTAGAAGACTATAGCAATGTGGAATACTGTGTTATAGAAAGTTATAGCAATGTGGAATACTGTGTTGTAGAAGGTTATAGCAATGTGGAATACTGTGTTATAGAAGGTGATAGCAATGTGGAATACTGTGTTATAGAAGGTTATAGCAATCTGGAATACTGTGTTGTAGAAGACTATAGCAATGTGGAATACTGTGTTGTAGAAGACTATAGCAATGTGGAATACTGTGTTGTAGAAGACTATAGCAATGTGGAATACTGTGTTGTAGAAGACTATAGCAATGTGGAATACTGTGTTATAGAAGGTTATAGCAATGTGGTATACTGTGTTGTAGAAGACTATAGCAATGTGGAATACTGTGTTATAGAAGGTTATAGCAATGTGGAATACTGTGTTATAGAAGAATATAGCAATGTGGAATACTGTGTTATAGAAGAATATAGCAATGTGGAATACTGTGTTGTAGAAGACTATAGCAATGTGGAATACTGTGTTATAGAAGGTTATAATAATGTGGAATACTGTGTTATAGAAGGTTATAGCAATGTGGAATACTGTGTTATAGAAGGTTATAGCAATGTGGAATACTGTGTTGTAGAAGACTATAGCAATGTGGAATACTGTGTTGTAGAAGACTATAGCAATGTGGAATACTGTGTTGTAAAAGGCTATAGCAATGTGGAATACTGTGTTATAGAAGGTTATAGCAATGTAGCATACTGTGTTATAGAAGGTTATAGCAATGTGGAATACTGTGTTGTAGAAGACTATAGCAATGTGGAATACTGTGTTATAGAAAGTTATAGCAATGTGGAATACTGTGTTATAGAAGGTTATAATAATGTGGAATACTGTGTTATAGAAGGTAATAGCAATGTGGAATACTGTGTTATAGAAGGTTATAGCAATGTGGAATACTGTGTTGTAGAAGACTATAGCAATGTGGAATACTGTGTTGTAGAAGACTATAGCAATGTGGAATACTGTGTTGTAAAAGGGTATAGCAATGTGGAATACTGTGTTATAGAAGGTTATAGCAATGTAGAATACTGTGTTATAGAAGGTTATAGCAATGTGGAATACTGTGTTGTAGAAGACTATAGCAATGTGGAATACTGTGTTATAGAAAGTTATAGCAATGTGGAATACTGTGTTGTAGAAGGTTATAGCAATGTGGAATACTGTGTTATAGAAGGTGATAGCAATGTGGAATACTGTGTTATAGAAGGTTATAGCAATCTGGAATACTGTGTTGTAGAAGACTATAGCAATGTGGAATACTGTGTTGTAGAAGGTCATAGCAATGTGGAATACTGTGTTGTAGAAGACTATAGCAATGTGGAATACTGTGTTATAGAAGACTATAGCAATGTGGAATACTGTGTTGTAGAAGACTATAGCAATGTGGAATACTGTGTTGTAGAAGACTATAGCAATGTGGAATACTGTGTTATAGAAGGTTATAGCAATGTGGAATACTGTGTTGTAGAAGACTATAGCAATGTGGAATACTGTGTTGTAGAAGACTATAGCAATGTGGAATACTGTGTTATAGAAGGTTATAGCAATGTGGAATACTGTGTTGTAGAAGACTATAGCAATGTGGAATACTGTGTTGTAAAAGGGTATAGCAATGTGGAATACTGTGTTATAGAAGGTTATAGCAATGTGGAATACTGTGTTGTAGAAGACTATAGCAATGTGGAATACTGTGTTGTAGAAGACTATAGCAATGTGGAATACTGTGTTGTAAAAGGCTATAGCAATGTGGAATACTGTGTTATAGAAGGTTATAGCAATGTAGCATACTGTGTTATAGAAGGTTATAGCAATGTGGAATACTGTGTTGTAGAAGACTATAGCAATGTGGAATACTGTGTTATAGAAAGTTATAGCAATGTGGAATACTGTGTTGTAGAAGGTTATAGCAATGTGGAATACTGTGTTATAGAAGGTGATAGCAATGTGGAATACTGTGTTATAGAAGGTTATAGCAATCTGGAATACTGTGTTGTAGAAGACTATAGCAATGTGGAATACTGTGTTGTAGAAGGTTATAGCAATGTGGAATACTGTGTTGTAGAAGACTATAGCAATGTGGAATACTGTGTTGTAGAAGACTATAGCAATGTGGAATACTGTGTTATAAAAGACTATAGCAATGTGGAATACTGTGTTGTAGAAGACTATAGCAATGTGGAATACTGTGTTGTAGAAGACTATAGCAATGTGGAATACTGTGTTATAGAAGGTTATAGCAATGTGGAATACTGTGTTGTAGAAGACTATAGCAATGTGGAATACTGTGTTGTAGAAGACTATAGCAATGTGGAATACTGTGTTATAGAAGGTTATAGCAATGTGGAATACTGTGTTGTAGAAGACTATAGCAATGTGGAATACTGTGTTATAGAAGGTTATAGCAATGTGGAATACTGTGTTGTAGAAGGTTATAGCAATGTGGAATACTGTGTTATAGAAGGTGATAGCAATGTGGAATACTGTGTTATAGAAGGTTATAGCAATCTGGAATACTGTGTTGTAGAAGACTATAGCAATGTGGAATACTGTGTTGTAGAAGGTTATAGCAATGTGGAATACTGTGTTGTAGAAGACTATAGCAATGTGGAATACTGTGTTATAGAAGACTATAGCAATGTGGAATACTGTGTTGTAGAAGACTATAGCAATGTGGAATACTGTGTTGTAAAAGGCTATAGCAATGTGGAATACTGTGTTATAGAAGACTATAGCAATGTGGAATACTGTGTTGTAGAAGACTATAGCAATGTGGAATACTGTGTTGTAGAAGACTATAGCAATGTGGAATACTGTGTTATAGAAGGTTATAGCAATGTGGAATACTGTGTTGTAGAAGACTATAGCAATGTGGAATACTGTGTTGTAGAAGACTATAGCAATGTGGAATACTGTGTTGTAGAAGACTATAGCAATGTGGAATACTGTGTTATAGAAGGTTATAATAATGTGGAATACTGTGTTATAGAAGGTTATAGCAATGTGGAATACTGTGTTATAGAAGGTTATAGCAATGTGGAATACTGTGTTGTAGAAGACTATAGCAATGTGGAATACTGTGTTGTAGAAGACTATAGCAATGTGGAATACTGTGTTGTAAAAGGCTATAGCAATGTGGAATACTGTGTTATAGAAGGTTATAGCAATGTAGAATACTGTGTTATAGAAGGTTATAGCAATGTGGAATACTGTGTTGTAGAAGACTATAGCAATGTGGAATACTGTGTTGTAGAAGACTATAGCAATGTGGAATACTGTGTTGTAGAAGACTATAGCAATGTGGAATACTGTGTTGTAGAAGACTATAGCAATGTGGAATACTGTGTTATAGAAGGTTATAGCAATGTGGTATACTGTGTTGTAGAAGACTATGGCAATGTGGAATACTGTGTTGTAGAAGACTATAGCAATGTGGAATACTGTGTTATAGAAGGTTATAATAATGTGGAATACTGTGTTATAGAAGGTTATAGCAATGTGGAATACTGTGTTATAGAAGGTTATAGCAATGTGGAATACTGTGTTGTAGAAGACTATAGCAATGTGGAATACTGTGTTGTAGAAGACTATAGCAATGTGGAATACTGTGTTGTAAAAGGCTATAGCAATGTGGAATACTGTGTTATAGAAGGTTATAGCAATGTAGCATACTGTGTTATAGAAGGTTATAGCAATGTGGAATACTGTGTTGTAGAAGACTATAGCAATGTGGAATACTGTGTTATAGAAAGTTATAGCAATGTGGAATACTGTGTTATAGAAGGTTATAATAATGTGGAATACTGTGTTATAGAAGGTAATAGCAATGTGGAATACTGTGTTATAGAAGGTTATAGCAATGTGGAATACTGTGTTGTAGAAGACTATAGCAATGTGGAATACTGTGTTGTAGAAGACTATAGCAATGTGGAATACTGTGTTGTAAAAGGGTATAGCAATGTGGAATACTGTGTTATAGAAGGTTATAGCAATGTAGAATACTGTGTTATAGAAGGTTATAGCAATGTGGAATACTGTGTTGTAGAAGACTATAGCAATGTGGAATACTGTGTTATAGAAAGTTATAGCAATGTGGAATACTGTGTTGTAGAAGGTTATAGCAATGTGGAATACTGTGTTATAGAAGGTGATAGCAATGTGGAATACTGTGTTATAGAAGGTTATAGCAATCTGGAATACTGTGTTGTAGAAGACTATAGCAATGTGGAATACTGTGTTGTAGAAGGTCATAGCAATGTGGAATACTGTGTTGTAGAAGACTATAGCAATGTGGAATACTGTGTTATAGAAGACTATAGCAATGTGGAATACTGTGTTGTAGAAGACTATAGCAATGTGGAATACTGTGTTGTAGAAGACTATAGCAATGTGGAATACTGTGTTATAGAAGGTTATAGCAATGTGGAATACTGTGTTGTAGAAGACTATAGCAATGTGGAATACTGTGTTGTAGAAGACTATAGCAATGTGGAATACTGTGTTATAGAAGGTTATAGCAATGTGGAATACTGTGTTGTAGAAGACTATAGCAATGTGGAATACTGTGTTGTAGAAGACTATAGCAATGTGGAATACTGTGTTATAGAAGGTTATAATAATGTGGAATACTGTGTTATAGAAGGTTATAGCAATGTGGAATACTGTGTTATAGAAGGTTATAGCAATGTGGAATACTGTGTTGTAGAAGACTATAGCAATGTGGAATACTGTGTTGTAGAAGACTATAGCAATGTGGAATACTGTGTTGTAAAAGGCTATAGCAATGTGGAATACTGTGTTATAGAAGGTTACAGCAATGTAGCATACTGTGTTATAGAAGGTTATAGCAATGTGGAATACTGTGTTGTAGAAGACTATAGCAATGTGGAATACTGTGTTATAGAAAGTTATAGCAATGTGGAATACTGTGTTGTAGAAGGTTATAGCAATGTGGAATACTGTGTTATAGAAGGTGATAGCAATGTGGAATACTGTGTTATAGAAGGTTATAGCAATCTGGAATACTGTGTTGTAGAAGACTATAGCAATGTGGAATACTGTGTTGTAGAAGGTTATAGCAATGTGGAATACTGTGTTGTAGAAGACTATAGCAATGTGGAATACTGTGTTGTAGAAGACTATAGCAATGTGGAATACTGTGTTATAAAAGACTATAGCAATGTGGAATACTGTGTTGTAGAAGACTATAGCAATGTGGAATACTGTGTTGTAGAAGACTATAGCAATGTGGAATACTGTGTTATAGAAGGTTATAGCAATGTGGAATACTGTGTTGTAGAAGACTATAGCAATGTGGAATACTGTGTTGTAGAAGACTATAGCAATGTGGAATACTGTGTTATAGAAGGTTATAGCAATGTGGAATACTGTGTTGTAGAAGACTATAGCAATGTGGAATACTGTGTTATAGAAGGTTATAGCAATGTGGAATACTGTGTTGTAGAAGGTTATAGCAATGTGGAATACTGTGTTATAGAAGGTGATAGCAATGTGGAATACTGTGTTATAGAAGGTTATAGCAATCTGGAATACTGTGTTGTAGAAGACTATAGCAATGTGGAATACTGTGTTGTAGAAGGTTATAGCAATGTGGAATACTGTGTTGTAGAAGACTATAGCAATGTGGAATACTGTGTTATAGAAGACTATAGCAATGTGGAATACTGTGTTGTAGAAGACTATAGCAATGTGGAATACTGTGTTGTAAAAGGCTATAGCAATGTGGAATACTGTGTTATAGAAGACTATAGCAATGTGGAATACTGTGTTGTAGAAGACTATAGCGATGTGGAATACTGTGTTGTAGAAGACTATAGCAATGTGGAATACTGTGTTATAGAAGGTTATAGCAATGTGGAATACTGTGTTGTAGAAGACTATAGCAATGTGGAATACTGTGTTGTAGAAGACTATAGCAATGTGGAATACTGTGTTGTAGAAGACTATAGCAATGTGGAATACTGTGTTATAGAAGGTTATAATAATGTGGAATACTGTGTTATAGAAGGTTATAGCAATGTGGAATACTGTGTTATAGAAGGTTATAGCAATGTGGAATACTGTGTTGTAGAAGACTATAGCAATGTGGAATACTGTGTTGTAGAAGACTATAGCAATGTGGAATACTGTGTTGTAAAAGGCTATAGCAATGTGGAATACTGTGTTATAGAAGGTTATAGCAATGTAGAATACTGTGTTATAGAAGGTTATAGCAATGTGGAATACTGTGTTGTAGAAGACTATAGCAATGTGGAATACTGTGTTATAGAAAGTTATAGCAATGTGGAATACTGTGTTGTAGAAGGTTATAGCAATGTGGAATACTGTGTTATAGAAGGTGATAGCAATGTGGAATACTGTGTTATAGAAGGTTATAGCAATCTGGAATACTGTGTTGTAGAAGACTATAGCAATGTGGAATACTGTGTTGTAGAAGGTTATAGCAATGTGGAATACTGTGTTGTAGAAGACTATAGCAATGTGGAATACTGTGTTATAGAAGACTATAGCAATGTGGAATACTGTGTTGTAGAAGACTATAGCAATGTGGAATACTGTGTTGTAGAAGACTATAGCAATGTGGAATACTGTGTTATAGAAGGTTATAGCAATGTGGAATACTGTGTTGTAGAAGACTATAGCAATGTGGAATACTGTGTTGTAGAAGACTATAGCAATGTGGAATACTGTGTTATAGAAGGTTATAGCAATGTGGAATACTGTGTTGTAGAAGACTATAGCAATGTGGAATACTGTGTTGTAAAAGGCTATAGCAATGTGGAATACTGTGTTATAGAAGGTTATAGCAATGTAGAATACTGTGTTATAGAAGGTTATAGCAATGTGGAATACTGTGTTGTAGAAGACTATAGCAATGTGGAATACTGTGTTGTAGAAGACTATAGCAATGTGGAATACTGTGTTGTAGAAGACTATAGCAATGTGGAATACTGTGTTGTAGAAGACTATAGCAATGTGGAATACTGTGTTATAGAAGGTTATAGCAATGTGGTATACTGTGTTGTAGAAGACTATGGCAATGTGGAATACTGTGTTGTAGAAGACTATAGCAATGTGGAATACTGTGTTATAGAAGGTTATAATAATGTGGAATACTGTGTTATAGAAGGTTATAGCAATGTGGAATACTGTGTTATAGAAGGTTATAGCAATGTGGAATACTGTGTTGTAGAAGACTATAGCAATGTGGAATACTGTGTTGTAGAAGACTATAGCAATGTGGAATACTGTGTTGTAAAAGGCTATAGCAATGTGGAATACTGTGTTATAGAAGGTTATAGCAATGTAGCATACTGTGTTATAGAAGGTTATAGCAATGTGGAATACTGTGTTGTAGAAGACTATAGCAATGTGGAATACTGTGTTATAGAAAGTTATAGCAATGTGGAATACTGTGTTATAGAAGGTTATAATAATGTGGAATACTGTGTTATAGAAGGTAATAGCAATGTGGAATACTGTGTTATAGAAGGTTATAGCAATGTGGAATACTGTGTTGTAGAAGACTATAGCAATGTGGAATACTGTGTTGTAGAAGACTATAGCAATGTGGAATACTGTGTTGTAAAAGGGTATAGCAATGTGGAATACTGTGTTATAGAAGGTTATAGCAATGTAGAATACTGTGTTATAGAAGGTTATAGCAATGTGGAATACTGTGTTGTAGAAGACTATAGCAATGTGGAATACTGTGTTATAGAAAGTTATAGCAATGTGGAATACTGTGTTGTAGAAGGTTATAGCAATGTGGAATACTGTGTTATAGAAGGTGATAGCAATGTGGAATACTGTGTTATAGAAGGTTATAGCAATCTGGAATACTGTGTTGTAGAAGACTATAGCAATGTGGAATACTGTGTTGTAGAAGGTCATAGCAATGTGGAATACTGTGTTGTAGAAGACTATAGCAATGTGGAATACTGTGTTATAGAAGACTATAGCAATGTGGAATACTGTGTTGTAGAAGACTATAGCAATGTGGAATACTGTGTTGTAGAAGACTATAGCAATGTGGAATACTGTGTTATAGAAGGTTATAGCAATGTGGAATACTGTGTTGTAGAAGACTATAGCAATGTGGAATACTGTGTTGTAGAAGACTATAGCAATGTGGAATACTGTGTTATAGAAGGTTATAGCAATGTGGAATACTGTGTTGTAGAAGACTATAGCAATGTGGAATACTGTGTTGTAGAAGACTATAGCAATGTGGAATACTGTGTTATAGAAGGTTATAATAATGTGGAATACTGTGTTATAGAAGGTTATAGCAATGTGGAATACTGTGTTATAGAAGGTTATAGCAATGTGGAATACTGTGTTGTAGAAGACTATAGCAATGTGGAATACTGTGTTGTAGAAGACTATAGCAATGTGGAATACTGTGTTGTAAAAGGCTATAGCAATGTGGAATACTGTGTTATAGAAGGTTACAGCAATGTAGCATACTGTGTTATAGAAGGTTATAGCAATGTGGAATACTGTGTTGTAGAAGACTATAGCAATGTGGAATACTGTGTTATAGAAAGTTATAGCAATGTGGAATACTGTGTTGTAGAAGGTTATAGCAATGTGGAATACTGTGTTATAGAAGGTGATAGCAATGTGGAATACTGTGTTATAGAAGGTTATAGCAATCTGGAATACTGTGTTGTAGAAGACTATAGCAATGTGGAATACTGTGTTGTAGAAGGTTATAGCAATGTGGAATACTGTGTTGTAGAAGACTATAGCAATGTGGAATACTGTGTTGTAGAAGACTATAGCAATGTGGAATACTGTGTTATAAAAGACTATAGCAATGTGGAATACTGTGTTGTAGAAGACTATAGCAATGTGGAATACTGTGTTGTAGAAGACTATAGCAATGTGGAATACTGTGTTATAGAAGGTTATAGCAATGTGGAATACTGTGTTGTAGAAGACTATAGCAATGTGGAATACTGTGTTGTAGAAGACTATAGCAATGTGGAATACTGTGTTATAGAAGGTTATAGCAATGTGGAATACTGTGTTGTAGAAGACTATAGCAATGTGGAATACTGTGTTATAGAAGGTTATAGCAATGTGGAATACTGTGTTGTAGAAGGTTATAGCAATGTGGAATACTGTGTTATAGAAGGTGATAGCAATGTGGAATACTGTGTTATAGAAGGTTATAGCAATCTGGAATACTGTGTTGTAGAAGACTATAGCAATGTGGAATACTGTGTTGTAGAAGGTTATAGCAATGTGGAATACTGTGTTGTAGAAGACTATAGCAATGTGGAATACTGTGTTATAGAAGACTATAGCAATGTGGAATACTGTGTTGTAGAAGACTATAGCAATGTGGAATACTGTGTTGTAAAAGGCTATAGCAATGTGGAATACTGTGTTATAGAAGACTATAGCAATGTGGAATACTGTGTTGTAGAAGACTATAGCGATGTGGAATACTGTGTTGTAGAAGACTATAGCAATGTGGAATACTGTGTTATAGAAGGTTATAGCAATGTGGAATACTGTGTTGTAGAAGACTATAGCAATGTGGAATACTGTGTTGTAGAAGACTATAGCAATGTGGAATACTGTGTTGTAGAAGACTATAGCAATGTGGAATACTGTGTTATAGAAGGTTATAATAATGTGGAATACTGTGTTATAGAAGGTTATAGCAATGTGGAATACTGTGTTATAGAAGGTTATAGCAATGTGGAATACTGTGTTGTAGAAGACTATAGCAATGTGGAATACTGTGTTGTAGAAGACTATAGCAATGTGGAATACTGTGTTGTAAAAGGCTATAGCAATGTGGAATACTGTGTTATAGAAGGTTATAGCAATGTAGAATACTGTGTTATAGAAGGTTATAGCAATGTGGAATACTGTGTTGTAGAAGACTATAGCAATGTGGAATACTGTGTTATAGAAAGTTATAGCAATGTGGAATACTGTGTTGTAGAAGGTTATAGCAATGTGGAATACTGTGTTATAGAAGGTGATAGCAATGTGGAATACTGTGTTATAGAAGGTTATAGCAATCTGGAATACTGTGTTGTAGAAGACTATAGCAATGTGGAATACTGTGTTGTAGAAGGTTATAGCAATGTGGAATACTGTGTTGTAGAAGACTATAGCAATGTGGAATACTGTGTTATAGAAGACTATAGCAATGTGGAATACTGTGTTGTAGAAGACTATAGCAATGTGGAATACTGTGTTGTAGAAGACTATAGCAATGTGGAATACTGTGTTATAGAAGGTTATAGCAATGTGGAATACTGTGTTGTAGAAGACTATAGCAATGTGGAATACTGTGTTGTAGAAGACTATAGCAATGTGGAATACTGTGTTATAGAAGGTTATAGCAATGTGGAATACTGTGTTGTAGAAGACTATAGCAATGTGGAATACTGTGTTATAGAAGGTTATAGCAATGTGGAATACTGTGTTATAGAAGGTTATAGCAATGTAGAATACTGTGTTATAGAAGGTTATAGCAATGTGGAATACTGTGTTATAGAAGGTGATAGCAATGTGGAATACTGTGTTATAGAAGGTTATAGCAATCTGGAATACTGTGTTGTAGAAGACTATAGCAATGTGGAATACTGTGTTGTAGAAGGTTATAGCAATGTGGAATACTGTGTTGTAGAAGACTATAGCAATGTGGAATACTGTGTTATAGAAGACTATAGCAATGTGGAATACTGTGTTGTAGAAGACTATAGCAATGTGGAATACTGTGTTGTAGAAGACTATAGCAATGTGGAATACTGTGTTATAGAAGGTTATAGCAATGTGGAATACTGTGTTGTAGAAGACTATAGCAATGTGGAATACTGTGTTATAGAAGGTTATAGCAATGTGGAATACTGTGTTGTAGAAGGTTATAGCAATGTGGAATACTGTGTTATAGAAGGTGATAGCAATGTGGAATACTGTGTTATAGAAGGTTATAGCAATCTGGAATACTGTGTTGTAGAAGACTATAGCAATGTGGAATACTGTGTTGTAGAAGGTTATAGCAATGTGGAATACTGTGTTGTAGAAGACTATAGCAATGTGGAATACTGTGTTGTAGAAGACTATAGCAATGTGGAATACTGTGTTGTAGAAGACTATAGCAATGTGGAATACTGTGTTGTAAAAGGCTATAGCAATGTGGAATACTGTGTTATAGAAGGTTGTAGCAATGTGGAATACTGTGTTATAGAAGGTTATAATAATGTGGAATACTGTGTTATAGAAGGTTATAGCAATGTGGAATACTGTCTTATAGAAGGTTATAGCAATGTGGAATACTGTGTTATAGAAGACTATAGCAATGTGGAATACTGTGTTATAGAAGACTATAGCAATGTGGAATACTGTGTTGTAGAAGACTATAGGAATGTGGAATACTGTGTTGTAGAAGACTATAGCAATGTGGAATACTGTGTTATAGAAGGCTATAGCAATGTGGAATACTGTGTTGTAGAAGACTATAGCAATGTGGAATACTGTGTTGTAAAAGGTTGTAGCAATGTGGAATACTGTGTTATAGAAGGTTATAGCAATGTGGAATACTGTGTTATAGAAGACTATAGCAATGTGGAATACTGTGTTATAGAAGAATATAGCAATGTGGAATACTGTGTTGTAGAAGACTATAGCAATGTGGAAAACTATGTTGTAGAAGACTATAGCAATGTGGAATACTGTCTTATAGAAGGCTATAGCAATGTGGAATAATGTGTTATAGAAGACTATAGCAATGTGGAATACTGTGTTATAGAAGAATATAGCAATGTGGAATACTGTGTTGTAGAAGACTATAGCAATGTGGAATACTGTGTTGTAGAAGACTATAGCAATGTGGAATACTGTGTTATAGAAGGTTATAGCAATGTGGAATACTGTGTTATAGAAGACTATAGCAATGTGGAATACTGTGTTATAGAAGAATATAGCAATGTGGAATACTGTGTTGTAGAAGACTATAGCAATGTGGAATACTGTGTTGTAGAAGACTATAGCAATGTAGAATACTGTGTTATAGAAGACTATAGCAATGTGGAATAATGTGTTATAGAAGACTATAGCAATGTGGAATACTGTGTTGTAAAAGGTTGTAGCAATGTGGAATACTGTGTTATTGAAGACTATAGCAATGTGGAATACTGTGTTATAGAAGTTATAGCAATGTAGAATACTGTGTTATAGAAGGCTATAGCAATGTGGAATACTGTGTTGTAAAAGGTTGTAGCAATGTGGAATACTGTGTTGTAGAAGACTATAGCAATGTGGAATACTGTGTTGTAGAAGACTATAGCAATGTGGAATACTGTGTTATAGAAGACTATAGCAATGTGGAATACTGTGTTATAGAAGAATATAGCAATGTGGAATACTGTGTTGTAGAAGACTATAGCAATGTGGAATACTGTGTTGTAGAAGACTATAGCAATGTGGAATACTGTGTTATAGAAGGTTATAGCAATGTGGAATACTGTGTTATAGAAGACTATAGCAATGTGGAATACTGTGTTATAGAAGAATATAGCATTGTGGAATACTGTGTTATAGAAGAATATAGCATTGTGGAATACTGTGTTGTAGAAGACTATAGCAATGTGGAATACTGTGTTGTAGAAGACTATAGCAATGTAGAATACTGTGTTATAGAAGACTATAGCAATGTGGAATAGTGTATTATAGAAGACTATAGCAATGTGGAATACTGTGTTATAGAAGACTATAGCAATGTGGAATACTGTGTTGTAAAAGACTATAGCAATGTGGAATACTGTGTTGTAGAAGACTATAGCAATGTGGAATACTGTGTTGTAAAAGGTTGTAGCAATGTGGAATACTGTGTTATAGAAGACTATAGCAATGTGGAATACTGTGTTATAGAAGAATATAGCAATGTGGAATACTGTGTTGTAGAAGACTATAGCAATGTGGAATACTGTGTTGTAGAAGACTATAGCAATGTGGAATACTGTGTTGTAGAAGACTATAGCAATGTAGAATACTGTGTTATAGAAGACTATAGCAATGTGGAATAGTGTGTTATAGAAGACTATAGCAATGTGGAATACTGTGTTATAGAAGACTATAGCAATGTGGAATACTGTGTTGTAAAAGACTATAGCAATGTGGAATACTGTGTTGTAGAAGACTATAGCAATGTGGAATACTGTGTTGTAAAAGGTTGTAGCAATGTGGAATACTGTGTTATAGAAGACTATAGCAATGTGGAATACTGTGTTATAGAAGAATATAGCAATGTGGAATACTGTGTTGTAGAAGACTATAGCAATGTGGAATACTGTGTTGTAGAAGACTATAGCAATGTAGAATACTGTGTTATAGAAGACTATAGCAATGTGGAATAGTGTGTTATAGAAGACTATAGCAATGTGGAATACTGTGTTATAGAAGACTATAGCAATGTGGAATACTGTGTTGTAAAAGACTATAGCAATGTGGAATACTGTGTTGTAGAAGACTATAGCAATGTGGAATACTGTGTTGTAAAAGGTTGTAGCAATGTGGAATACTGTGTTATAGAAGACTATAGCAATGTGGAATACTGTGTTATAGAAGGTTATAGCAATGTAGAATACTGTGTTATAGAAGGTTATAATAATGTGGAATACTGTGTTATAGAAGGTTGTAGCAATGTAGATGAAATAATAAATATCTAAAATAACAGTAACAGATATAAAGTTATTTTTAAGCTGTAGAATGGAAGTTCAATAACATGAAATCAGAAAAAAGGAAAATAATTACTTTTGTTCAGGGCCATGAACAGGAATTTCGTCGGAATAGTCTCCAGGTAGTAAGGCATGAGCCGGTTTCCTGCCTTTTTCTGCAACTGGACGGAAAAAGTCAGTTTCTTCATCAGAACTGGCTGGACTTTCCTTTGGAGCTAGCTTCAGTTGGTCACGCTGCAAATTAGCTAGTGACACTAATTCTTCGATTGGACCATAAATGTGATTCTCTTTGAGGCACTGAAAAATAGATTCGGAAATTTTGTTATTTATGTATATGTTTAATCAATTTTAATGTACATGTAAATCAGGTAAGCCTTGACAGACTGAGAAACATAATTAATGCCTCCTTTTATAAATGATTAGCCATGATAGACAAAGAAAGGTATTTAATACCCCTTATATATAGCTGGTAAGTCATAGAAGACAGAAAAAGGTAGCTAATACACCTTATATATAACTGGTAAGTCATAGAAGACAGAAAGGTAGCTAATACACCATATATTGCTGGTAAGTCAGACAAGACAGAGAAAGTAGCTAATACACCTTATATATAACTGGTGAGTCATAGCTGGTAAGCTATGAGAAAGATATATAATACCCTTTATGAATAAAAAACAAAAACAAGAGAGAAAAAAGGAGAGAGAGAGCGAGAGAAGGTACAAGAAACGAAAATAAGGAAAAGAAGATGAAAAAGACAGATATAGAGCAATTAAATTTTTCTCTTAACCCTCTCCATAGTCTTCATTAATTAGATCTTATCTATGGTTAGTAGATCCATGACTATATATTTAGAGGTAACTTTTTTATACCAAACTGCCTGAACACTACTCCCATCCTAGTGTTATGATACAAAACTCTTTCCTTTAACCCTTTAGCATTTACATTACTCTATATATACTATTGTATTTTCATAGTAAACACTTTATCTCACATAATATTGAACCTATGAGATTTTGATATTTATTTTGAGAACACTACCTTAACATGAGTATGAGTGGCCAGATACAGCTGGTTTGTACAGAAAGAGGTGAGAGAATTCTGGCTGGTTTAAATGCTAAATGATTAAAAGTTTATATTTATCTAAAATGCTTCCATTATAATTTTATTTAAGAACCTTTGTTAAGTTATGTTCCAAAAAGCAGCTTAATAATAAGGAGGTTAATCATATTATTAAAACTCTCCAAATTATTGATTATTTTCAATATTATTTGAAAATCATAAGCAGTGTCTTTCATCAGAAATATGGCAATAAAATAGTTAAGGTTATATTTATCTAAAAACCTTCAACTAAAATTTGTCAAAACATTTGTTATGTTCCATGCATAATGATGAGAAAGTTAGTTACGTCAGTAAATCAATAAAATTCTTGATTATTTTTAGAATGATTTGAAAATTATAGGCAGTGTCTTTCAGTAGAAATATGATAATGAAAGGTTTAAAATAGAAAAATTACTCTAAACAAAACAAGAGGATATAATAATGTATTAGTGTGTGTGGAGTGACTCAGTCATGTTGAGTGTAAATATAAGTTTGAAATGTTGAACCTAAAATATGTCAATGTAGTTAGTATATACTACATGTACTGTCAACAGCCTCTCATTAATACTAAGGAACTGACATGACAATGATAGTCTGGTGGAGATGGTGATGCCAATGGTGGTGGTGACAATGACAACAACATCAACGATGATGTTGATAATAAAATAACAACAATAATGATACTGTTGATGAATAGAGCATAGAATTTACACACACATACAGCTAAACATATTAATAAAATGTCACCCATAAAAGTGATTGCAATAAATCAGAGCAGCAGGTAACAATGTCTTCTGTAATATATTCCACAGAGTGTTAAAGAGGTGTCTAGAATCAGAAGTAACAATATGCACTGTAATATATTCTACAGTGATAAAGATGTGGCTGCAATGAAAGTTAAGTTTGATCTACTAAATCAATGTATATTTATGCCATCGCAGTATGGTTCATCTATAAACCTGTCTCACTGTTTTCTAATAAACTTTTAGCATAATCTTTCTCTCTAAGACAAACACCCAATGACATGGTGCTCATATTCCTTTATTTTACTAGTTCCAGCCATTAAACTGCACCCATACTGGGTTTGCTGGTCACTGGTTCTGTGCAAAATATGAGTTGGTTTCAGACTTGTGGGAGATCTGCTCTACCAGAAAGCTAGGATTTAGCTAATCATATTGACCCCAGTACTTTGGGGTTTTTTTCAAGCCTGGTACACATTTTATCAATCTCTTTTGTTGAACTGCTATGTTACAAGACACACACACACACACAATAATAATTGTTTCTACTTTTTTGCAGAAGGCCAGCAATTACCCCAGTGCATTACTGGTGCTTTATTTTATTGACCTCATAAGGATGAAAGCCAAAGTTAACCTTGGCAGAATTTGAACCCAGACCGTAAAGGGACGTAACTCAGTGCATGTACATAAATAAGTGTGTTTATGCACACATGGGTATATGTGTTGATCATCATCATCATCATCATCAACGTTTAACGTCCGTGTTCCACGCTTGCATGGGTTTGGACGGGGGTAGTCCCACTTGAGGCAAGAGTGATTGTCTTGCTCGCATAGGACTGTCTGGCAGGTTTTCTACAGTTGGATGCCCTTCCTAACACCAACCACATTTACAGTGTGGGTCTGGGAGGTTTTTACCGTGTTGCCTACACGGCCACATTACAGCGTGGACTGTGTGTTTTTTTGTCGTGACACCTACACGATCTCATTTGTTTCGGCCTGGATGGCGCGGCACCAACATAACTTTACATAGAACGGGGTGGTGTGGGTGGGGTGGGGGTGGCGGCGGGAGGGGTGTATTTTGTTAGAGATGCCTACTGGCAAGGCGGGTCTTCTCTGTTACTGAGTACCGCCAAAGGTCACGGTCCAGTGACATTGTCTTGGAGAGGTGTAAGTGTGTGAGGTCGGAGTTTATCAGCTCATCCCATGTTTTTCTAGGTCTGCCTATTCCGTGGCTACCGTCTATCTTTATTGCCCTGCACTTTGTAATACAGCTATCGACTTTCATGCGCATCACGTGTCCATACCAACGCAGCCTTCTCTCGAGTAAACAACATCTGATCCTTCTTATCTCTAATTTTTTCCTTAGTTCGTTTATGCTTTGCCGTTCACGTATATTACTGTTACACATCCAGCGGAGCATGCAAGCTTCATTCCTCTCTAGTCTGCGTATATCCTCTGCACACAATGCCCAGGTCTCACTACCATGCAACATTGCTGTTCGTATGCAGGCATCGTACAACCTGCCTTTCATTTTTAGGGAGAACCCTTTAGCAGCTAATAGTGGTATAAGCTCTCTGAACTTTTTCCAACCAGTTCTGACTCTAGCTACAGTACTTTCAGAGCACCCTCCCCCACTGCTGATTTTATCGCCCAGGTAACGGAAGCTGTCCACTATTTCTATAGAACCCTCTGCGCAATTGAAAGAGCTAGTATTTTGTGGGCACTTGCTGCTACTTATTGCACCAGAACACCGGCCACATGTAAAGTCTATGTTCTTAGTTAGCTTACCTGTGATCCCACTACATCTTTTATGCACCCATACTTTGCATTTAGGACATAAGATGGAGTTTCTACCTACGCCTTTCCTACATACCGAGCACGACCATTTCCCAGAAGGGACCGCCGCCTTGTTTTCTTTCCTACAAACTAGAACTTTGGTCTTAGCCAGGTTAATTTTAAGTCCTTTTGACTCTAGGCCGTGCTTCCATGTTTGGAATTTCTTCTCTAGCTCGGCCATTGATTCCGCTATGAGTGTCAGGTCGTCTGCGTATAGGAGTTCCCATGGGCAGCCTGTCTTGAACTCCTCTGTTATAGCCTGAAGGGCAATAATAAATAGTAGGGGGCTGAGAACAGAGCCCTGATGGACGCCAACTTTTACGCTAAACTCTTCACTATATTCGTTGTTAATTCTAACCTTGCTGACTGTTTCTTTATACATGGCTTGTATAGCCCTCACAAGCCATTCGTCAACGCCTAGTTTTCTAAGAGCCCACCAGATAATGGAGCGGGGGACTCTGTCGAAGGCTTTCTCCAGGTCGACAAAAGCTAAGTAGAGGGGTTTACCTTTAGCTAGGTACTTCTCCTGTAGTTGTCGTACTATGAAAAGAGCGTCTGTGGTGCTTTTGCCTGACACAAACCCGAACTGCATTTCATCTAGATCAATTCTCTCTCTGATTAGTTGCGCTATTACTTTTTCCGTGACCTTCATGACCTGGTCGATTAATTTATTAATATATATATATATATATAGATATATATATATATATGAATCATCATCATTATCACTGTTTAACGTCTTTCTTATTTTCCATGCTTGCACGAGCCAGACGGGTCATCCACGCTATGAGGTAAGTCTGGCCATCTGCCCATTTGGCTGTGCCATGCCTTGCTCAAACAGAACTGTATTTTGGCTGTTTGTTTTTATAGCTGGATGCCCCCTTCCAAACACCAAACATGTTGACAGTGTGGAACTGGATGGTCCTGTTGTGAGAGGGGTAAGGCCAATTATATATATATATGGTCATGAGTGTGTCCAGGTGAGCAAGCTCCCCAGCATATGTGTGTGTTTATTGGTCCATAACCATGTGTGTGTACATTGAGATTGGATGCTCTCAGATGAGATTTTGGTTTTGCCTGATTGACAAGTCTGATGAGCTGATTGGGGCTGGAGTCTGGTCTCTAACTTTAATATGGATCCTGAGCCACCCATCTGTTAAATTTTTGTAACTCAGCCTAATCAATAAAAACCTCAATGTGTATCTTCATTTTGTTCTTACATTACACTCTGCTATACCATACGGTGCTGATATTGGTACCGTCCTCGGTAAACCACGAATCTATTGAATCACTCAATCTATATATATATTTATATATATATATATATATTTGAAAAAAAAGAAAAGAATGACTTCACTTGTAGTGTTAAAAAATTTTTGATTTAATTTTATAATATTACTAGCAGTAAAGCCCGGCGTTGCTCGGGGTCGCTCAGTAGCTGTGTTAAAGTTACAATGTTAAGTTTCTTTTTTGGCTTAAAAACTGTAGTGTCTACTGTGCAGACTTGCATGTGGTGTTTTTGATTAATATTCCCTCAACCAACAATATGCCTTATGAAGTTAAGAAAACATAACGATAACCCGAATGTTATAACAAAAGAGGATGCTGGGGATAGAAACTGCACTGGTTATTTATTAACAAAGATCGAAAATGTAAACACTGCAACGCAGAGAAAAACATTAGCGTAACCAAATTATCAGTTATGTCTGTCTGCACGCCTATATCACCTCTCTGCACGACTGTCTGTCTGCATGCCTATATCACCTCTCTGCACGACTGTCTGTCTGCACACGTATATCACCTCTCTGCACGACTGTCTGTCTGCACGCCTAACGAAATTTACAGATACATATATTTTAAATAAACTTATATAATTTTTGCTTTTTTTTACGAAATATTTGCTTGTTTTACGTAGTCTTTAAATAGACTTGTTTTCAAGTAAAAATATTGTTTTAAAAGGCTTTTAAATGGAAATGAAGCAAAACGGAAGCTTAGTGTTCGAACTGATGAATTTTGCAGGTCAAAATTTTGCTGGCTCGACAACTGTTCGTGTATTGTGTTAATGTCATTTTAAACGCTGAGAAAGCCAGCGTAATTTTTTTAATTTTTGCACGCAGACGCTCAATGTAAACAGAACAAAGGGAAATAACTGATCACTTACGCTCAAAAATCGATACATTATATTCGATTTCGTCAGATAGGGCGGGTCAATTTGAAATATTTTTTTTCCGATGTCTTCGCTAGGGCTCAATGTACAAGTATAGCAATTTCGGTGCAATTCCGTGAGAGATTCTAAGAGGAGATGTGTGCCAAAAATCGATAGACAGACAGACAACCTCAGTTTTATATATATAGATGAGTTGGTAGAATATTATAATATTATAAAATTAAATCAAAAATTTGTTAACACTACAAGTGAAGTCATTCTTTTCCTTTTTTTCAAATATGCCTAACTGTACCAAGGATCTCACACATTTTCCAATATATATATATATATATATATCAAAATGAAAATCCGAAGGCAAGGTAAAATTCCAATCATTTCATCACGACACATGTTTCAATAAGAGATAGATCGATTGTGAAGCCATGATCGATTATCACTGATCTCATCAGGTGAAAATGAATTGTCTTCAAATTCAGAACTTAATATTGCTAACTTAAAGTTATTGGACCATTTTACACAACTAATATCCCCATCCACACCGCCCCTTTCAATGTAAAGTTATGTTAGTGCCACAATATCCAGGCCAAAACAAATGAGGTTGTGTAGGTGTCACGACAAAAAAACACACAGTCCACGCTGTAATGTGGCCGTGTAGGCAACATGGTAAAAACCTCCCAGCCCCACACTGTAAATGTGGTTGGTGTTAAGAAGGGCATCCAGCTATAGAAAACCCGCCAGACAGTCCTATGCGAGCAAGACAATCACTCTTGCCTCAAGTGGGAAAACCCCCGTCCAAACCCATGCAAGTGTGGAACACGGACGTTAAACGTTGATGATGATGATGAATATTACACCTTACTATATATATATATATATATAATAAAGAGTGGGGACCCGACAGCTGAGCTCTTGCCATTTCAACAACTTGTTCCAAAACTGCAAACCTGGAACTAGCTGTTGAAACAGCAAGAGCTCAGCCGTCGGGCCCTGACTCTTTATAATATAACCATACTCTACTACCCAAAGTATCCAGTACTCTGTTGAGTAATGGTCTAACCAGTTTCAAATTGATTATATTCTGATTCATATATTATATATATTACATATATATAATATATAAGGTAAATTATATGAGTTGATGACACAACAATATAAGGCATATGAATATCTATATACTCATGTGGACAATTGCTGTGTATATATATATATGTGTGTGTGTGTGTGTGTGTATACATATGGGTATGTCAGTATATAAATGTATATGGGTGCGTACAAGCCTAAAATGGTGCTACTTGTACAAATATGTGTGTGTTACAACTGAAGAAAAATAAATTTTTTTTTTTTTTTTTTTTTTTTTTTTACTTTTCAGTAATATTCCAGTATATGGAATTAAATCTATATATTAGTTATCAGGCTTAAAACAAGACAAAATGTAAAAAAGATTTCCCTACATATATTAATTTAATTTCAATTGTTTCTTCAGATATAGTAATATCCTCTTTAGGAGATTTACCTCTCCTCGATTTGATATGGATTCATGTATTTTTAAGTCACTAAGGAAATGATTGAAATGAAATTAATATGTGAAGGTAAATCTTTCTTTTGATTTGTTCTTTTGTATTAAGCCAGATAGCTAGTATGGTGGTTTATTCTCATACGTTAAAATCTTTCTAAAATGAGAGAAAAATTTGACATCACATCTTTAATCTTTCCTTTATTTGTTGAAGCGTATATAAGATTAATAAAATGTTATCAACTCTGTCTGAACCCTTGGTTGGAGCAGTATCGGTAGAGGGTCGGACGCTATGCTTTACAGCATAGAGTTACGGCCCTTTACGGTCTGAGTTCAAATCCCACCGAGATTAACTTTGCCTTTCATCCTTATGGGGTCGATAAAATAAAGTACCAGTAATGCACTGGGATAATTGCTGGTCTTGTGACAAAAGTAGAAACAATTATTATCATTAACTAAAAGGCGATGGATTGGCAGTATCAGTAGAGTGCTAGGCACCCTGCTTTACAGCACTGAGTTACGACCCTTTATGTTCTAAGTTCAAATCCCACTGAGGTTAGCTTTGCCTTTCATCCTTATAGCATTGATGAAATAAAGCACCAGTAATACACTGGGGTAATTGCTGGCCTTGTGCCAAAAGTAGAAACAATTATTATATATATATATATATATATACATATGATGGGCTTCTCCAAATTCCTATACAAAATTTTACTCAGAAGGGATTGGTCAACCCAAAGCTATAGTAGAAGACACTTGCTCAAGGTGCCACAGAGTAGAACTGAACCTAGAATCACATGGTTGGAAAGCATACTCCTTAACTCCACAGCCAGACATACACCTATATAACTTTAATTAGCTTTATATATGAATATAAATGGATATATGAATGAACTGACTGAAACAACATAGTGAGAAACCTCTGGCTCTGTCAATTTTCTGACAACCTCTGTAGCATGTGAGTGGAATTTGGTAAAAAGAAACTGCAAAAGCCCAACGTATATGCTGTCATCATTGTTTATTGTCCCTTTTCCCTGCTAGCAAGGAAAATAAGCACTCTCAGAGACAACTGGTGTAGAATAACATAGGAGGTGGAGAATTGTATAGAAAAATTCAACACTTTAATCCATTCTCTCTCACACATGAATTTAAGTATTTAAAAATTCTTTAACTTCCCTATCATTCGACGATCATTCATATTTACAAGCTTAAAAATATTTTCACCATATTATTACATGACCTATTCGGACATTTTATTTACCATATGTTATAAGTTTAGTTAAGACACTAATTCAGTTACCTTACTTTATTTCACTTTATTTCATCCTATTTCATGACTCTACCAATAATGTCTATCTTCCAACATTCTTCTCTTTTTCTCTCTTCCATTCTCTCGCTACATCTTTCTCTACCACCTTCCTGTCTTATAAGACACTAGTTCAGTTCTCTCTCATATATGCATTCAAGTATTTAAAAATCTTTACCTTCTCCATCATTTGATGACCATTCATAATTACAAGCTTCGAAATTTGTTCTCCATGTTATTACATGGCTTATTCAGACATTTTATTTATACTATTTCATGTCTCTTGTTACAAGTTCAGTTAAGACACTAATTCAGTTACCTAACTCTATCTCCCCATTTCAACCCCACCCACCCTCACACACATCACCTTACCCTCCCACCCACTCCACACACCACCTTACCTATATAGTCTTATCAAACCACAGCAATACATATATACATTGACTCACAATTCATAGCAATAACTACTACTGCTACTATCATTTGTATTCTTCTTGGAGGTTTTTCTGTTTATTACAGATGGACTACAATGATGGAGCAACCCTAAATATAGACATAATAATAATAATAATAATAATAATGAAAATAGTGTGTACAGTGCTCAGGTGCACTACAACTCATCAAAAATGTATATATAGTATATAGGGTAATGTACAAACATCAGGAAAATGAACAGTGCATGAGTCATGATGTGTGCATGTGTATGGAAGGGGGACATCAGGTGTAGTTTTGGCAAATTTCGGTAAGCATGAGGGTTTTAAAGGATGCAGTGTCTCGGCAGCTAACAACTGACACAGGCAGTTTGTTCCATGCTTCAGTAACTCTAAGTGGGAAAAAATGTTTCCGAAAGTCTTGGGAGCTGTGCTGTTTTCTGATTTTGTAGGCATATCCACGAGTGTTAGACACATGGAGATCAAAAAGGTGCTCAGTGTTGTTGTTGGCAAGATGGTTAATAACTTTGTGGGTGTTTACCAAGTCCATTGCCAGACGTCGGAGTTTCAATGTATCCATGCCCAGGGAAAGAAGGCATTCAGAGTATGGTAGGTGTCTGATGGAGGGTATGCGCTTGGTTGCACGTCTCTCAACAGTTTCCAGGAGGTCGATGTTCTGAGCAACATATGAATCCATACGTTCCCAGGCAACCATGAAACCCTTCTTTATTTCAGATACAGAAAGCAAACACGCACCTCTGCGAGTATCCACCTAATGGCAAGCTTTCAAACTTCATGATTGGCACCATCAATGTGGGCACAATGAAAGGAAGAAATGGAAAGATTATAGAGATACTAAAGTGAATGAAAATTGATGTATACTGTGTGAAAGGGACTAGATGGAGAGGAGAGTCGGCTGGAATCCTTGTTGGCAAAAAACAGTGCTACAAATTTTTCTGGGTGGGCAATGACAAGGGGCTGGGGGAAGTAGATATTTTATTAACTGAAAAATGGGTAGATAAAGTAATCTCTGTAAATAGAGTGAACGAGAGAATCATTAAACTTGACTAGTCCTAAATAGAACAATGGTTACAATTATATCTACATACGCACCTCAATTAGATGAACTAAAAGATAAGTTTATGAAACCCTAATGCATATTACTACCCTAACAAATGTCAGTGACTTCCTATTGCAGGGGACTTTAATGGACTCATTGGACAACACTGTGATGGCTTTTACAGAGTCCATGGAGGCGATGGGTTTGTCACGAGAAACGAAGAAGGTTTCAGGCTTCTAAAATTCTGCAATGCAAATGATCTATCTGTAGGCAATACAAACTTCAAAAAGCTCAACAGCCACCTGATCCCCTATATATCTGATGAACAAACTAGTCAGATAGACTCTATCCTTACTAGAGAACGAGTTAGAGTGACGGTTGTTAACACAAGATCCTTCCCTGGTGATGAGTGCATCTCCTAATGTAATCTAGTAGTTAGCGATTTCATTGTTAGATCTAGACAAACTTGGAGATGGAAGGCCATCTGGAGGAGAAGGATATGGAAGTTAAATGAGCCCTCAGCCAGTAACAGAGGCATTTTGCTAGACCAGTTGGATAGGTGTGTAGGCATACATGTATATGTCTAAATCCACACACATATATGTGAGCACAATTCATCTTGTATATGTAGGTGTGCATACACATTCAGGTAAACACACAAGCAGAGGTGATCTTTAGGTGTGTGTGTATCTCTC
>OZ024741.1:167611281-167631073 GCA_964016885.1 Eledone cirrhosa | reverse complement strand
GACATACCCTCAGAAAACCAGCATCCAACACCACATACCAAACCCTGACTTGGAACCTGCAGGGTAAGAGGAAGAGAGGACGGACCTGTGGCAGCTGAAGGCATGACAGTGAGGCTGGAGTAAGAAAACTGGAAGCCAACAGGAGTGGAGTGGCGAGAGCGATAGAACTGAATGGCTGAAAATCAAGGCAGTGATCCAGCATGGCCACAGTTTAATGACTGAAACCCCAAAAATATTAAATGGTTGTATCTCATAAATGGTTTGTTGGATATTTTAATGATAGAGGCCCTAGTCCTATTATCTTCTTATTATAGCTCACAGTAATGTAGCTTTAGCTGGCCTCCTACACGGTTGCATCTCATAGATTTCTTAGGCATTTTAATGATAGGGACCCTAGTCCTACATATAATGAAGAGCACTATGAAATCAAACGTCTTGGTCTAGTACACAATACACCATCCAGTTGAAGATTCAATCTCACAATCTTTTGATTATTAGTCGAACACCCTAACCACTCAGCTACATGCTTTCACATGAAAGGAAGGAAAGCAGTTTGATAGACAACTAATAGGTATTGAATAATATAGGAGGTGGAGAGTTATATAATAAAGTTCAACACAAGAATATATAGTGTAAGATGATAGAGGAATACTGTGAAGTATTGCATGTAATTTTAAACACAACCATTTCAAATGTGATAATGGGAAGGAAGGGAAAAAGAAAGAAGGAAATGGTGACAGGGGAATGAGGGGTCAACAGCATACTGATTAAGTTTGCTGCAGTCATTAATAGAAAGTAATTTAAATATCAGGACATATGCATATGTGGACATGTATTTGTGTGTGTCTTCATGTGTGTGCGTGTATGTGCGCATTTCTGTTTGTGTACGTATGTGTGTTTATCTGTATCTGTGTGTATATATGTTGGTAAATTTAGAGATAAATAAATGGACAGATAGAATGGTAGAGAGAATGGGGAGACAGACTGACTGACTGACAGACAGAAAACACAAAATAATTTTGAAAATAATCAAAAATTTGGAAGTGTTTAACAAATAACCAACTTTCTCATTATTAAGCAAGGGTTCTTATATATAATTATGATGCAAGGTTTTTAGATAAATATTAACATCTAAAACAAACAGCTTTGTATTATAAATGGTTTGGTATCAAAAGGGTTAATTTAATCAAGTTCTAAAACTTAATGTCCTGTTCCACATGAAACTGCATAACCTAATGTAAGGGAGAAAACTCTAACCTTACAGATATCGTTATTTTTATGAGTTCTTAACCTCCAGAGAACCTGACATTATGTCTCCTCCTCCACAACATCAATGTACATAGCCACTGTTATATAAGGTTCTTAAATATACATGGTCATTGAATAACATGAAGCTCTGAGAAAAAAATTGACTGTGTAAGATGTGGGGCCCTCTGTATGTGTATATATGATGGGAGGAGGGTGCAGGAGTGACAGAAATCGTAGAGAGTGTCAGTCAAAACACTATGTGATATATAGCTATGTCCCTTTACATTCTGAGTTCAGGTTCACTTTTACTTCCCGTTCTTCTGAGGTCAGTAAAGTAAGTATCAGTTAAGATAAGTACTGGATTCAAAGTCATTGACTGTAGACCAGAAAGCAGTGTCCCAGTATAGATGGACCCAATACTGATATCAGGGTGGAGTTGGTCACCTACAGAAGTGAGCCTTGCAAGTTGGAATGGCTATTTCAATGTGTTTCCCTCGCTATCTTCTAAGACAATGTTTTCTCTATTCTGTCCATTGGGATCACAAGGTGGCTTGCGGCAGGGGTTCTGCAAGCCAGAAAGCATCCTCCCACACTGTCCAGGTTTGTATCATTGGGGTAGCAATGATATACGTTGCTGGTAATTTTAGAGTAATAGTTTTGATTACATTTAAAGCCAGTGATCAGTTAGATGTCTCTGACAGAAACTTACACAAATAAAATATCATCATCGTCGTTTTACATCATCTGCTTTTCCGTGTTGGCATCGGTTGGAATGATCCTTACAGATCAAGACATTGACATTACTAAACAGGGCTACTACCCTTCAAGATTGACCAATGACTATGTCTTGCTTTGTTTATATTCCAGTTATGGTATGGTTTCTACAAGATTTCAAACAAAAGGTTGAGAGGACTCTTCACTTGTATCAAGAAAACAACAATCACCATATTGCTGGTACCATGGTAAAATGCACCCAGTACACTCTGTAAAGTGTAGAAACACGTAAACAAGGCACACACCCTCCCAGCCCATCTGTGAGGAGAGCAGCCCCAGCTGAGTGCTGATTTGGTCTGTGAGGGCCTATTCAACCTATATTAGCATGGAAAATAGATATATGATGATGATGATGAATGTGTATCTAGTACTTGTGTGTATTAGAATAGATGTACCTTATCCTTGCATGTTGTAAGAGGTGACTAAATGGGTTTTCACCAGGAAGGAAATTCAGTTGTAAAATATTGCTTCAAAAAGGACCTATAATGATCAATATATAATGTCATGTGGCCTGTAAAGCTAACTCCTGCTTTAGACGAGAATATGACCTTAAAATGTTTGTTGTGTAGTGTAACTAGGATTAAATTATCCAATATAAATCCTTCATTTATTTTTAGAGGCAATTAAGTATCTGATTTGAGGAAAATTTGGCTGCTATTTCTAGCCAGACCTAGCAACCATATAGAGGTCCCCTTGTTGGCTCTTGGAAACACAGTAGAATAATCCTCTCTATTGAAATAAGACAGATATAACTAGAAAAGTCTGCACAATGTTTATTAGTTTAACAGTCTGCATAAACAAATTCTAGCATTAACATTTTTCTTTCTCCATCTCTAATTCAATAACTGTTTCCTTCAAATGTAGCATGATTCCTAATCTAATATAGTCAACTGCTTTTGGATAAAAGGGAATTTGTTGGGGTGTTTGGGGTTTGTTGCTTTTACGTTTTTTATGTTTATCTCAATACCTATGGACAGATATTCCACTTTACATTGGAAACATCACTGAAAAGATTAAAATCTAAAAAAATATAGACTAAGCTTGTGGCTATATGATACTTATCACTCAAATGTCCAGTGCACAGAGCTATATAGAAAGAAGAAGAACAAGAGTAAGAAGGTTATGGATGGAGATATATCCAGGGACACTTGCTGCATGAGAAGTTAATAATGAAGTATAACACACCAGTTCTCATTACATTGATGAGATGAAAATATTTTTAAAAAAACAGACCAAGCTTCTAGCTATTACCACTCAAACGTCCAATACAAAGATATACAGAAAGAAGAATGATTGCGTAGGGAGTAAGAATGCCTGCTACATGAGAAGTTAATTGTAAAGTAGGGTGCTAACATAATTTATCAACTGGACTTAGACATTTTAATTAATGAATATACTCATGTATAAGACACACCTCCGTTTTACATACATTTACTATCTACCATACATTATTTTGAATTGCCATTCTGAGTTCAAATCCCGCCGAGGTTAACTTTGCCTTTCATCCTTACGGGGTCGATAAAATAAAGTACCAGTAATACAATGGGATAATTGCTGGCCTTGTGCCAGAAGTAGAAACAATTATTTTAAATTGAGACTTTATAGATCCAGTAGATAAGTTATACCTCTATTTTAACATACATTTTCAATGTACCATATATTATTTTAAATTGAGACTTTGTAGATCTAGTAGATAAGAAAGACAGCCCTCCATTTTACTTACAACATTTACTATGTACCATAAATAAAATAACTTACTAAAGGTGTGGGATGAGATCTGTGGCTGGAGTAAGACCACAGGCAGGAGGAGAGTGACTTGGTGGTGGAACAAGGTAGATGAGGCAGTTAAGGCCAAGAGACAGGCATGGAAAGAATGGAAGAACGGGGGAAGCAGGGTACATTACATAGAGACCAGGAGGGAAGCTAGGCGACAAGTATACTTAGAAACCCTACCCCAAGTAGACCCTATAGAGGGGCCAGCAGTACAAGTCAGCAGCAGCGTAGTAAGTAAGGCAATTAAAAATATGAAGACGGGGAAGGTAACCTGTCCATCGGGTATAGCTGCCGAGATGCTGAAGGCATCTGGGTCGGTAGGTCACACCATAACCACACGTATTGTTAACCAGGTAATACTAGAAGGTGTCATACCAAAGGATTGGTGCAGTAGCATCATTGTCAACTGCTACAAAGGTAAAGGTGATGCACTAGATAGAGGAAACTATAGAGGTATAAAGCTGATGGACCAGGTCATGAAAGTAACAGAAAGAGTTATAGCACAGTTGATTAGGGACCGGGTGAAACTAGATGAGATGCAATTTGGGTTTGTACCAGGAAGAGGCACCACTGATGCCCTCTTCCTTGTGAGGCAGTTACAGGAAAAGTTCCTAGCTAAAAGTAAGCCACTCTACCTGGCATTCGTCGATCTCGAGAAAGCCTTTGACAGAGTTTCCCATGCTATAATCTGGTGGGTTCTTAGAAAACTAGGAGTAGATGAATGGCTTGTGAAAGCTGTACAAGCCATGTATAGGGGAGCAGTCAGCAAAGTTAGGATTAGAAATGAGTATAGCGAGGAATTTAGCATACAGGTCGGTGTCCACCAGGGCTCTGTTCTTAGCCCTCTCCTGTTCATCATAGTCCTGCAGGCAATAACAGAGGAGTTTAAGACCGGATGCCCATGGGAACTCCTGTATGCAGATGACCTCGCACTTATAGCTGAATCTATGGTAGAACTAGAGAAGAAATTCCAAACTTGGAAGCAGGGACTAGAAAGAAAGGGTTTCAAAGTCAACCTGACAAAGACTAAGGTCCTTGTAAGTAGACGAGAAAACAGAACCCAGATCCCCTCAGGAAAATGGCCTTGCTCAGTATGTAGGAAAGGTGTAGGTAGGAACTCCATTCTCTGCCCCAAATGTAAACAATGGGTACACAAGAGATGTAGCGGGATCTCAGGAAGCTTAACTAAGAATGTAGGCTTCACATGTAGCAGCTGTGCTGGGACAGCAAGCAGCAAACAGCCACAGGAAACAAGTACCACCAAACTCTGGGAGGGCTCTGTAGAAACAGTAGACAGCTTCTGCTACCTAGGTGACCGAATTAGCAGCGGAGGTGGGTGTTCAGAAAATACAGTAACTAGGGTAAGAACGGGATGGAAGAAGTTCAGGGAGCTACTGCCACTGCTAGCTGCAAAAGGCTTTTCCCTCAAAATGAAAGGCAGACTGTATGATGCATGTATACGAATAGCAATGTTACATGGTAGTGAGACCTGGGCGCTGTCTGTGGAAGACTTGCATAGATTAGAAAGAAACAAAGCCTGTATGCCCCGATGGATGTGTACAAGAACATATGTTTTGAGAGGACTTAACAAAAACAGAATTCTTTAATCCTTTCACTTATTTTAAACATTAGACTGCAGCCATGCTGGGGCACTGTCTTGATTTAGTTGGTCATATGAACCCCAGCACTTATTTTTTCAAACTGGCATTTAGTTGAAAAACTAATCAATTGGGTAAACAGACAGAATAACATTAGCACCAAATTGTTTGGTAGGTGGATATGTTACTATTGTTTAATCCCAGGTCAGCCCTCAATTAGCAGACCTATAATCAAGGGCATTCCAGCTATCCCCATCTTTTTTGTGTGTGTTTTTTTTTTGTTTTGTTTTGTTTTTTTCTAAAACTTATTTTTTTTAAATCATTTCATTTCATTTCATTTCATTTCATTTGAGTCCATGCTCAGGCCAAGTCGAAGACTCCACCCTCAGAGTCTGGTGTGGTTGCCAGGTTGTATTCTCTGTTTAATTTTGACATGTGTAGGAGCGAGTTTGAGTCAGTTTGTGCTCGTTGTGTATATCCTGGGAGATGGGGTTCATCTCTAATGGTGCTTAAGTATCTATCCAGCTGCAATTTGAATGATTCCACATTGCATCCTGATAGATTTCTGACATGTACCGGAATGGAGTTGAATAGTTGTGCCCCTCGAACCAACAGACTTGACTCTCGCAGGGTTTTTGCTGCCTGGCCAGCCTTTTTGTTGATTGGTGGTAGCTGGCAGCGTCTTCCATGACGCAGTGAGTGGTAGGTTTTGATACCAAAGTTTGGCACCTTTTGCTCTATCATTTTCCAAATGTATATAATTCGGTATCGCTCAAATCTTCTTTCTATTGAGTACATCTTCAAGGTTTTGAGTCTTTGCCAATAGTCCAGGTCCCTCGTTTCTGAGAAGTATGAGGTAAAATTTCTTTGGAGCGATTCCATCTTAGATAGTTGGCCCTTTGTTGTTGGTGACCACAACTGAGAACAGTAGTCAATCCTCGGAAGTATCATACTGTTCCAGAGGGTTTTCATTGTTGAGGTATCTCTTGATTTGAAGGTGCGCAAGATCCACCCGCTGTACTTTCTTGCAGTAAGACAGACTGAGTCAAGGTGTTCTCTGAATTTTAGGCTGGTTCCCATGTGGATGCCTAAATCTTTCACACACTGTTTTTCCATTATTTGTTGTCCTGATGGGTTTCTGTAGTTTGTTATATTTTTCAGATCTTGATCTGTTCCGTAGCGAATTAGTTCAAACTTCTTATCATTGAACAACATGTTGTTTGTTTCCTGCCATTTGTATATGGTGGTCAGGTCCTTTTGTAAGGCCTCTGTATCCACCTCGTCTTTGATTTGTCTCATGACCCTGGTGTCATCAGCAAAGGATGAGACGTTGCTGGTTGTATCTTCATCTATGTCAGAGATGAGGATGAGAAACAGGATTGGGCCGAGTACTGTACCCTGAGGAACACTGCTGGTCACAGGTGATGGTGTTGAATGGGTTCCATTCACAGTGACTGTTTGAGTTCTATTTGTAAGGAACTCATGTATCCATGTACCAACTTTTCCTCCTACTCCTAGCTTTCGAAGTTTTTGTCCCAGGATGCCATGATCTACCTTGTCAAATGCCTTGGCAAAGTCGAGGTAAATAACATCTGTGTTGTATCCATTCTCTAGATTTTCTAGGATTTGGTCATGGTGTGCCAGTAGGTGTGAATTGAAGGAATTTGGCTGCTACTTCCAGCAGATCAAGTGACAGTGTAGTAAGTTTTCACAAACTGTGCACCTTGGCAGACTGGAATGCCGAAAGATGAAATTAGGTGCCCCACAAAAAGCAAGAATCTTTTTCAAAATGTAAAAGATACAAACAGAAATTTGTATTAAATTTTGTGTATCTGTCAAAGGCAAACACCTAAACTAAAAATAAAAACACTGCCAAAAGACACCAAGCATATATTTCTCATTGATAACTTTTCTCCATTTATTGACTAAAGAAGCAAGTAGAAATCATTTTTCTGTATTTTTATTAATGGCCTTGTGTCACACTTTGTTCCTCTGAACCTCCCTGGGAATTACATTAACCCTTTCATTACCATATTTCTAATGAAAGGCACTGCCTATGATTTCAATTAATTTGGAAAATAATCAAGAATTTAAAGAGATTTCATAATATAATTAATTATCTTATTATTAACCTTTAAAAATATGTTGAATATAATGTAAATGAACCAAACAAGTGAATTTAAAAGAAAGTTGCATAAAAATATAAGTGATTTGTTTAAGATAAGGACATGCAAAAGAAATCATATTAAAGGGAAATGACCCACGTATGCAATACACAACTACATTAAACACAGCCACAAGGATATGGTCCAAACGTGGAAGAGCCGACCTCCCACTGTCATCGCCTCCATCTCTCTCGCCCTCCCCATCTCTCTGTATGGTGAGCAAATGGGGTCCCACGTGCTGGCCGCCCCACAGCCCCAGCAGAGAAGGCGTTTCCCCGGAGGATGGTTAGAGATGCGCTGGAAGAGCCATTCCAACTCGCGAGGCTCACACCTGCAGCTGGCCAGCTCAGCACCTATGATGGTGAGTAGTGAGGTAGCCCTAGGGCCAAGGACAAGACCGCAAACCTGTCGGAGAGCAACCGGTACTTGGAGAGTTTGGCCTCCTCAGCCTGACGTGCAGCAGAACATGGGTTAGTCGCAGACTGCACCAGGTTGCGGCTGAAGAAAGTGTCACTGCAAGTGGCATCCCAGATGAGGGGTTTGCCACTGCAGAATATGGTCTGAAGATATGTGGCTTAGGGGTTAGAGAATTGGATTTACAATTATGAGGTTGTGACTTTGATTCCCATACTGGATGATATGTTATGTCCTTGAGCAAGACATTTTATTTCATGTTGCTCCTTCAACCAGTAGATAGTATCAGCAATGGAAAGACCAATGAAAACATTATTTCCTTGGTCTCATTTAACAAGGTCTGGGATGTTATCGGTCAATTCAATCGATTGATTATGAAGCAGATGTTTGGCACATAACATAAAGGTTCTTATGTAAAATTATGAAATAAAGTTTATGGATAAATATAATAATGAATGAAATTATTGTGTACAGCACTCAGGTGCACTACAACTCATCAAAGGTGCATGTATAGTTCATAGAATAATGTTCAAATGTCAAGAAAAGGAACAGTGTACGAGTCATGAAATACATGGAGGGGGGAGGGAATATCAGGTATAGTGTTGGCAAATCTCAGGAAGCATGGAGGTTTTAAAGGATGCAGTGTCTCGACAGCTAATAACTGATGCAGGTAGTTTGTTCCATGCTTCAGCAACTCTGAGCGTGAAAAAATGTTTCAAAAAGTTATGGGAGCTGTGCTGTTTTCTGACTTTCTCGGCATGCCCACATGGAAATCAAAAAGGTGCTCAGGATTGTTGTTGGCAAGATGGTTAACAATTTTATGGGTGTTTACCAAGTCAGTTGCCAGACTTTGGAGCTTCAATGTATCCAAGCCCAGGGAAGCAAGGCGTTCAGAGTATGGTAGATGCCTGATGAAGAGTATTCGCTTGGTTGCACGTCTCTGAACAGTTTCCAGGCGGTCAATGTTCTGAGCAAGCTAGGGGTTCCAGTCTGGTGATGCAAATTTTAAGTGCGGCTGCACCATAGCTATATACAGCTTTAAATAAATAGCTGGAGAGCGGCTGACAAAGGTCTTGCTGAGTGATGCTAAGACACCCTCGGCCTTCTTGATAATTTTAGAGACGTGCTTCATCCAACGCAAATCGCTGCTGACTATAATGCCCAGGTCACGTTCACAAGAAAACTTCTTGATATTAGTGTTGTGGAGGGAGTATGTGGACGCTGGGTTTTTACTCCCAAAATGCATGATGGTACACTTGTCCACAGCCAACTTGAGTTGCTAGTCTGTGGTCCATTGTTGCATTGTGTCCAGGTCAGATTGCAGGAAAGATCTATAGTATTCAGGATCGGTCCTTTTTATCTCAAGGAACAGCTTGATGTCATCTGCATATTTCAGTACTGTGGCATTCTTTAAGTTGGCATCTATGTCATTAATATATACCACAAACAAAAGGGGGCCAAGAACAGATCCCTGTGGTACACCAGATGACATCTCATACAGTGAGGAATGCTGTCCTAGAACCGTGACTACCTCTCTTCAACTGAGAATGAAGGACTTCAACCAGTTAAAAAGATCACCTATTGCAGAGAGTTTTGCCATAAGTTTTTTGTGTGGCACAGAATTGAAAGCTTTAGCAAACAACATCCACCCATGAGCCGCCATCAGTGATCCGGGTAATGTCTTCAAGAAACTCGATAAGTTGATCACAGCAGCTGGAGTTAGGGATAAATCCAAATTGTGAGGGTCGGATAAGACTGTGAGAGTTCCAGAAGTTCCAAAGTGTTTCTCTGACACAGGATTCCAACAGTTTGGCAATGCAGCTAGTAAGACTGACAGGACAATAGTTGACAGGTGATGTGCGGTCACCTTTTTTGAACAGAGGAATGACACTGGCACTTTTCCACTGCTCCGGAGTAGCACCGTTGTTCAGACAAAATTGGAAGAAGTGTGATAACTGGTGCAGAAGGAAAATAAAAAGCTTTTTATTATAGAGCCAGGAGCAGTTTCAGTTCGTTTATTGTCAAAAGAGGTAAGGGTACACATGTCTGTTGAATGCTCAAGTACATGCATGTTCATTTTCTGAGCAAGTTATTCATTTGGTCAAGCAACTAGAGCATTCATGATTGAAAATGATGGAGGACCACTCTATAATTTTCTATTAGAATTACAATAGATAATAGCAACGGCAATAAAATCTAGCTTTGGTGCAAAATATTGTTGGGATTGGATATAGTCAACAAACCTGACCAAAGGAAGTCTCTGTGCAGTTGCCTGACCTGCTAGAAATAGCAGCCAAATCCCCCTATAAAATTATCCCTACACCTCCACAACTATCCATGCCTGTAACTACACATCTATGTCTAAACATACACAACCATCCATGTACTTACACAACCATCCATGACTGTACCAACACAACCATCCATGTACTAACACAACTATCCATGTACCTGCATTACATCACTGCATGAGATGTCATCTGGTGTACCACAGGGATCTGTTCTTGGTCCCATTTTGTTTGTGGCATATATTAATGACATAGATGCCAACTTAAAGAATGCCACAGTACTGAAATATGTAGATGACATCAAGCTGTTCCTTGAGATAAAAAGGACAGATCCTGAACACTATAGATCTTTCTTGCAATCAGACCTGGACACAATGCAATAATGGATGACGGACTGGCAACTCAAGTTGGCTGTGGACAGGTGTACATGCATTTTGGGAGTAAAAACCCAGTGTCCACATACTCCCTCCACAACACTAATATCAAGAAGTCTTCTTGTGAATGTGACCTGGGCATTACTGTTAGCAGTGATTGTCAAGAAGGCCGAGGGTGTCTTAGCATCACTCAGCAAGACCTTTGTCAGCCACTCTCCAGCTATCTATTTAAAGCTGTATATAGCTATGGTGTGGCCACACTTAGAATTTGCATCACCAGTCTGGAACGCTTATCTTGCTCAGAACATTGACCTCCTGGAAACTGTTGAGAGATGTGCAACCAAGCAGAATTACTGAAGCATGGAACAAACTACCTGCATCAGTTGTTAGCTGTCGAGACACTGCATCCTTTAAAACCTCCATGCTTCCTGAGATTCGCCAACACTGCACCTGATGCCCGCCCCCTCCATACACACGCACACATGTATTTCATGACTCATACACTGTTCCTTTTCCTGACATTTGAACATTATTCTATGTACTATACATGCACCTTTGATGAGTTGTAGTGCACCTGAGCACTGTACACAATAATTTCATTATTATTATTATCACTGTACCTACACAACCATCCATGACTGTACCTACACAACCATCATCACTGTACCTATACAACCATCTATGACTCTACCTGCACAACCATCCTTCATTGTACCTACACAACCATCCATGCAACTACACAACCATCCGTGTTCCTACACAACCATTCATGCCTGTTTCTGTAAGTAAACAAATTCAAAATGTATTTTAAACTTATAATATATTCTCCATTTTTTCCCCCATTACCAAAATTTCAAGTTGATTGGCTTATTATATCTATTCTGTGATGTTATGATAAAAAACACACCATTACACGCATGCACGCACACACACACACATGTACGTGCATACACACAGTTGCATGCATGTGCACACACACACACACACTCATTCACAGAAACCAATTAAGTATAATATTCATATATATATATATGTATTTATATTTTATATATATACATATAAATATATATATGTGTGTATTTATATTATATATATATACATATTTATACAACAAACATTGGAAATTGAATCAAAATTTAAAAAAAATTTTTTTAAATAAAGCAAGGAAATAGATGGATTAAGTTTCTTGATTATGTAAATAGTAAACAAATAGAAAAATGATTTATGTGAAAACGCACCCAGTCCACCATGTAAAGTGGTAGTGTTGAAGTCATGCTAAAATACACCCAGTCCACCATGTAAAGTGGTAGCGTTGAAGTCATGCTAAAATACACCCTGTCGCCCATGTAAAGTGGTAGTGTTGGAGTCATGATAAAATACACCCAGTCCACTTTATAAAGTGGTAGTGTTGGAGCAATGATAAAATACACTCAGTCCACTCTATAAAGTGGTAGTGTTGAAGTCATGCTAAAATACACCCAGTCCACCATGTAAATTGGTAATGTTGGAGTCATGATAAAATACACCCAGTCCATTCTATAAAGTGGTAGTGTTGTAGTCATGATAAAATACACCCAGAACACTCTATAAAGTGGTAGTGTTGGAGTCATGCTAAATACACCCAGTCCACTCTATAAAGTGGTAGTGTCGGAGTCATTCTAAAATACACCCAGTCCACTCTATAAAGTGGTAGTGTTGGAGCCATGATAAAATACACCCAGTCCACTCTATAAAGTGGTAGTGTTGGAGTCATGCTAAAATACACCCAGTCCACCATATAAAGTGGCAGTGTTGGAGCCATGATAAAATACACCCAGTACACTCTATAAAGTGGCAGTGTCGGAGTCATGCTAAATACACCCAGTCCACTCTATAAAGTGGCAGTGTTGGAGCCATGATAAAATACACCCAGTCCACTCTATAAAGTGGCAGTGTCAGAGTCATGATAAAATACACCCAGTCCACTCTATAAAGTGGCAGTGTTCGAGCCATGATAAAATACACCCAGTACACTCTATAAAGTGGCAGTGTCGGAGTCATGCTAAATACACCCAGTCCACTCTATAAAGTGGCAGTGTTCGAGCCATGATAAAATACACCCAGTCCACTCTATAAAGTGGCAGTGTTGGAGCCATGATAAAATACACCCAGTCCACTCTATAAAGTGGTAGGGCTGGAGCCATGATAAAATACACCCTGTCCACTCTATAAAGTGGTAGTGTTGGAGCCATGATAAAATACACTCAGTCCACTCTATAAAGTGGCAGTGTTGGAGCCATGATAAAATACACCCAGTCCACTCTATAAAGTGGTAGTGTTGGAGTCATGATAAAATACACCCAGTCCACTCTATAAAGTGGTAGTGTTGGAGTCATGCTAAAATACACCCAGTCCACTCTATAAAGTGGTAGTGTTGGAGTCATGATAAAATACACCCAGTCCACTCCATAAAGGGATAGTGTTGGAGTTATGATAAAATAATAATAATGAAAATATTGTGTACAGTGCTCAGGTGCACTACAACTCATCAAAAGTGTATGTATAGTACATAGGGTAATGTACAAACGTCAGGAAAATGAACAGTGCATGAATCATGATATACACGTGTGCATGTGTATGGAAGGGGTACATCAGGTGTAGCTTTGGCGAATTTCGGGAAACATGAGGGTTTTAAAGGATGCAGTGTCTCGGCAGCTAACAACTGACGCAGGCAGTTTGTTCCATGCTTCAGCAACTCGAAGCGTGAAAAAATGTTTCCGAAAGTCATGGGAGCTGTGCTGTTTTCTGATTTTGTAGGCATGTCCATGTGTGTTAGACACATGGAGATCAAAAAGGTGCACAGGGTTGTTGTTTACGAGATGGTTAATAACTTTGTTGTGGGTGTTTACCAAGTCCATTGCCAGACGTATATAAATAGATGGCTGGAGAGCGGCTAACAAAGGTCTTGCTGAGTGATGCCAAGACACCATCGGCATTCTTGACAATCTTAGAGATGTGCTTTGTCCAACGCAAATTGCTGCTGACAGTAATGCCCAGGTCACGTTCACAAGAGGACTTCTTGATATCAGTGTTGTGGAGGGAGTATGTGGACGCTGGGTTTTCCCCCCAAAATGCATGGTGGTACACTTGTCCACAGCCAACTTCAGTTGCCAGTCTGTGTCCAGGTCTGATTGTAGGAAAGAGTTGTAGATTTCAGGATCAGTCATTTTCATTTACACCCAGTCCATTCTATAAAGTGGTAGTGTTGGAGCCATGATAAAATACACTAGTCCACTCTATAAAGTGGCAGTGTTGGAGCCATGATAAAATACACCCAGTCCACTCTATAAAGTGGTAGTGTTGGAGTCATGATAAAATACACCCAGTCCACTCTATAAATTGGTAGTGTTGGAGCCATGATAAAATACAACCAGTCCACTCTATAAAGTGGCAGTGTTGGAGCCATGATAAAATACACCCAGTCAACGCTATAAAGTGGCAGTGTTGGAGCCATGATAAAATACACCCAGTCCACTCTATAAAGTGGTAGTGTTGGAGTCATGCTAAAATACACCCAGTCCACCATATAAAGTGGCAGTGTTGGAGCCATGATAAAATACACCCAGTGCACTCTATAAAGTGGTAGTATTGGAGTCTTGCTAAAATACACCCAGTGCACTCTATAAAGTGATAGTGTTGGATTCATACTAAAATACACCCAGTCCACTCTATAAAGTGGTAGTGTTGGAGCCATGATAAAATACACCCAGTCCACTCTATAAAGTGGTAGTATTGGAGTCTTGCTAAAATACACCCAGTGCACTCTATAAAGTGATAGTGTTGGATTCATACTAAAATACACCCAGTGCACTCTATAAAGTGGTAGTGTTGGAGCCATGATAAAATACACCCAGTCCACTCTATAAAGTGGTAGTGTTGGAGTCATGCTAAAATACACCCAGTCCACTCTATAAAGTGATAGTGTTGGATTCATACTAAAATACACCCAGTGCACTCTATAAAGTGGTAGTGTTGGAGCCATGATAAAATACACCCAGTCTACTCTATAAAGTGGTAGTGTCGGAGCCATGCTAAAATGGTGCTGGTAATGTAGATGTAATTGGGTTGGTGCTACTGGTGATGTAGATGTAGTTGATATGGTGGTGGTGATGTAGATGATAGTTGAGTTGGTGGTGCTGATGTGGATTGGTGGTGGCAGTGGTCGTATTAGTGGTGACAGTAAATGTTGTGTTGGTGGCAGTGATGGTGTTAGTGGTTATGTTGCTAGTGATTATGGTAACAGTTGTATTAGATGGTGAGGGTTGTTTTGGTAGTGGAAATAGAGGCAATGTTAGTGGTAATGGTTGTGATTGGTGATGGTTGAAGAAGATGAACAACAACAGCAACAACAACAACAACAATGTATGGGAAGGTTTCCTGAGGTAGATGTAGCTATATAATGAAAATCAAACTAAAAAAACAAAGAGCTAAACGAAAACATCAACATGCCACCACTACACGACTAACGTCAGCACATCCCATTACACCACCAACACACAGCTCCACCATTCCTCCAGTACACAACTCCACCATTCCACCACCACACCACCACAAATCATCACCGTTTTATGTCTGTTCTTCCACGCTAGCATGGGTTAGACGGGTTGTCCTGTTGTGGGCAGTGCCTGGTCGGCTGACCATGCCTTGCTCATACAGGAACTGATTTGGCTTGATTTCTACAGCTGGATGCCCTTCCTAACACCAACCTCATTTACAGTGAGTGCTGGGTGCTTTTTCGTGGCGCCTACACGTCCGCTTTACAGTGTGGGCTGGGTGCTTTTTTTGCCGTGGCACCTCCATGACCACCTTGCAGTGGGGGGGTGTGGGGGCATATTGTTTATATGCTTCAGCTTGTACCCATGGAAGGTCGGGTACTCTGTATTACTGCGTGACGCCAGAGGTCACAGTCGTGTGTCATCGCCTTTGAGAGGTGTAATTGGGTAAGGTCGGCTTTTATCACCTCATCCCAGGTCATCTTGGGTCTCCCCACTCCGCGGTTTCCATCGACTTCTAGTGCTCTGCACCTTTTTATGCAGCTGTCATCCTTCATACGCATCACATGTCCATACCAACGCAACCGCCTCTCCTGCACACAGCATTTGATTCCTCTTATGCTCAGTCTCTCTCTCAATTCATTTATGCTTTGTCGTTCGCGTATATTACTATTACACATCCATCGGAGCATGCAGGCTTCGTTTCTCTCTAATCTACGTAAGTCTTCAACCTTCATCGCCCAGGTCTCACTACCATGTAACATTGCTGTTCGGATACACGCATCATACAGTCTGCCTTTCATTTTCACATCAACAATTTAACACACCACAAACATCAACAAATCAACACACGACCACACTACCAACACACTACCACCAACAAACACACCATCAATATATCACCAAACATCAACAAACACACCACCCACACCACCAACATACCACCAACACACCACCACAACACCACCAAAGCACCAACACACCACACCTCCAACACCACCACACTACCGGCATACCACCAACACACCACACCACCCACCACACCACCACCACCACACTACTGTCACACCAACCATCATACCAATCATCAAACCACTGACACACCAACTATCACACCACCATCACACCATTGACATATCACCAACACACCACCACCACTGCCACACTACCAACACACCATCACCACTGACATACCACCAACATACCAACACACTACCACCACACCACCACCACACCACCACCACACCACCAGCCATCACATCACCAACACACCACCAACACAACACCACCAACACACCAACCATCACACCAACCATCATACCACCACCACACCGCCACCACCAACACACCACCAACACAACACCACCAACACACCAACCATCATACCACCACCACACCACCAACCAACACACCACCAACACAACACTACCAACACACCACCAACCAACACACCACCAACACACCACTACCCCTCCACCAATCATCACACCAACCATCACACCACCATCACACCACTGACTTTCCACAACCAACATACCACCACCACACCACCACCACACCACCAACATACCAGCACCACACTACCACCACCACACCACCAACACACCACCACAACAGCACCACACCAACAATTACACCGCCATCACACCACCACCACAAACACACCAACCATCACACCAACCATTCCACCAACCATCACATCACTGACTTTCCACCAACCAACATACCACCAGCACACCAACACCACACTACCAACACACCACCACACTAACCATCACACCACTGACATACCACCAAAACACCACCCCCACCACACCAGCAACACACATTCACCACCAACACACCACCACCACCATCACACCAACCATCACACCACTGACTTTACACCAACCAACGTACCACCAACACACCACCTCCACAGCAACACACTAACAAATGAACAATCAACCAACCATTACACCACTGACATACCACCAACACACATTCACCACCACCACCACCAACAAACCAACCATCACACAAACCATCACACCACTGACTTTCCACCAAAACACCACCACCAACACACCACCACCATCACACCACCAACACAACACCACCACACCAACCATTATACCACCACCACACCAACCATTATACCACCATCACTCCCACCAACACACCACCCCCATCACACCACCACCATCACACCAACCATTACACCACTGACATACCACCAACACACATTCACCACCACCACCACCAACACACCAACATCACACCACTGACATACCACCAACACACATTCACCACCACCACCAACACACCAACCATCACACCAACCATCACACCACTGACATACCACCAACACACATTCACCACCACCACCAACTCACCAACCATCACACCAACATCACACCACTGACATACCGCCAACACACATTCACCACCACCACACCAACCATTACACCACTGACATACCACCAACACACATTCACCACCACCACACCAACCATCACACCAACCATCACACCACTGACATACCACCAACACACATTCACCACCACCAACCATTACACCACTGACATACCACCAACATACATTCACCACCAACACACCAACCATCACACCACTGACATACCACCAACACACATTCACCACCACACCACCACCACCACCACCACCACCCCCATCACACCACCACCATCACATCACACCAACCATCACACCAACCATCATACCACCACCACACTAACCATCACACCAACCATTACAACACTGACATACCACCAACACACATTCACCACCACATCACCACCAACACACCAACCATTACACCACTGACATACCACCAACACACATTCACCACCACCAACACACCAACCATTACACCACTGACATACCACCAACACACATTCACCACCACCAACACACCAACCATTACACCACTGACATACCACCAACACACATTCACCACCTCCACCTCCAACACACACCAACCATCACACCACTGACATACCACCAACACACATTCGCCACCACCACACCAACCATCACACCAACCATTACACCACTGACATACCACCAACAGACATTCACCACCACACCACCACACTAACCATTACACCACTGACATAGCACCAACAAACATTCACCACCATCACACCAACCATTACACCACTGACATACCACCAACAAACATTCACCACCACACCACCACCATCACACCAACCATTACACCACTGACATACCACCAACAAACATTCACCACCACATCACCACCAACACACCAACCATCACACCACTGACATACCACCACTGACATACCACCAACACACATTCACCACCACCAACAAACAAACCATCACACCACTGACATACCGCCAACACACATTCACCACCCACATTCACCACCACCACACCAACCATTACACCACTGACATACCACCAACACACATTCACCACAACCGTGGTGGTTGTGGTGTTGGTGGTATGTCAGTGGTCTGATGGTTGGTGTGATGGTTGGTGTGTTGGTGGTATGTCAGTGGTGTGATGGTTGGTGTGTTGGTGGTGGTTGTGGTGAATGTGTGTTGGTGGTATGTCAGTGGTCTGACGGTTGGTTTGTTGGTGGTGGTGGTGGTGAATGTGTGTTGGTGGTATGTCAGTGGTCTGATAGTTGGTGTGTTGCCACCAACCATCACACCAACCATCACACCACTGACATACCACCAACACACATTCACCACAACCAACACACCAACCATCACACCACTGACATACCACCAACACACCAACCATCACACCAACCATCACACCACTGACATACCACCAACACACCAACCATCACACCAACCATCACACCACTGACATACCACCAACACACCAACCATCACACCACTGACATACCACCAACACACCAACCATCACACCATTGACATGCTACCAACACACATTCACCACCACCACCAACACACCATCCATCACACAAACCATCACACCACTGACTTTCCACCAACCACCACCCACCACCACCACCTCCACAGCAACACACTAACAAATGAAGCAATCAAGAATAAATGATATTAAAGCAAATTAGAATAGATATGGCAGAGACTATGAGGCAGCAATCACTGAAAAGTCAGGACAGAACAGTCTAGAAAGTTCCAGTTTTATCAGCTAGTTAATTCTTTCATACAGATATACAGAGATAATGGATAACATTTATGTTTGTGTGTATATGTATATATATATACGAAAATATATATATATCATCATCATCATCATCGTTTAACGTCCATATTCCACGCTTGCATGGATTTGGACTGGAGTTTTCCCACTTGAGGCAAGAGTGGTTGTCTTGCTCGCATAGGACTGTCTGGCGGGTTTTCTACGGCTGGATGCCCTTCCTAACACCAACCACATTTACAGTGTGGGACTGGGAGGTTTTTACCGTGTTGCCTACACGGCCACATTACAGCGTGGACTGTGTGTTTTTTTGTCGTGACACCTACACGACCTCATTTGTTTCGGGCTGGATGTTGTGGTACCAACATAACTTTACATTACAATGGGTGGTGTGGATGGGGTGGGGGTAGTGGGACGGGGATGTACTTTGTTAGAGGTGCCTACTGACTGTAGTAGGTTTCA
>OZ024741.1:167591281-167603781 GCA_964016885.1 Eledone cirrhosa | reverse complement strand
GACAAATGCCCAAAACTCCGAGTTGGTACCATCAATGTAGGCTCAATGAAAGGAAGAGCAGGAGAAATCGTAGAAATGCTAGAGCGAAAGGAAGTTGATGTATGCTGTGTGCAAGAGACTAGATGGAGAGGAGGGTCTGCTAGAGTCCTTGTAGGAAAAAGCCAGTGCTACAAATTTTTCTGGGTGGGAAATGACGATGGGATGGGTGGTGTAGGTATACTATTAGCTGACAAGTGGGTAGATAAAGTAATCTCAGTGTACAGGGTAAATGCAAGAATCATTAAACTCAGACTAGTCCTGAATAAGACAATTACCACAATAATATCAGCTTACGCACCCCAATCGGGGCTGCCAGACGAACTTAAGGATAGGTTTTACGAGTCCCTAATACACACTACTGCTCTAACAGACGACAAGGACTTCCTAATCATTGCAGGAGATTTTAACGGACACGTAGGTAAACACTGCGACGGCTTCAATAGAGTACATGGAGGCCATGGAGTTGGCACAAGGAATGAGGAAGGATTCAGACTTCTAGAATTCTGCGACGCCAATGACATGTCGATATGTAACACAAACTTTAAAAAACCCGACAACCACCTGATCACCTATAGATCAGGGGAGCACTCTAGTCAGTTAGATTTTATCCTCATCAGAGGACGTGACAGATGGACGGTCGTAAACACAAAAGCCTTCCCTAGTGAGGAATGTACATCCCAACATAGCTTAGTTGTCAGCGACCTCACGGTCAGAACTAGACGAGCCCTGAAACAGAGGCCAACCTGGAGAAGAAAGATCTGGAAGCTGAAAGTCCCCTCAACCAGTAACAGATTTAAAGATATTTTACTCAACGCCTACGACAGTAAAGAAGAACAGATAGAGACATTTAACGTAGAAGAGAACTGGGAGTTCCTAAAAAATAACTTACTAGAGGCGACGGATGAGGTTTGTGGCTGGAGTAAGACCTCAAGCAGGAGGAGAGTGACTTGGTGGTGGAACAATAAGGTAGATGAAGCAGTCAAGGCCAAGAGACAGGCATGGAAAGAATGGAAGAACGGGGGGAGCAGGGTACATTACATAGAGACCAAGAGGGAAGCTAGGCGACAAGTATACTTAGCTAGGAGGGAAGCAGAGGATAGAAAATTCAAGCATGTTTTACAACGTGAGGACCAGAAACAGGAGGTATTCAAGATTGCGAGGCAGTGTGTCAGAGATAGTTGTGATGTCATTGGAGAGAAGTGTATCCGGAATGATAAAGGTGAGCTTGCCCTCACAAGTGCTGAGAAGAAGGATGCATGGAAGAGTCATTATGATAGATTACTAAATGAGGAGAATGCATGGGAAGAAGAGACCCTACCCCACGTAGACCCTATAGAGGGACCAGCAGTACAAGTCAGCGGCAGCGTAGTAAGTAAGGCAATCAGAGATATGAAGATAGGGAAGGCAACCGGTCCATCGGGTATAGCTGCCGAGATGCTGAAGGCATCTGGGTCTGTAGGTCACACTATAACCACACGTATTGTTAACCAGGTAATACTAGAGGGGGCCATACCAAAAGATTGGTGCAGTAGCATCATTGTCAACTGCTACAAAGGTAAAGGCGATGCACTAGATAGAGGAAACTATAGAGGTATAAAGTTGATGGACCAGGTCATGAAAGTAACAGAAAGAGTTATAGCACAGCTGATTAGGGACCGGGTGAATATAGACGAGATGCAATTTGGGTTTGTTCCAGGGAAAGGCACCACTGATGCGCTCTTCCTTGTGAGGCAATTACAGGAAAAGTACCTAGCTAAAAGTAAGCCACTCTACTTGGCATTTGTCGACCTTGAGAAAGCCTTTGACAGAGTTCCACGTGCAGTAATCTGGTGGGCTCTTAGAAAACTAGGAGTAGATGAATGGCTTGTGAAAGCGGTACAAGCCATGTATAGGGGAGCAGTCAGCAAAGTTAGGATTGGCAATGAGTATAGCGAGGAATTTAGCGTACAGGTTGGGGTCCACCAGGGCTCTGTTCTTAGCCCTCTCCTGTTCATCATAGTCCTGCAGGCAATAACGGAGGAGTTTAAGACCGGATGCCCATGGGAACTCCTGTATGCTGATGACCTCGCACTCATAGCTGAATCTATGGTAGAACTAGAGAATAAATTCCAAACCTGGAAGCAGGGACTAGAGAGAAAGGGCCTCAAAGTCAACAAAGCCGACCTTACCCAACTACACCTCTCAAAGTCAATGACACACGACCGTGACTTCTGGCGTCACGCAGTAATACAGGGTACCCGACCTCCCATGGGTACATGCTGAAGCATATAAACAATATGCCCCCCCCCCCCCACCGCAAGGTGGCCGTGGAGGTGCCACGGCAAAAAAGCACCCAGCCCACACTGTAAAGTGGACGTGTAGGTGCCACGAAAAAGCACCCAGCACTCACTGTAAATGAGGTTGGTGTTAGGAAGGGCATCCAGCTGTAGAAATCAAGCCAGATCAGTTCCTGTATGAGCAAGGCATGGTCAGCCGACCAGACACTGCCCACAACAGGACAACCCGTCTAACCCATGCTAGCGTGGAAGAACGGACGTAAAACGGTGATGATGATGATGATGATGATGATATGTATATATTATATATATATGTATACATATATATATATTATATATATATATGTATACATATATATATATTATATATATATGTATACATATATATATATTATATATATATGTATACATATATAGATATTATATATATATATGTATACATATATATATATATTATATATATATGTATACATATATATATATATTATATATATATATTATATATATATATTATATATATATGTGTGCATATATATATATTATATATATATGTATACATATATATATATTATATATAGGTGTATACATATATATATAATATATATATATATATATGTATACATCATCATTATCGTTTAACGTCCATCTTCCATGCTAGCATGGGTTAGACAGTATATATATATAATATATACAGTTCCCGTCCCACCCTTGCAAGCAGGGAAAAGTGGACATGAAATGAAAATGAATATATATATATATATATATATATAAACATATATATTTATATATATTACAACAGAGATACTCTTTTATATTTATTCTTCTTTTAAACTTCTTCAATAAAATGAAATGAAATGAAATATATAATATATATATAATAGGTTAGCTGGACATGCTCACCGACATCCAGAGTTGATATTGCACTCAGTACTCCTTTGGGAGCCCCTACATGGACACACTAGAAGAGGAAGACCAAGGTTAACGTATGTTGATGCCCTAAGGACAGACACTAGTATGTTGGAGACGCAGGACATGGCAGCAATAATGAGGGACAGAGACCGCTGGAGAGAACTCGTCCATGGATCTCTGGAATTTTACCCGCCTTAGATAAATAGATATATATAATATATATATATATATATATATATAATACATATACCGTATATATAATAAATGTAATGCATATATATATCATCATAATATATATAAATATATATATAATACATATACCGTATATATAATAAATATAATACATATATATATAGAATACATATATATACATATATATATATAAAATATATATATATACATATATATATATAAAATATATATATATATAATATATATTTAATACATATATATATTATATATGTATACATATATATATAATATAAATGAAATACATATATATGTATGCATGTATATATTATATATATATGTATTACATATATATATGTATTAAATATATATATATATTATATATATATGTATTACATATATATATGTATTACATATATATATGTATTATATATATATATGTATTATATATATATATGTATTATATATATATATATGTATTATATATATATATGTATGATATATATATATAGAAGACCCGCCTTACCTAAATACATAGTAAAACCTACTACAGCCAGTAGGCAACTCTAACAAAATACATATATATATATATATATACACATATATATACATATATATATATATATATATATATATATATATATATATACACATATATATACATATATATATATATACACATACACATATATATACATATATATATATATATATATATATATGGTGGCTGCCAACTCGTTTTCGAGTACGGCCACTACTTTATATCCATGTAGGAGAACCCCTACCGATGCGCTGAACGAGTGTGACTTTTTAGTCCAGCCAGCGACTTGAAAAACTCTGGTACAAACACTACACTTGTGACAATTACTGACACATAGTGCTGGGCCCATGGTACCATGTGACGACAAGTGCAGAGAGATCTCCAGATATAAAGCAATGCCTGTGCCGTGAAGCTTTTATAGTGAGCAAAGGCACTGCACAAAGCCAGTCCCACTCTCTTAACCAAGATGATATTTACCAAAAAGAAGAACAAGTCAACATCATTGGATACCATCAGGGTTGCAGGTGTTATATCAGAGTTTTCCTTCTCCTAGAATTCTGCCTTGACAAAGGCTAAGAGGTCATCTCTCCCGGTGATTTTGGATGGCTATTGACTCTTAAGAGCTCCTTTGCCCTTTGACAGGTTTTGTTTTTAGTCCTGCAGGATGTCCAAAGTCACCCTCCTCACCAAGAAACCTTGGTGGGGTTGCCAGTTTAGTCGCCAACGACCCGACCATGGGACAGGTTGTACTGGGATACATGTTACCAGTAGCACCAACTGGTGACCTGACATATATATATATACACATATATATACATATATATATATATACACATACACATATATATACATATATATATATATACACATATATATACATATATATATATATACACATATATATACATATATATATATATATATATATATATATATACACATACACATATATATACATATATATATATATATACACATACACATATATATACATATATATATATATATATATACACATATTTATACATATATATATATACATATTTATACATATATATATATATATATATATATACATATTTATACATATATATATATATATACACATATTTATACATATATATATATATATACACATATTTATACATATATATATATATATATACACATATTTATACATATATATATACACATATATATATATATATATATACACATATTTATACATATATATATACACATATATATATATATATATATATATACACATATTTATACATGTATATATATACACATATTTATACATATATATATATACACATTTATACATATATATATATAAATATACACATATTTATACATATATATATATATACACATTTATACATATATATATATATATATACACATATTTATACATATATATATATATATACACATATTTATACATATATATATACACATATTTATACATATATATATACACATATTTATATATATAGAAAAAGAGATGAAATCGAAAATGCAACTGGAGTCTTATTTTTAAAAAAAAATATATATATTTATTTGGTTCCTTTACCGGTTTCGCAGTTCTTCTCCTTTTCAAAAGGTGAGTTGAGATGGAGGGTCTGGTTTTTCTCACATCTGGTTGGTCTCTGAATGTTACTTGTTTTATATGGAAAAAGTGGCTCGAAATGCCAGGTTTTTCGAGAAGTAATTTGATTGCTTTGTCAATAATTATAATAAATTTCGCGCCAGTTCGCGTTACAATAGTTCTTCAAATAAGAGGGGGGGGGGGGGGGGGCGTTGTCACAGGTTGTTTTTTCATATATGAGTGTTTGAATTTCTTTTTACTTGAAAAAAGGGGCTCATGAAGGCTTTTTTTTGGTTGGTTGTAAATGAAATTATGGCTGTCATCTGAACAAGTTTTCATTAAATTTACGTGCCCTTATTTGGAAATGCATTCTGTAGCCTTTTTAGAGAATTTTATGATAAGTGAAAGATAATGGTCAAGAGAAAGAGATGGGAGAATTGTTCTGGTTCAGTGAATATGGTTAGTTCGCTGGGGTGTCAGAATTCAGATTTTCTATTGAATAAAGAAAGTAAAGATATGTATAAAGAAATTCAAACACACACACACACAACACACACACACACACACGCACACAAGCACACAAATAAAGATACATATCTTTACTTTCTTTATTCAATAGAAAATCTGAATTCTGTGTATATATATATATACACACACACACATATATATACATATACATATATATCATATATATATACACACACACATATATATCTTAAATTACTTTTCATATGTTGATTTAAAACTGCACTTTTCACAAGTGTTTTTTAACCTTCATATCATGTCTCCCTATTTTATCTGACGAAAACGCAAATGTCATCTCATGATGATATTTGTTTTTGAAATGCGCATAATAAAATACATAGAATTCTTTTAACCATCTTTTGATCTTATATTTATATATATATATATATATCACATATACATATACACACACACACACATATATATACACACACACACATATATATACACACACACATATACACACACATATATATACACACACACATATATATACACCTATATATATACACACACATATATATATGTTTTGCAAGAGATGTCAACATGAATGGACCTGTTATTTTTATCTAAAGACATTTTTTTCCAATTCCAACCCGCTCGTCCCCTCAATCTATCTTATTTATCATTCTTTCTTCTGAGAAGGACTAGCGTCTGAAGCGTTAAGACCCTCTCCCTGCTATATCAAGTGTTAACCTAATATATACCTTCCATATACTGTACCGATTGTGTTGCTATTTCTGTTTACTTTTTACATACATATATATATATACATATATATACACACTTAGCCTTTGTCGACTTGGAGAAAGCCTTCGACAGAGTCCCCCGTTCCATTATCTGGTGGGCTATTAGAAAACTAGGTGTTGACGAATGGCTTGTGAGAGCTATACAAGCCATGTATAAAGAAACAGTGAGCAAGGTTAGAATTAACAACGAATATAGTGAAGAGTTTAGCGTAAAAGTTGGTGTCCATCAGGGCTCTGTTCTTAGCCCCCTACTATTCATTATTGCTCTTCAGGCTATAACAGAGGAGTTCAAGACCGGCTGCCCATGGGAACTCCTATACGCAGATGATCTAACGCTCATAGCTGAATCAATGGCCGAGCTAGAGAAGAAATTCCAAACATGGAAGCACGGCCTAGAAATTAACATGGCTAAGACTAAAGTTCTAGTTTGTAGGAAAGAAAATAAGGCGCCGGTCCCTTCCGGGAAATGGCTATGCTTAGTGTGTAGGAAAGACGTAGGTAGAAACTCCATTTTATGTCCCAAATGCAAAGTATGGGTGCATAAAAGATGTAGTGGGATCACAGGTAAGCTAACTAAGAACACAGATTTTACATGTGGCCGGTGCTCTGGTGCAATAAGTAGCAGCAAGTGCCCACAAAATACTAGCTCTTTCAACTGCGCAGAGGGTTCTATAGAAATAGTGGACAGCTTCCGTTACCTGGGTGACAAAATTAGCAGTGGGGGAGGGTGCTCCAAAAGTACAGTAGCTAGAGTCAGAACTGAATGGAAAAAGTTCAGAGAGCTTATACCACTATTAGCCGCTAAAGGGTTCTCCCTAAAAGTGAAAGGCAGGTTGTATGATGCCTGCATACGAACAGCAATGTTGCATGGCAGTGAGACCTGGGCATTGTGTGCAGAGGATATACGCAGACTAGAGAGGAACGAAGCTTGCATGCTCCGCTGGATGTGTAATAGTAATATACGCGAACGGCAAAGCATAAACGAACTAAGGAAAAAATTAGAAATAAGAGGGATCAGATGTTGTTTACTCGAGAGAAGGCTAAGTTGGTATGGTCACGTGATGCGCATGAAAGACGACAGCTGTATAACAAAGTGCAGAGCAATAAAGATAGATGGTAGCCACGGAGTAGGCAGACCCAGAAAAACCTGGGACGAGCTGATAAATTCCGACCTCACACACTTACACCTCTCCAAGACAATGTCACTGAACCGAGACCTTTGGCGGTACTCAGTAACAGAGAAGACCCGCGTTACCTAAATGAAAAGTAAAACCTACTACAGTCAGTAGGCATCTCTAACAAAATACACCCCCGTCCCACCACCCCCACCCCATCCACACCGCCCCTTTCAATGTAAAGTTATGTTGGTGCCACAAAATCCAGGCCGAAACAAATGAGATCGCGTAGGTGTCACGAAAAAAAAAAACACACAGTCCACGCGGTAAATGTGACCGTGTAGGCAACACGGTAAAAACGTCCCAGTCCCACACTGTAAATGTGGTTGGTGTTAGGAAGGGCATCCAGCTGTAGAAAACCTGCCAGACAGTCCACGCTGTAATGTGGCCGTGTAGGCAACACGGTAAAAACCTCCCAGCCCCACACTGTAAATGTGGTTGGTGTTAGGAAGGGCATCCAACTGTAGAAAACCCGCCAGACAGTCCTATGTGAGCAAGACAACCACTCTTGTCTCAAGTGGGAAAACTCCCGTCCAAACCCATGCAAGCATGGAACACGGACGTTAAACGATGATGATGATGATGATGATGACACACACATATATATACACACATATATGTATATACACACATATATATATATATATATATATATATATAGACATATATATATATATACACATATATATATAGACACATATATATATATAGACACATATATATATACACATATATATATAGACACATATATATATAGACACATATATATATACATATATATATACACATATATATATACATACATATATATACATACATATATAAATATATATATATATATATATACACACATATATATACACATATATATACACACACATATATATATACATATATATACACATATATATATATACACATATATATATATATACACATATATATATACACACACATATATATATACACACACATATACACACACATATATATATACACATATATATATACATACACATATACACATATATATACACATACATATATACATATATGTATTTATATACATATACATATATGTATGTATATACATATATGTATATACATATATACATATATGTATATACATATATAAACCCATGCAAGCATGGAACATGGACGTTAAATGATGATGATGATGATGATGACATATATGTATATATAAGTAAAAGTGGTATTTAATTTGTTGGAAGTCCGACAAACATAAATGTTTATAACTGATTTAGAGCACTCAACGAATTACTGGAGAAAAAGAAACTTTGAAATAGAACTACCAGTCAGACTTATAGCACCATCTAAATCAGACTTAGGCATAGTTAGTAAACATATATTAGATAGAATCATACCGCAACTTAAAGAAATCTTTTACCTAAAACTATGGAACGGTACTAACGAAGTTATAGATTGGTTCAATAACATAACATTTAAACATAACAAAAAATTCATTCAATTGGATATTGCAAACTACTACTCCTCCATTACTCCTAATTTACTTAATAAAGCTCTTATCTATGCATCTAAACATACAGATTTATCTAGCGAAGAAATGCATATCATTTTAACCGCACGGAAAACTTTAATTGAATTCAACATCTCTGGACTAGAGCCGATAGAAAAAATAATTTTGATATCACCATGGGATCATCAGACTCGGCGCAATAATGGATCTTGTGGGGCTATTTATTAATAATACACAGCATAGAAAAATACCAGAGATGACCGGTGGTTTATATCGTGATGATATGCTGCTTTTAATTGAAAATCATAATAATTGTGAAATTAATAGGAAAAGAAAATCCATAATACAATTCTTTAATAGCTACAACCTTAAGTTAGAAATAGAGAATAACTATAAAATTATTAACTTTTTAGACGTAACATTAAACCTTAACACTATCCATTCCATAAAATTAATGAGAATCTAAACTATGTAAGTTTTAACTCTAATCATCCTAGGTCTATCAAGAACACTATTGTCAATTCTATCCAACAACATATTTCACGCATCTCCGCTAATAAAAACATTTTTGACGATGAGGCAGAATATTATAATGAAGCTTTAAATAGAGCAGGCTATATAAATAAGATTAAATACATCGACAACAGTGATAAGGCAAATAACCCTACTATTAATTATAATTACAATAAAAAATCTAACTTAAACTCTAAAACTAACAGAAGAAATAGAACTAGAAATATTATTTGGTACTCACCCCCATTCTTATTAAGCATTAAAACACCTTTAGCAAAGCTATTCTTTAAAGCACTAGATAAATGTTTTCCTAAAGCCCATAGACACCACTCAATCTTTAACAGACATACTATAAAACTATCTTACTCTACTACTATGAACATAGCACAAAATATAAATAGAATCAATAATAGAAATTTAAACCCTAACCAAAATAACCAAAATATCAGCAATATCTCTAGCCATATCCAACATAATAGTACCGTTCTGAATAACAACAACTTCGCAAAATGTAACTGTAGAATTAAATTAAACTGTCCTTTACAAAATAAGTGTTTAGATAAAGACGTGGTCTATAAATGTACAGTCAAAACCAGTGATAATATATTTAACTATGTAGGTGCAACTTCTACAGAATTTAAAAGTCGCTGGAATAATCACAAATGCTCTTTCCAAAGATTTGATAAAAAATCTTCAACTTCTCTTTCAAACCTGATATGGAACTTAAAATGCAAGAATATGGACTATTCTTTAACTTGGGAAATAATTTCGAAAGCACCCGCGTACCGTAACACAGCTTTATCTAGATTTTGCAAATTGTGTGTTGAGGAAATTTTTTTCATACTTAAATGTAAGAACTCTATTAATATAAGGACAAATTTATTTAGTTCTTGTAGATATCGCCTGAATTCAACATTTAGAACTATATATAAATTATAATTACACTTATATTTCTACTTACTTCCATAACAATCTTATCCACTTGGTTTTAATATATTGATATCTCTAAATCATATCTATAACATTTGCCATAATTTCAGTTCTTAAAGTTTCTTAAAATATATATATATATAATTCTAATTTTTTAAATTTTAATTTTAATTGTAATTTTTAATCTTAATAATTTTTTATTCTTTATTTTTTATTTCTTTAATTTTTTATCTATTTTTTTTTAATTACTTATTTTTTTAGAAATTACTTATCTCTTATAAATTTTTTTTTTTTTAATTTTCCCGAATTTTTAATATTTTTTCAATATCTTTTATTAGATTTATAACCTCTAACTAATTCTGGCTAAATATATCTTTCAACATTTATACTTATTTTGACAAAATAGTCTCATACTAACGAATAAATAAACAAAACTGGAGTTTTTTCCGTATCTTCTCATTTTAAAATATATAAATATAAATATTCTTATTAACTCAGTTAACTTAATTTAATTTAACTTAAAATTTACTTACATTAAATACAAAACCAATATCCCTCATAACTAATTAAAACAATTATCTATAGCACTATATACCCATTCATTCATTTATTTATCTATTTATCTATTTATTTATTTATTTATTTTTCTATCTATTTTTCTACGTACTTATAACAGTAAATATTATATGAAAAAAGAATTTTAACAACTAATTAATCGTAAATACACGTACCATTAGATATATACTTCCCCCAAATTAACGTTATATGAGTTTTACTCATCCTCTTGTTAATTTCTTCTCTCTATCTCTCTCGTAATATTTTTATTTTTTCTCTCTCTCTTTTTTTCTCTATCTCTCTCTCCAGTGTCATTTAAATAAACGGTTGTTTTTCAATTATTTACCTATTCATTTGCATATTCACACATAAGTTGAATAATCCCTAATATATTTCCATTATCTAGTGAATTTCCAATCAATAAGGTATGATTTTAATGGGTATGTCTCTATTTATAAAAGAAACTTGGTATTTTATCTGATGAAAGCGTACCAATGTTGTCTTGGTTGCCCTTGAAATATATATAATAAAATAAATATGGTTTTATAAATATAGATTCCATTTATTTAATATCATTGTATATATATATATATACATGCACACATATATATATGCATAAGGAAAATATATACTTTCAGACGTTCAACCATCTGGCAGGAAGGTATACGATGCTGACGATAGCTAATAAGCTTGAAACTAGTACATCGTTCCTGTGTCAGTGTTGAACAAAAAGGTGGCGTGGTTGTCTAAACACTGTATGGTGTAATTCGGGCTGTTTGTTTGTTTACAAACAAACAAACCGAGCATTATAATAAATGTTCAGTAAACCGATACGTGCATATATATATGTGTGCATGTATGTATATATATATATACATACTAATGTACGTCTGTATATATATATGTATGTACGTATACATACATACTTACATTTAAGTAAGTGCTGTACTAAGAGTGAGAAATGAAATTTTGTTTCATTCTATTCCATTTGTCGTTTTCGGTGTGCC
>OZ024741.1:167583781-167586281 GCA_964016885.1 Eledone cirrhosa | reverse complement strand
ACAATTATTGACACATAGTGCTGGGCCCATGGTACCATGTGACGACAAGTGCAGAGAGATCTCAAGATATAAAGCAATGCCTGTGCCGTGAAGCTTTTATAGTGACAAAGGCACTGCACAAAGCCAGTCCCACTCTCTTAACCAAGATGATATTTACCAAAATGAAGAACAAGTCAACATCATTGAATACCATCAGGGTTGCAGGTTTTATATCAGAGTTTTCCTTCTCCTAGAATTCTGCCTTGACAAAGGCTAAGGGGTCATCTCTCTTGTGGATTTTGGATGGCCATTGACTCTTAAGAGCTCCTTTGCCTTTGACAGGTTTTGTTTTTAGTCCTGCAGGATGTCCAAAGTCACCCTCCTGACCAAGAAACCTTGGTGGGGTTGGCAGTTTAGTCGCCAACGACCCGACCATGAGGCAGGTTGTACTGGAATACATATTACCAGTAGCACCAACTGGTGACCTGACATACATACATACATACATACATACATGGTGGCTGCCAACTCGTTTTCGAGTACGGCCACTACTTTATATCCATGTAGGAGAACCCCTACCGATGCGCTGAACGAGTGTGACTTTTTAGTCCAGCCAGCGACTTGAAAACTCTGGTACAAACACTACACCTGTGACAATTATTGACACAGTGCTGGGCCCATGGTACCATGTGACGACAAGTGCAAAGAGATCTCCAGATATAAAGCAATGCCTGTGCCGTGAAGCTTTTATAGTGAGCAAAGGCACTGCACAAAGCCAGTCCCACTCTCTTAACCAAGATGATATTTACCAAAAAGAAGAACAAGTCAACATCATTGGATACATATATACATATATATACATATATAAATATATACATACATATATACATATATATATATATACATACATATATATACATACATATATACATATATATATATATATATACATATGGAGGCACATGGCTTAGTGGTTAGAGCATTGGCTTTGCAATCGAAAGGTTGTGAGTTCAATTCTCAGACCGGGTGATGTGTTGTTTCCTTGAGCAAGACACTTTATTTCACATTACTCCAGTTTACTCAGCTGTAGAAATGAGATGATAGGACTGCAGTCCCTATCATTCCACTGCAAAGTGGTCGTGGAGGTGCCAACGCAAAAAAGCACCCAGCACTCACTGTAAATGAGGTGGGTGTTAGGAAGGGCATCCAGCTGTAGAAATCAAGCCAGAATCTCACTGCTATCAAAAAACCACTCCCTTAACTATTCTTCTAACAACTTCACCCCTCCCTCCTAATATTCTCTATAAAAACCAAACAGGTTCTCAATAAAATTATTCTGATGAAATGACAGTAGATAATAACATTGAAATATTGAATGTCTGCATAACTAATACTTTGTAGATAGCAGCTGTTTTCAGGTTATGTAACTGTTATTGAAACACATGTCAATAAATTCCTTTTAACTGAACTGTATCCATTTAAATCCTTCTATATATATACATATATATATACATACATATATACATATATACATATATATATATACATACATATATACTTACATATGTATGGGAGAGTGTGTAAATGTGTGTGTGAGTGTGTGTGCAAGCATGCATGTGCACATATATATATAGGCACATAACCATGCATGCATGCTTGCTCACACACACACACACACACACACACACACACAAGCACACACATATACACAAGCAAACACAAATAGGTATACATGTAGATGTACAAAAAAAACACTAGGACACATGCATACACAAACATGTAACACACCACATTTGTCTGCAATTTAGCTCCTGTAATTAATTTAGGCAACTCTGACTTTTCATCTCATTAGAAAGGAAATGGAAAAGAAGACATCAGGAAGGTAAGGAATAAGAGAATATATTCCATATCTTCAGAATCATTAAATAGAGTGTTAATTACCAAAAGTTATCATTTTCAAAGTGAAGCTCATCTAATTACACAAAGAATAATGAATTGGAATAATTCAAGACAAACAAATAATTTCAAAGTGATAACACTGAATCTCAAATTAAAGATAAAGATATCTATGTATACAGTATATATATATATATATATATATATATATATAGTGACGAAACATAAGTCAATTGCATGAACTCATATTCCTTTATTTACTGCTATATATATTTCGATGGTAGGTAGCCATTGAATGGCTATGACCTCATCAGGCAGTTAGTCAGCTCTTAGATATGCCAGCTCTTTGTTTATAGTGTTGATGGTATCAGAGCCTTGGGACATATATATATATATACATATATATATATATATATACAGTATCTGTAAGTATATATATACAGTATATACATATATATATAAGTATATATACCATATATATATATAAGTATATATACAGTATATATATATAAATATATATACAGTATATATATATAAATATATATACAGTATATATATATAAGTATATATACAGTATATATATAATTATATATACAGTATATATCACCATCATCATCGTTTAACG
>OZ024741.1:167521281-167576281 GCA_964016885.1 Eledone cirrhosa | reverse complement strand
TATAATTAAGGAGATTAGTACTAAGCACTAGCCAATTACCAGTTAGAGAAAAGGATCAAATGTAAATTATCAAATGTATTACAGAGCCGAGATACAACATATAAAACAATCAAATTTTAGTTTAATACATTTAATTGCTGACAATTGTTTCTTCCAGACGAATATCTGGAATCATCAGAGCATACACAATGTTTAAACGAGTAATTATAATCTTAGTCTTCAGAACATTGATAAAGATAGATAACTATTGACAGTATCAGTGACATCATATTGAAAAGCAGGAGTTACAAAAAGATATTATGTTACAGATATCACAGTATAAGGAGCAATGGTGAAAAGTGAAATATTGAGCATATTATATATAAAGATATTCTTTAAGGTAATACATGTGCAAAAGATACCAAGCAAAAAAGGTGTTAGAGAAGATAGCTAAAAGATATCATAGCATTGAAAAGAAGGTAATATTAAGGGTATATCAAGCAAAAATTAATAAAAGCATGCATGAGGTAAGAGTTATAAAATGAATCAATCAAGCATATTTCATACAGAATGTTAAAGCATATTAAAAGTGTTAAAGATGTTAAAAATGGCATGCATTATGGTAAAGAAATGGCTGTATGATGCCTGCATACGAACAGCAATGTTACATGGCAGTGAGACCGGGCATTGTGTGCAGAGGATATACGCAGACTGGAGAGGAACGAAGCTTGCATGCTCCGCTGGATGTGTAATAGTAATATACGTGAACGGCAAAGCATAAACGAACTAAGGGAGAAATTAGGAATAAGAGGGATCAGATGTTGTTTACTCGAGAGAAGACTACGTTGGTATGGTCACGTAATGCGCATGAAAGACGACAGCTGTATAAAAAAGTGTAGGGTAATAAAAATAGACGGTAGCCACGGAGTAGGCAGACCCAGAAAAACCTGGGACGACTTGATAAATTCCAACCTCACACACACCTCTCCAAGACAATGTCACTGGACCGAGATCTTTGGCGCTACACAGTTATACAGAAGACCCGCCTTGCCTAAGTACAAAGCGAAACCTATAGTCAGTAGGCACCTCTAACAAAATAAACCCCGTCCCACTACCCCCAGCCCCATCCACACCACCCCCTTAAATGTGAAGTTATGTTGGTACCACAACATCCAGTCCGAAACAAATGAGGTCGTGTAGGTGTCACGACAAAAAAACACACAGTCCACGCTGTAATGTGGCCGTGTAGGTAACACGGTAAAAACCTCCCAGTCCACACTGTAAATGTGGTTGGTGTTGGGAAGGGCACCCAGCCGTAGAAAACCCGCCAGACGTGTAGGTGTCACGACAAAAAAACACACAGTCCACGCTGTAATGTGGCCGTGTAGGTAACACGGTAAAAACCTCCCAGCCTACACTGTAAACGTGGTTGGTGTTAGGAAGGGCATCCAGCCATAGAAAACTCGCCAGACAGTCCTATACGAGCAGGACAATCAATCTTGCCTCAAGTGGGAAAACTCCCGTCCAAACCCATGCAAGCGTGGAAGATGGACGTTAAACGATGATGATGATGATGATGAAATATGTAATGATAAAGTGAATAAATGTTGTGTAATGTATAATGCAAAAAACGTAAGTAAATGAGATAGGTAATTGTCATTCAAGAATTTTTATATTTTGTGTATAAATGTATATGTTGGGTGTAAAGCAAATGTAGTGTACTTGGAATGTCTTTAATTTTAGTTGTAATGAGTTTGAGATGTCTACGGTTTAAAAATATATGTGTGTAGTAAAGATTAATTCCACTGTATTACTAGCCATGTTAGTAGGGGAAATATATTATACAATGCATTCCTATCTTTAAATTTTCTATTAAGAAATAGTTCACTTTGCTTTATGTGCGAGTTATATTAACAGCTATTAGACGAAGTCTAATGGTAAAAATATTGTTAAATTGTTTTTAAAACAATTTAACAACATTTTTACATTAATATGGCTTCTCCTGGACTAGAACAGTTAATGTATTGAGTACCTTAATTACTGTGGTTACCCCCAATTGAACCAAGCCTTATGAATGAGATTGGGTAGACAGAAGCTGTATGGAAACTTATGGAATGCACTGTACCTATAATTCATAGAACAGTTCTTGCAACAAAAGGGAAAAAGTGTTTATATTATTTAAAACAAAACTTCCCTCACAATTTTATTTCAGAACCTTTGTTGAATTATACTCCAAACACCAGATTAATAATGAAGGAGGTTGTTATTTTACTAAATACCTCCAAATTCTTGATTATTTTCAAAATGATTTGAAAATTTTAGGCTGTCTTTCATTAGAGATACGGTAACAAAAGAGTTAATTTGAAATTCCATTTGTAATGTTATCACTTTGTCACTTTATATTATATTGCCAATAGTTTTTCTTAAATTATTCCCATTCATTATTCCTTGTATAATGAGATTAGCTTCACTTTGAAAATATTAGCTTTTGGCTATCTACTGTATATTTTAACCCATTTATTACTGTATTTCTGATGAAAAGCATTGCTTATGGTTTTCAAATCATTTCAAAAATAATCTATAATTTTCAGGGATTTAGTCATAAAAGTTCTTACATAGAATTATATATAAGGTTTTTAGATAAAACTAAACAGTTTTGTATTATAGAACAATGGATGTTTCAGGTAGTTTTCTATCAAAGGGGTTTATTTCATCGGTGCTGTGCCTGTCAGTTGCTGTTTATCTTGTATATTTGTATATTGCTGTTTGTAAACCTACCATATATATATATATATATATACTGTATATATATACTGTATACATATATATATACTATATATATATATAATCATTCTATATTAAATTTGATATATATATATATATACATGTGTGTGCGTGTGCGTGTGTGTGTGTGGGCGTGTGTGTGTGTGGGCGTGTGCGTGTGTGTGTGTACAATTACTCCCTTAGTGGATGAATTATATTTTTTGGTACTAGTTAAAAGATATCACCTACTGGAGGCACATGGCTTAGTGGTTAGAGCATTGGCCTTGCAATCAAAAGGTTGTGAGTTCAATTCTCAGACCGGGTGATGTGTTGTTTCATTGAGCAAGACACTTTATTTCACATTGCTCCAGTTTACTCAGCTGTAGAAATGAGATGATAGGGACTGGGATCCCTATCATTCCACTGCAAAGTGGTCGTGGAGGTGCCACGGCAAAAACCACCCAGCACTCACTGTAAATGAGGTTGGTGTTAGGAAGGGCATCCAGCTGTAGAAATCAAGCCACGGTCAGTTCCCGTCCGACCCTTGCAAGCAGGGAAAAGTGGACGTAAAATGATGATGATGATGATGAGAATCTGGGTCTTCAAATCCATTAATTCTACCATGTTTATTTTAACCATGTAATTGGTGGGGTTTTTCTTGGGGAGGTTTGAAACAGCTGTATAGGTAAAATTTAGGTATAACAAGTAATGTAAATGTAAGTACAGTGCATCTTGGCTTATCCAGATATCGCTTTTCTGAAATTCGATTTACCGGATGGCTATTTCTATACTACAAACAATGTGTATTTGAAGGTTGTTTATGAAGGTTTATGTTTATCTGAAGGTTTATGAAGTTTATAGAAAACGCGCCTAGTGCCGGTTGGCTACTTGTGCCTAGCCGTCACACGCAGCTAACACGTGGCGTGTATTGATTTCTTTTATTTGATTGACTGTTTAAAAGCTAAGAAAACTAACTTGGCTCTCAGTTAAACATAATGGCTGGCGAAAAGCGAAAGCGAGTTGTTTTGACTATCGCGGATAAGCTCTCTATATGTGATGCATTGAAAAAGAAAACAGCTACGCCAAATGAACTTGCGAAAAGATACAATATCGGATATCAAATGGTCGGAAGCCAAGCTACGCGGATTCGTATCGGAAAAATTACAAATTGGTTTGAAGGGAGTGGAAAAGAAAGCGAAATGCCTGAAAACGTCAGACTACGAGCAATTAGACCAGGCATTGTACATTTGGCTTCGGCAGCTCCGAGAAAAAAACGTTCCTCTTTCCGGACCTATTTTAATGGAAAAGGTGTGCACAGTGTAATTTACTCATCTTGTTTAAACCGGTTTTATATTAATGAGCTGCCTTTCCCTGCACTTGAAAAGTGCATGAGCTGCCTTTCCCTGCACTTGAAAAGTGCATGAGCTGCCTGCCCAATGTTGTCTTTCCCCTGTTTTGTTTAAATCTCTTTAAATATTCATGAGATCTGGAAAATAAACAAGTTTTCATACATTCTTTTATAGGCATCGGACTTCTACCAGTGGCTTTATCCTGACGCGGAAAAAGACTTTCTTGCAAGCACGGGCTACCAAACAAAATTTTGCCGCCGTTATGGAATACTGAATCTCACCATCTCGGGTGAGAAAGTCAGCGCAAATAAAGAAGCAGCTGAAGATTACGTCCAACATTTTCCAACAATAATTGCCGGCTACACTCCGGATCAAATTTTCAATGCCAACGAGACGGGCCTTTGCTTCCGACTTCTCCCTTCGCGTACACTAGCTGCTGCCCTCGAAAACGACCCCGAAGGAATGAAGAAACCGGAAGACCGGGTAACCATTTCCGCATTGGAGGCACATGGCTTAGTGGTTAGAGCATTGGCCTTGCAATCGACAGGTTGTGAGTTCAATTCTCAGACCGGGTGATGTGTTGTTTCCTTGATCAAGACACTTTATCTCACATTGCTCCAGTTTACTCAGCTGTAGAAATGAGATGATAGGGACTGGGGTCCATATCATTCCACTGCAAAGTGGTCGTGCAGGTGCCACGGCAAAAAAGCACCCAGCACTCACTGTAAATGAGGTTGGTGTTAGGAAGGGCATCCAGCTGTAGAAATCAAGCCAGAATCAGTTCCCGTCCCACCCTTACAAGCAGGGAAAAGCGGACATAAAATAAAATGATGATGATGAATGATGATGAATGCTTCCGGGACAATCAAACTTCCCCTTCTCTTCATTGGAAAAGCGAAGCGGCCGAGATGTTTTGCAGGAATAAACATGAAGAAGTTGCCGGTCACCTATCGGAACTCGAAGAATGCTTGAGTAACTCTAGAAATTTTCGGCGAGTGGTTTCACAAAGTTTTCGTTCCGCTTGTCCGCTTTGGCTAAGATGGGGTGAAGACAAAAGCGATTCTTGTTTTGAAAAATTGTGCAGTGCATCCGGATGAGGAGGACTTGATTTCAGGAGACGGACAGATTCGGGCAGCATTTCTTCCGGCGAACGTTACGTCACTTATTCAGCCAATGGATCAGGGAGTTTTGGAGACACTAAAGCGGATTTACAGAAAACAATTGCTGCGGGATTTGATCGGAAAAGGGGACACGGGAATGATTCCATTTTTACGTGCGATAAACATGAGGGAGGTGGTTGACCATTCAGCTGTTGCGTGGGACTCAATAACTGAGGAAACTTTGCGTCAATCGTGAAAAAAATTGATGTCGGATGAGAACAAGGATAATGCAGAAGGAAACGAGGACAATTATGAAATTCCAATTACGGACGAAGCGCTTTTAACAGGTTTGACAGAAATTGCTGGTGAGAGTTTGGCGGAAGATTTGATCGATTGGTTTGAGAATGACAGGTTAGGGTATGAACATTTCGATGACGTTGGAATTGTTGAACACGTAAGTCAAAAGGGGGATGACGAAGAAGAGGAAGTTTTAGTCGCAAAAGTTGTCGAGAAACGCCTCGTGACGCATGCGGAAGCATATCATCATATAGACCGATTTTTAACATATTTGAGGTATGAGGGACTGGCGGATCTGGTTAGCACTGCGACATGTTTACGTTGGCGGGAAATGGTAGCGGAACGACGAGCTTCGGCACGAAAACAATCTTCTATTTATTCATTTTTTAAAAAGTACTAACTTTTTATGGTTTGACTCAATTCAGTTTTACCAAGTTTTTAGTTATTCTTATGTTTGTTTAATTAATTTTCTTATAAATTCAAGCTGTTCTTTTGTTATTCTAATAAACTTTCTTTACTTAGCATTTGTCTTTTATTTTGACTAAAAGAAGCCAAAACATTAGAAACCATGAGCATTATGTAACAATGGGATTTTACAATTCACTTAACCAGATCTTTTTCTAACTGTTTGGTTTTGACCATCCGGATAAGCGAAGATGCACTGTAATATTTTTTATATTCTGATTGCCTTTGTACCTTGCATAAGTGTGCTCTGGGATGGGTTTTTTAAAATCTTATTTCTATTCATTTTTTTTACAGAACAATGAAATTAAGATGTTCTTATTTCGATTTATTTTTGGCAACATGAATGGACCTGTTATTTTCCTCTAAAAATATTTTTTCTGATTCCGCCCCGCCCGTCCCTTCAATCTTTCTAATTTCTCATTCCTTCTTCTGATGAAGGACTAGCGTCCGAATCTTAAGACCCTCTTCCAGCTATTTCAAACATTAACCTAATATATTCCTTCCATATCATCATCATCATCATCAGGTCGAGCTTGCTCGGCTTTCTACGACACCTTTCCTCCATCCATCTCTGTCTCTCATAGCGTTTGCCAGTTCTTCCGCAGTGTATCCAGTATCGTCCTCAAGTTGCTTGACGTATGTCTTCTTGGGACGACCAGCGTTTCTTGCTCCATATACTGTACCGATACTGTTTACTTTTTACATACATAGATATATATATGTGCATGTGTGTGTGTGTGCGTGTAAGTAAGCATAATGTCATTTTTAACCTGTTTGACTATAGCTGCCCTAAGTGGAATATATACAAGGGTCAGCTGAAAAGTTTATAGGCTGACTATGAAGGAGTGATGCTAGAGCTGTGAAATCTTGCATGCACTAATTTCAACTCGTTTTATTAATAGCTACATTGTTTCTTTTCAGAGATGTTGAAAAATAAACCTCATTCGATCATTCCATGAGAGTATCTTAGTCAGCCAATGAACTTTTCAACCAACCCTAATAGAGATACAGGGTGCCCCCAAAAAATGTATACACACTTTGATTACCTGTACAGGCAATATTTATTAGAATGCTGTTGAAGTGGGTATACATTTGTAGGGAATATCCTGTATATACATATATGAAGTGACAATTATGAGGTGGCGATTGAAAATATTTTTTAAATGGTGCAATGGTAATTTTGGAATTTAAATGGAATTCAGTTCCTTTCTTGAGAAATTATTTCTTTACATCCTGTAATGATTTTTTTTAAATGTTGCATGTGTAAAGCTGTTAATTAACTCTTAACATCCTACAATGATTGAGCAAAAAATATCTAAAATCATGTTTATAAATTCGAATATTTATTGTATCTTTACTAATGGACAGATCTTTGTGAAAATTTGTTGCATTATGATAAAGATTTTAATTTTTAATGTGATGCAGTCAATGTTGTTTTGTATTTTTCAAGAATGTCTTGCTAATTATGCAATTTCATGCAGTAAAGGACATTAATTAAGTCTTAACAACCTATAATGATTTTAACCCTCTAGCATTTAAACTGGCCGTATCCGGCCAGAATTCTCTCACCTTTTTCTGTTCAAACTGACTGTAACTGGTCACTAATATTGTTTTTAATGTATTGTTCTCAAAATAAATAATATCAAAATCTCAGACTCGATATTAAGTGAGGTAATTATGTGAGTTAAAGAAAATATAATAGTAAATATAGATTAATGTAAATACTAAAGGGTTAAATATAGGTGTGCTGTTTCAAATTTCAATCCCCCACTTTCTCAACCAGATTTGACAACATTCAAACTTGATCAATCATTGAGTAATGCAAACAAACAAAAAGCTATGCTGGTTTTGAACTGGATATATATCTTTGAACTACATTTTATCAAGAAGAGGTTGTAGAGATTCACCTATGTTCTTGTGATGACTCTCTAAAAACTCTTTGACACTATTTGTTCCAATGTAGAAACTATCAGTCTGAGAGAGAGGCCATGTTGAAACCAATCTTTAAAAAACTACCAAGATTGGAAGTTCAATATATGATTACAGGTCTACCAAATATAAATAAAATCTTTGAATACATGGAAGCTACAAAAAGATTCAACAACAGAAAATTCCGGCTGTTTTACAGCGTCCCTTGTTTTCTCTTTTCTTTTTTGCTTTCTTATACATATACTGCCTCCCATTGGCCTTCAATATTTGAAATTTTAATTTAATTTGATTTAATTTTTTTTTTTCCAGTTTTTTTTTATTATTATTTGTCTCACTAGCTTTTTTGGATTACCAACAGTAAGGAGTACTCGATACTTCCCCTAGTCTGTCATGGCTTACTAGCTCTATACGGACGTTTAAATTAAATAAATTAATTAATTAATTAATACCATATCTCTAATGAAAAACAGGCTAAAATTTGCAAATCATTTTGAAAATAAGAATTTGGAGGTATTTAGTTTCTTAACCCTTCAGTATATCCAGCCATATCCGGCCAAAATTCTCTCACCTCTTTCTCTTTAAACCGGCAGTAACTGACCATTCATATTGATGTTAAGGTATTGTTCTCAAAATAAATAATATCAAAATCTCAAATTCGATATTATGTGAGATAATTACGTAAGGTAAAGTCAGTACCATGAAAACATAATTGTAAATATAGAGTAATACAAATGCTAAAGGGTTAAATAAAATTATGAGGGAAGTTTTTTTTTAAATAATTGTTTCTACTTTTGGTACAAGACCAGCAATTATCTCAGTGTATTACTGGTACTTTATTTTATCGACCTTGTAAGGATGAAAGGCAAAGTTAACCTCAGCTGGATTTGAACTCAGATCATAAAGGACTGTAACTCTATGCGTCAAAGCATGGCGTCCGACCCTCTAACAATACTGCCAATCCACCGCCCATTTTTTTAAAATAATATAAACACTTTTGCCCTTTTGTAGCAATAACTGCCATTTGACTTATAAGTACAGTGCATTCCATATGTTGCAAGAACTAGAAGACAGATTGTTGTGAAAATAGACAATGTTAGATTAAAGACACACACATTAATTTTCCATATGATGGAATTGTTGTGATGATTTCTTCTTTTCAAGAATGACTTGCTGATGTGGTTTCATTGAGAATTAATAAATGTTTAGCAAAATTTCTAGAGAAAATAAATTTGAAAATTAACTTTACTGTACCTTGCTGACTGAGAGTCTGATTGGCCAACCCCTGTTATGTCGAAGTATTTGTTGTACCTAAAGAAAGAGATGACAGGGATTAGTTTTGTAAATACATACAAACAAGCATCTACACACACATATACATGTTTACATAAATTATATTAAAAAAAAACATATACACCTAGTATGCACACAAGCATATATATATATATATATATACATGCACACACATACACACACACACACGCATGTCTATATATATGAATATATGTATTGTAAACTAAGTAATACAAAATGTGTGATTCCCAGCAACTGGCATACCAGCATCATCCTCAACTGCTACAAGGGCAAAGGAGATGCTCTAGACAGAAAAAAACTAGGAGTAGGTGAGTGGCTTGTGAAGGCAGCACAAGCCATGTATAGAGGAACAAGGTTAGAAGGTTAGAATTAACAATGACTATAGTGAAGAATTTAGCATGCAGGTCTGTGTCCACCAGCACCCCATTCTTAGCCCACTCATGTTTATTATCATCCTACAGGCTATAACAAAAGAGTTTAAGGTTGGCTGCCCAAGGGAAATTCTGTATGCCGATGACCTAACCCTTATAGCTGAATCTATGACAGAACTAGAGAAGAAATTCCAAATCTGGAAGCAAGGTCTAGAATCTAAAGGTCTTAAAGTTAACTTGGCATAGACAAAAGCCCTAGTATGTAGAAAGGAAAACAGGGCTGAGATTCCCTCCAGGAAATGAACTTGCTCAGTGTGCAGGACAGGAGTAGGTAGAAATTCCACGCTATGCCTCAAATGCAAACTATGGGTACACAAGAGATGTAGTTGGATTTCAGGTAGGCTAGCAAGAACGTCCTAACACCCCATCCCTCACTCATGTCCCTCGATCTATCTCCCCCACCCATGTCCACAGTCCTCACTTTAAAGTGGTCATTTTGGTGCTACAACAAAAAGCAGCCAGTCCACACTGTAAAGTGGTCGTGTAGGCGCCACGGTAAAAAGCACCCAGTCCACACTATAAATGGGGTTGGCATTAGTAAGGGCATCCAGCCATAGAAACCAAGTCAAAATAAGTTCTGCATGAGCAAGATACAGTCATCTGACCTGACTTATCTTGCAATGGGACAGCTCATCTAACCCATGCTAGTATGGAAAATGGACGTTAAACAGTGATGATGATGATATATATAAACACATATATACATACATATACACACATATATATATATATATATATATATAAACATACACATATATACATATATATAAATAATTGTTTCTACTTTAGGCACAAGGCCAGCAATTACCCAGTGTATTACTGGTACTTTATTTTATCAACCCCGTAAGGATGAAAGGCAAAGTCAACCTCGGCGGGATTTGAATTCAGATCGTAAAGGGACGTAACTATGCTGGGAAGCATGGCGTCCGACCCTCTACCGATACTGCCAATCCACCGCCATTATATATATAAATAATTGTTTCTACTTTAAGCACAAGGCCAGCAATTACCCAGTGCATTACTGGTATTTTATTTTATCGACCCCAATGTTTGTAAATCGTACTTTAGCTGCAGTAAAGCATGTAGAATTTGATTTGTTTTGCAACAATCACAGAGCATCTCAATGGATCGACAGTTAAAAACAAACATTAAGTCCAGAGTCAAACACTGTAGTTATAAAATGTGACACCAAGATAACCGACTGAAGGTACAAACTATACATACAACAAAATAATTATATATATATCATCATCATCATCATTTTATGTCCGCTTTTCCCTGCTTGCAAGGGTGGGAATATATATATAATGAAGTACAAATCAACAGAAGAAATAAAAATTACTCCTGCTGTTTCAATACATTGATATGTCCTGGGCTGATCATTGGTGTTGCTTTCTCGAAGCACTGGTGACATATCAATGACTTGAAACAGCGGGAGTAATTTTAATTTTTTCTCCCTCTTTTTTCTGTTCAACTAATAGCTGTCTGATTAGGTCTGTTGCATAACAGTTATTATCAAAATGTATATAACAGTGATTTTATAATGAACTAGCAGTAAAGCCCGGCGTTGCTCGGGGTCGCTCAGTAGCTGTGTTAAAGTTACAATGTTAAGTTTCTTTTTTGGCTTAAAAACTGTAGTGTCTACTGTGCAGACTCGCATGTGGTGTTTTTGATTAATATTCCCTCAACCAACAATATGCCTTATGAAGTTAAGAAAACATAACGATAACCCGAATGTTATAACAAAAGAGGATGCTGGGGATAGAAACTGCACTGGTTATTTATTAACAAAGATCGAAAATGTAAACACTGCAACGCAGAGAAAAACATTAGCGTAACCAAATTATCAGTTATGTCTGTCTGCACGCCTATATCACCTCTCTGCACGACTGTCTGTCTGCACGCCTATATCACCTCTCTGCACGACTGTATCACCTCTCTGCACGACTGTCTGTCTGCACGCGTATATCACCTCTCTGCACGACTGTCTGTCTGCACGCCTAACGGCGAAATATTTGCTTGTTTTACGTAGTCTTTAAATAGACTTGTTTTCAAGTAAAAATATTGTTTTAAAATGCTTTTAAATAGAAATGAAGCAAAACGGAAGCTTAGTGTTCGAACTGATGAATTTTGTTCGTGTATTGTGTTAATGTCATTTTAAACGCTGAGAAAGCCAGCGTAATTTTTTACGTAAGACGCTCAATGTAAACAGAACAAAGGGAAATAACTGATAACTTACGCTCAAAAATCGATACATTATATTCGATTTCGTCACATAGGGTGGGTCAATTTGAAATTTTTTTTTTTCCGATGTCTTCGCTAGGGCTCAATGTACAAGTATAGCAATTTCGGTGCAATTCCGTGAGAGATTTTAAGAGGAGATGTGTGCCAAAAATCGATAGACAGACAGACAACCACAGTTTTATATATATAGATAAGTGAAATAAATTCTAACCTGTTGACTTATACGTCACTATTATAATTATACTCTGGAGTACGCAAACCTACATGTATACTTCGTTGATTGCTCTATCCTGCATACAATAGTGTCTGTGATTAACTGACACATATTTTAGCAAATATATATATACATATGCACAGGATGAAGCAACATCTAGTGGTCTCTAGTATGCAGCATTTATCCCCCTCTCCTGTTCATATACCTCCCAAACCTTAACACTCCACACTTCACCAGCTAAGTACCCCACCCTAAACCTACCTCTCAAATCCCCACCCTACAAACCTGCACCCTACCCCCATTTTCCACATCTGAAGCACCTCTCTTGACTAACCCATGTATACAAGAATGGAAAGATAAACTTGCTCTCCAACAATGCTGGTGAAATAGCTAAATCTCTCAGTCCACCCTGTAAGGTAGTCATGCTAGTTACACAACAAAAGCCCCTAGTCCACCATGCAAAGTGTTCATACTGGTGCCATGACAAAAGAGCACCTAGTCTTCCCTGTGAGCTAACCTGACAAAAGAACACCAAGCCCTCCCTATAAGGTGATCGTACTGGTGACATGAAAAATACGCACCCAGTCAACTCTAAAGTGGTCACGTAGGTGACATGGTGACATGACAGGAGGCACCCAACCCACCCTGTAAAGTGGTCATGTTGGTGGCATAACAGATAGTTGGATTGGTGATATAGCAAAGAGCACTCAGTCTGCCCTGTATATGTTGTGTATGTGTGTACGTCGGGGACATAGAAATAATCGGGATGGATACCCAATCGCGCGGTTAAACCACTGGGAGTGAAGGATCCCTAGCCTTTGTCAGGGCATTCTTCTAAGAGAAGGCAACTCTGGAAACTGAGCTAACTCTGATATAAAACCTGCGGCTCAGTAGTTACCAATGATGTTGATCTTTTCTTCTTTTCGGGTTATAGCTACTGTCGCTCAGAGAGTGGGATTGGCTCAGTGCACAGTCTTTCCTCACTTTAAAAAAAATCTTTATGCACAGGCATTGCATGGTAGCATTAATTAATAATTATTAATAAGGTTATATTGTGCAATGGCCATACTCGATAACGAGGGGTCAGCCATCATATACATGTGCATATGGATCTGTAGTTAGTGCTATTGCATCTGTCATGTATGCAGGTTTATGCAACACACAAATAAGCATATATATATATATATATGATTTGCATGTACAAATGTATAATGTGTGTTCATATTATATGAATCTATGTATATGCAATCTATATGCATGCTGTGTACGAATACATGCTTGGCAAGCCTATATAGTGAATATATGTAATATGTGTGTGCTGATGCATTTGAATCACATATAGCATGTCCAGAGTATAGACAATTTATATGGCATATATATGAACATATATGTGACTATGTGTATGCATATGAATGTGTGTATATATATATATATATATATATATATATATATATATACATATATACATATATACATATATACATATATAAAGGTAAACCCCTCTACTTAGCTTTTGTCGACTTGGAGAAAGCCTTCGACAGAGTCCCCCGCTCCATTATCTGGTGGGCTCTTAGAAAACTAGGCATTGACGAATGGCTTGTGAGGGCTATACAAGCCATGTATAAAGAAACAGTCAGCAAGGTTAGAATTAACAACGAATATAGTGAAGAGTTTAGCGTAAAAGTTGGCGTCCATCAGGGCTCTGTTCTCAGTCCACTACTATTTATTATTGCCCTTCAGGCTATAACAGAGGAGTTCAAGACAGGCTGCCCATGGGAACTCCTATACGCAGACGACCTGACACTCATAGCGGAATCAATGGCCGAGCTAGAGAAGAAATTCCAAACATGGAAGCACGGCCTAGAGTCAAAAGGACTTAAAATTAACCTGGCTAAGACCAAAGTACTAGTTTGTAGGAAAGAAAACAAGGCGGCGGTCCCTTCTGGGAAATGGTCGTGCTCGGTGTGTAGGAAAGGCGTAGGTAGAAACTCCATTTTATGTCCTAAATGCAAAGTATGGGTGCATAAAAGATGTAGTGGGATCACAGGTAAGCTAACTAAGAACATAGATTTTACATGTGGCCGGTGCTCTGGTGCAATAAGTAGCAGCAAGTGCCCACAAACTACTAGCTCTTTCAATTGCGCAGAGGGTTCTATAGAAATAGTGGACAGCTTCCGTTACCTGGGCGATAAAATCAGCAGTGGGGGAGGGTGCTCTGAAAGTACTGTAGCTAGAGTCAGAACTGGTTGGAAAAAGTTCAGAGAGCTTATACCACTATTAGCTGCTAAAGGGTTCTCACTAAAAATGAAAGGCAGGTTGTACGATGCCTGCATACGAACAGCAATGCTGCATGGCAGTGAGACCTGGGCATTGTGTGCAGAGGATATACGCAGACTAGAGAGGAACGAAGCTTGCATGCTCCGCTGGATGTGTAACAGTAATATACGTGAACGGCAAAGCATAAACGAACTAAGGAAAAAATTAGAGATAAGAGGGATCAGATGTTGTTTACTCGAGAGAAGGCTACGTTGGTATGGACACGTGATGCGCATGAAAGTCGATAGCTGTATAACAAAGTGCAGGGCAATAAAGATAGACGGTAGTCACGGAATAGGCAGACCTAGAAAAACCTGGGACGAGCTGATAAACTCCGACATCACACACTTACACCTCTCCAAGACAATGTCACTGGACCGAGACCTTTGGCGGTACTCAGTAACAGAGAAGACCCGCCTTACCTAAATATATAGTAAAACCTACTCCAGCCAGTAGGCATCTCTAACAAAATACACCCCGTCCCACCACCACCACCCCCACCCGATCCACACCACCCCGTTCTATGTAAAGTTATGTTGGTGCCGCGCCATCGAGGCCGAAACAAATGAGATCGTGTAGGTGTCACGACAAAAAAAACACACAGTCCACGCTGTAATGTGGCCGTGTAGGCAACACGGTAAAAACCTCCCAGACCCACACTGTAAATGTGGTTGGTGTTAGGAAGGGCATCCAACTGTAGAAAACCTGCCAGACAGTCCTATGCGAGCAAGACAATCACTCTTGCCTCAAGTGGGACTACCCCCGTCCAAACCCATGCAAGCGTGGAACACGGACGTTAAACGTTGATGATGATGATGATGATATACATATAAGACCTTGGATGAGGTGATAAAAGCTAACCTTGCCCAATTGCACCTCTCAGGACCGAGACCTCTGGCGTTACACAGTAATACAGAAGACCCAACTTCCCACGGGTACAAGCTGAAGCTGAAGCATATAGACAGTATGCCCCCACCCACCCTCCCATTGCAAAGTGGTCGTGGAGGTGTCACGACAAAAAAGCACCCAGCACTCACTGTAAATGAGGTTGGTGTTAGGAAGGGCATCCAACAGTAAAAATCAAGCCAAAATCAGTTCCCGTATGAGCAAGAGATGGTCACCTGACCTGGCATTGCCAACAACAGGACAACCCATCTAACCCATGCTAGAGTGGAAGAATGGACGTAAAACAGTGATGATGATGATGATATGCATGTGATGTACATATATGCATATGTGTACTTATGTGTGTAGTATGTACACCTACTGTACATACTACACTACAAGTAACCCCCTCCCCCATCCGATTATTTACTTATTCATCTTTCTACTCATTTATTTATTTTTGAAATTTTATATTATCTTACTTATTCATTTACTTATGTATTCTCCTCTATATAAACCTTTTAAAAATTCCCTTAACCCTTTAGCATTTATACCAGCCATATACGGCCAGGATTCTTTCACCTCTTTCTGTTCAAACCGGCCATAACCAGCCCCTTATACCAATGTTGAGGTATTGTTCTCAAAATAAATAATGCCATCATCAAAATTTTGTAGATTCGATATTATGTGAGATAATTAAGTGAGATAATTAAGTGAGATAATTAAGTGAGATAATTATGTGAGATAATTATGTGAGATAATTATGTGAGATAATTATGTGAGATAAAGCCTTTACTGCAAAAATACAATAGTAGAGTAATGTAAAGCGTTAAAAATCCTCATCATCAATTTACCTCCTAATTTGTATGTGGGCATGTGCGTAGATACTCCCACCCCTACTATTTCATCTGTTATTCTTACGCTCTCATGATTTGTACGGCATATGTATGAACATATATGTGCTTGTATGTATGCATGTACAAATGTATATGTATATATAGATATATATGTGTGTATGCATATGTGCCTGTGTGTATGCGATCACTGGCACTCCGTCAGTTATGACAATCATTATCATCATCATCATCGTTTGACGTCTATCTTCTACGCTAGCATGGGTTTAGACAGGAGTTGTCCTACTTGAGACAAGAATGGTCGGGTGACCATGTCTCACTCATATAGGACTGTCTGGCAGGATTTCTACGGCTGGATGCCCTTCCTAACACCAACCACGTTTACAGTATGGAATGAATGTTGCAATTGATCCAATCAACAAAACATTATATATGTTGACTTTGCCTTTCATCTTTACGGGGTCGATAAAATAAAGTACCAGTAATGCACTGGGTAATTGCTGGCCTTGTGCCTAAAGTAGAAACAATTATATATGTGTGTGTTTGTGTGTGTGTGCATATATAAATATATGTGAGTGCATGTGTGTGTAATATGCATATAAATTGCAGCAAACTTTTAAAAATTGTAATAAATCATGTATTACCAACCTTGCTTTTATTGGCATTTCTCAAACTTATATCAAAGAGTTCATCAAGAACATCTCCACATCCAACCTTGCCCTGGAGAATAACAAACAAATAATTGTCAACAATTTGGGAACAACTTTTTACCATTTTGTTACCATATTTCCAATGAAATACTTTGTAATTTAAGTAACTAGAATTTTTTTCAACACACTGATGCATATGTGCGTGTGTATGTAAAATAGTAATGAAATTATTGTGTACAGTGCTCAGGTGCACTACAACTCATCAAATGTACATGTATAGTACATAGAATAATGTACAAATGTCTGGAAAATGAACAGTGTATGAGTCATGATATACATGTGTATGCAAATATGCATAAATTTATATGTATGAGTTTATAAATATAAGTGCACAAACACAGACACACTTACAAAAATACACACTAACAGACATACATTCACAAATATATACACATATACACAAACAGGCACATTCTCATATACTCACACACAGCATAATAAATGGAACGCCAGCCACTGTATTGCTATAGTTTTTTCACCTTCCCCTTCCTTCCTTTTTACACACACATACATTCACACAAACACACACATTGTGTGATGGGTAGAAGTTGCTCAAATTTATATATAGATTAATGAAGAATTTGAAAAGTATTTAGTAAAGTTATAATTTCACAAATGTGATGTCTTTTTTGTTTGTTTGATTCTTCCAGGCCCTCTCCGGAGTCTCAAGATACGTAACTTTTGTGCTTCCATCCCATGCCTCCTAGGACATGTCACAAGTCCATTGCCAGTTTTGGGGTGAAGATTGCAATATACTTTTCAAACAAGCCCATCTACCTAAGGCCTGAATGCATCCATTTGTGTCATAAGATATGACTAAAAGGATTTGCATCAAGAAAAGTATCCAGTGTGTGCATGTGTGTGTGTGTGAGTATGCATGTGTGTGTTTATGTATATAAAGAATGTGTGGCCTGGAAGTTACAGTATTAGGCTCACAGTCATAAAATCATGAATTTGATTCCCAGTGGTACATTGTGTCTTTGAGCAAGACACTTTATTTTACATTGCTACCAGTCCACAATGAGTGGTACCTGTAATACAAAGGACCAACCTTGTCACAAGCTAAGGTAACACTGAATCTCCCTGAGTGCCAACCACAAGCAAAATGAAAATATTGTATACAGTGCTCAGGTGCACTACAACTCATCAAAAAGTGTATGTATAGTACATAGGGTAATGTACAAACGTCAGGAAAATGAACAGTGCATGAGTCATGATATACACATGTGTGTATGTGTATGGAAGGGGTACATCAGGTGTAGTTTTGGCGAATTTCGGGAAGCATAAGGGTTTTAAAGGATGCAGTGTCTCGGCAGCTAACAACTGACGCAGGCAGTTTGTTCCATGCTTCAGCAACTCTAAGCGTGAAAAAATGTTTCCGAAAGTCATGGGAGCTGTGCTGCTTTCTGATTTTGTAGGCATGTCCGCGTGTGTTAGACACATGGAGATCAAAAAGGTGCTCAGGGTTGTTGTTGGCGAGATGGTTAATAACTTTGTGGGTGTTTACCAAGTCCATTGCCAGATGTCGGAGCTTCAATGAATCCATGCCCAGGGAAGCAAGGCGTTCAGAGTATGGTAGGTGTCTGATGGAGGGTATGCGCTTGGTTGCACGTCTCTGAACAGTTTCCAGGAGGTTAATGTTCTGAGCAAGATAGGGGTTCCAGACTGATGATGTGAATTCCAAGTGTGGTCATACCATAGCTGTATACAGCTTTAAATAGATGGCTGGAGAGCGGCTAACAAAGGTCTTGCTGAGTGATGCCAAGACACCCTCGGCCTTCTTGACAATCTTAGAGACGTGCTTTGTCCAACGCAAATCGCTGCTGACAGTAATGCCCAGGTCACGTTCACAAGAGGACTTCTTGATATCAGTGTTGTGGAGGGAGTATGTGGACGCTGGATTTTCCTCCCAAATTGCATGGTGGTACACTTGTCCACAGCCAGCTTCAGTTGCCAGTCCGTGATCCATTGCTGCATTGTGTCCAGGTCTAATTGTAGGAAAGAGTTATAGATTTCAGGATCTGTCCTTTTGTTTTCAAGGTACAGCTTGATGTCATCTGCATATTTCAGTACCGTGGCATTCTTTAAGTTGGCATCTGTCATTAATATATGCCACAAACAAAAGGGGACCAAGAATAGATCCCTGTGGTACACCAGATGACCTCTCATATGGTCAAGAATGCTGTACTAGAACCGTGACTACCTCTTTTCGGCTGAGAATGAAGGACTTCGACCAGTTAAAAAGACAATCCCTCACACCCATTGCAGAGAGTTTCGCCATAAGTCATGGCGGAGTGTGGCACAAATAAAAGCCTTAGCGAAGTCAATGGAAACAACATCCACCCATGAGCCGCTGTCAGTGATCCGGGTAATGTCTTAAAGGAACTCGATAAGTTGATCACAGCAGCTGGAGTTAGGGATAAATCCAAACTGCGAGGGCCGGATGAGGCTGTGAGAGCTCCAGAAGTTCTAAAGTGTTTCTCTGACACAGGATTCCATCAGTTTGGCAATACAGCTAGTAAGACTGACTGGACAATAGTTAACAGGTGACGTGTGGTCGCCCTTTTTGAACATGGGAATGACACTGGCAGTTTTCCACTGCTCCGGAGTAGCACCATTGTTGAGACAGTATTGAAAGAAGAAAGAAAGCTGGTGCAAAAGGAAGTACCCGCCACGTTTGAGAAGCAGGTATGTAACACCATCAAGACCAGGGGAGGCATAGTTGCGCTTATTCTTAAGGTGACGTCGCAACATTGCAGGTGTAAATTCCATAGTTGTTATGGAATTTGATGTTAGAGATGGTGGAGTTGGTACAATCTGGTTTTCAACAGTAAAAATGCTTGCATAGCACTCAGCAATGAGTTCTGCGCATTCTTTGGGATCGTCAGTGATCTGGCTTGTGTGGGGATTGTGAAGAGGACCAACTGGAGAATGAGGTCTCTGCTTTGAATGAACATATTTCCAGAACACCTTACTGTCAGGATCGGTTGCTATGCACTGTTCAAATTCAAGCACTGCCTTTTTTGTCACTTGCTTGAGATGGTTGGAAGATTTATTCCGCTTTTTTCTGTTGGCATCTGATTTATGCATTCCAATGTTCTTTCCTGGCAAGTCAGACCGCTGAAGTTTCCCAAATTGCACTTTTGGGGTGGGGTTTTTTCTGCTTACGTGGCACCGATGCTGCACACACTATCCATATTGAGTCCAGGTTGCTCTGGAGTATAGTGTTCACATCTCCAGAGTTATAGAACTCATTACAGTTTGGGCGCTGTAGGTCAGTGCAGTACAAGTTCCAATCTGCTTTCTTCCAATCAAAGCAAGCAGATTGGAGATGGTTCTGGTTTTTGTTGCTGCCCGCAAGAGCCAGATTGGCAATGATCATAGCATGATCAGAGTCGCCTAGAGGTTCCTCAGTAGTACAACTGATAACCACTTCAGGAGTAGTGGTGAAGATCAGGTCCGAAGTGTTGTCACCTCTTGTTGGGGAGGTGACTACTTGTGACCAGTTTGAGTCCAGCACTAGCTCAAGTACAAATACATGACAACCTTCCTAGTTCTGGTGTCATGATAAACTGCACCTGGTGCACCCTTTAGAGTTTGACAACATATGTAAGTGACGTGTAGACCTTGACTCACCTGAGAAATTAATTACTCCAATTAGGTATTGATTTACTAATGTTGATTATCTATGACCAATGCTAGAGTAGTAGAGTAGGCTTCGAAATCTTATGTAACATGAGAAATTATTTATAATAATAATGATTTCTACTATAGACACAAGGACAACAATTTTGGGGGAAGGGAAAGTCAATTAAATCAACCCCAGTGCATTACTGGTACTTTAATTTATCGACCATAAGGATAAAAGGCAAAGTTAACCTTGGTGGGATTAGAACTCAGAACGTAAAGGGCTGTAACTCTATGCCGCGAAGCAGGATGTCCAACGCTCTATCCATTCTGACAATCCAATAATAATAATAATAATAATAATATATATATAGAAAAAAATTTCAAGAAGATCGGTGGTATTAATTTAATATATATAGGCCGAAACAAATGAGATCGTGTAGGTGTCATGACAAAAAAACACACAGTCCACGCTGTAATGTGGCCGTGTAGGCAACACGGTAAAAACCTCCCAGACCCACACTGTAAATGTGGTTGGTGTTAGGAAGGGCATCCAGCTGTAGAAAACCCGCCAGACAGTCCACGCTGTAATGTGGCCATGTAGGCAAGACGGTAAAAACCTCCCAGACCCACACTGTAAATGTGGTTGGTGTTAGGAAGGGCATCCAACTGTAGAAAACCTGCCAGACAGTCCTATGCGAGCAAGACAATCACTCTTGCCTCAAGTGGGAAAACCCCCGTCCAAACCCATGCAAGCATGGAACACGGACGTTAAACGTTGATGATGATGATGATGATGATATATATTCAAGATTGCGAGGCAGTGTGTCAGAGATAGTTGTGATGTCATTGGAGAGAAGTGTATCCGGAATGATAAAGGTGAGCTTGCCCTCACAAGTGCTGAGAAGAAAGATACATGGAAGAGTCATTATAATAGATTACTAAATGAGGAGAATGCATGGGAAGAAGAGACCCTACCCCAAGTAGACCCTATAGAGGGACCAGCAGTACAAGTCAGCAGCGTAGTAAGTAAGGCAATCAAAGATATGAAGATGGGGAAGGCAACCGGTCCATCGGGTATAGCTGCCGAGATGCTGAAGGCATCTGGGTCTGTAGGTCACACTATAACCACACATATCATTAACCAGGTAATACTAGAAGGTGCCATACCAAAAGATTGGTGCAGTAGCATCATTGTCAATTGCTACAAAGGTAAAGGCGATGCACTAGATAGAGGAAACTATAGAGGTATAAAGTTGATGGACCAGGTCATGAAAGTAACATAAAGAGTTATAGCACAGCTGATTAGGGACCGGGTGAAAATAGACGAGATGCAATTTGGGTTTGTACCAGGGAGAGGCACCACTGATGCCCTCTTCCTTGTGAGGCAATTACATGAAAAGTACCTAGCTAAAAGTAAGCCACTCTACTTGGCATTTGTCGACCTTGAGAAAGCCTTTGGAGTTCCACGTTCTGTAATCTGGTGGGCTCTTAGAAAACTAGGAGTAGATGAATGGCTTGTGAAAGCGGTACAAGCCATGTATAGGGGAGCAGTCAGCAAAGTTAGGATTAACAATGAGTATAGCGAGGAATTTAGCGTACAGGTTGGGGTCCACCAGGGCTCTGTTCTTAGCCCTCTCCTGTTCATCATAGTCCTGCAGGCAATAACGGAGGAGTTTAAGACCGGATGCCCATGGGAACTCCTGTATGCTGATGACCTCGCACTCATAGCTGAATTTATGGTAGAACTAGAGAAGAAATTCCAAACTTGGAAGCAGGGACTAGAAAGAAAGGGTCTCAAAGTCAACATGACAAAGACTAAGGTCCTTGTAAGTAGACGAGAAAATAGAACCCAGATCCCCTCAGGGAAATGGCCTTGCTCAGTATGTAGGAAAGGTGTAGGTAGGAACTCCATTCTCTGCCCCAAATGCAAACAATGAGTACACAAGAGATGTAGCGGGATCTCAGGAAGCTTAATTAAGAATGTAGGATTCACATGTGATGCGTATGAAGGATGACAACTGCATAAAAAGGTGCAGAGCACTAGAAGTTGATGGAAACCGCGGAGTGGTGAGACCCAAGATGACCTGGGAGGAGCTGATAAAAGCTGACCTTACCCAATTACACCTCTCAAAGACAATGACACACGACTGTGACTTCTGGCGTCACGCAGTAATACAGAGTACCCGACCTCCCATGGGTACAAGCTGAAGCATATAGACAATATGCCCTCACACCCCCCACCGCAAGGTGGTCGTGGAGGTGCCATGGCAAAACAGCACCCAGCCCACACTGTAAAGTGGACGTGTAGGCGCCACGAAAAAGCACCCAGCACTCACTGTAAATGAGGTTGGTGTTAGGAAGGGCATCCAGCTGTAGAAATCAAGCCAAATCAGTTCCTGTATGAGTAAGGCATGGTCAGCCGACCAGACACTGCCCACAACAGGACAACCCGTCTAACCCATGCTAGTGTGGAAGAACGGACGTAAAACGGTGATGATGATGATGAAGATGATATATATATAATCTGTTTTTTCATGCTTGCATGAGTTGAACAGGTCTTTCTCAGCATCTCGCCACTCATCGCATTCCTTCATCAACTCCTTTGTGAGTCTCAGCAATTTGAGGTCAGCTCTCACCACCTCTGCTCAAGCTTTCTTGGTTTACCTCTACTGCAGCTTCCTTCCACTGGTATTTCCTGGCATTTCTTCACCCATTGATCCTTATCCATGTGCATCACATATCCGCACCAACACAGTCTTCTCTCCTGCACAACATCTCGGAATCCTCTAAAACACAGCTTCTCTCTTAGCTTGCCCAAGCTCTGCCTTTCTCTCGCATTTACATTGCACATCTAACAAAGCATAGTTGCTTCATTTCTCTCCAATCTACACAGTCACAGTCCATGTTTTGCTAAAATGAAGCATATCAGGTACCATACAGTCATCCCTTTGTATGTAAGGCGAAACCTTTTGTAGTCAATAGTGGGAGTAGCTCTCTAAACTTTTTCCATCCTGCGTTTATTCTAGCTATTATGCTCTCAGAACACACTCCTCAGTTGCTAATTAAGTCACCTAGATAGCAGAAGCTATCAACCACTTCTATGGACCCTTCCACTTCTATGGACCCTTCCACTTCTATGGACCCTTCCACTTTCCTTGCTAGCAGGGAAAGTGGACATTAAAACGATTATGGTGATGATGATGATATATAATAAAATTATATTGTCATTTTTTATAAAATAGTGAACAATTACTTTTCAAACAGCACCTTTCCTATTTAATGCCTAAGTAATTATTCAACTCTTTTGATACCAACTTGCCCAAACCCACCTCTGGTTCTATGAAGCAAAACATTTTAAATGGTTCCTCTTTAAATCGACATAATTTGATAATGATTTTAGTGAATCCTTCCAAATTCTTCATCAATTTAAATACAATTTATTTCCCTTGTGATGTGCGGCCGATTGTCACAAGTAGTGGTGAATTGATGGTAGTTTTTGTTTTTATTTACTCCCCCCCCCCCCCTTTTTTTCTGTCTCTCACTCTGGTCATATATTTTGGTGTGTTGAATTATGGAGGTTCCTAGCAATAGTTAATTGTATTTGTTATATGTGTTTATATTTTCATTCTAAAAGTATTGTGAGCAATTTGTAATGTTATTTATGTATATATCTAAAACTTAATAAAATGAATGTTATAGATATTTTGAAATTTACTCACACCCACACACTATTTCTCCATTAGAATAAATTATTATTTACTTATATGGTTATGAAAGGGTTAATACAATTCTATGTATAATACTATATAATACTTTTATAATTCACTAAATTACTTCCCATGCATCATTACCTTTTAACATTTTAAATTTCTTTGTTAACTTATTCATGGCCATATTTCTAATGAGATACACTGTATTTAAATTAATTAATGAATAATTTTAGAAATTCACTAAAATTATTAATTATTTCATTATTAATATGGTATTTGTAACATAACTTAAAAGGTGCTTATGTCACATTAACTTGGAACCCTTAAAACAAGTGATTTTGCTTCATAAAAGAGGCAGTTTGGAAAAGATTAGATATTTCTTGCTTGGTTTTCCTATATTCTAATTAACCTGTAAAATGAATTATAACATCTGGGATGCCACATGACACATTCTCCAGCAGCAACCTGGTGTAGTCTGCAACTAACCCAGGCTCTGCTGCTCTTCGAGCCGAGGAGGGTAAACACTCCAAATATCAGTTGCTCTCTGATAGGTTTGCAACACCAAGTGTTTTAAAGCCAATTTTTCCAACCAAAGTAAGAGTCCCTTCTCAGGCAATGTTTTACAACTGGATTCCATTCCCTGCACCAACAGCATTAGTCACCTCTTTTGACATGCAGAGATATGGTGGACCTTATGATATGCAGGATACGGTGGACCTACTATAAACCAGATATACACAGCACTCTATATCAACTACGGTGATAAACTCCCAGCTAATAAGCTGCTAGGCTCCAGAGAGACTTTAAAGATATCAATGAACTTGCCATTGACGCTTAACATCCGGTAATAATTTAGCCAAAAATATTTAAAAACCATGTTTGTTACTTCAAATATTTATAGTAAGTTTGCTACTGGACATATTGATGCGAAAATTTGCAATATTAGTGTAAAGACTTAAATTTTTTTGGTGATTCTGTCAGTGCTGTTTTGTACTTTTCAAGAATATTTCATTAATGTGATACATGACATTAAGTGATAAATTCAGATTAAAGCTTTACTCATGTCAGGGGCAATAACTTTGCTTTCCTATTTTAAGTAGTTCTTCTTAAGAAAGCCATAGAATGCTGGCAAAGTAAGAACTCCATAAAACCTAAAAAATACATATGCTGACAACAAAAAAGGCAGTAAAAATATGCCAACAACACTCTTGGTGATGAGACTATGAGGATCTGAAAACGTTAAAAGAATTATAGAGTTAGGAACTTTGTTGTTCCAAACAAACTGTAGCAGTCTTATGAGAAAATACAAGAAGTTTCTAATAAAGAAATTGAAACTCAAATGTATAAAAGGGCTGTTCCTCATAACCAAGACTACCAGTTGTTTTCTTTTCAATCTTTACTTTCGACTTTTTTGTCTTTTCTTGGACCTTTTTTCTGTTTCTCCATTGTGATCCTGTCTCTATTTTGTATTCCTGAAGAAGTGATTAAGCCCGACATGTCAAACTTTCTTTCCTCTTTCCAATATAAAGTGTGATATTAATAAGACTTTTTGTACATCTGTTTGTTGTCTCGAACTATATATATATCATTTAACATCTGTTAAATGAAAAATATGTGTGCGTGTATGTAAGTCATAACAAATGCAACATCAGGGAGAGTAGTTAAACCAAATAAATAAGACTGCATGAAGGAGTATGTGAAGTAGGCATTCTACAAGCTGAGAAGTTCATAGATAAGGTTATTGAGTTAGACAGACAGGATTATCAAACTCAGAATATAGGCATTAGAATGACGACAATTATCTCTACATATACCCCACAACCAGGACTATGTAAAGAATAAAAGTGTTGTTCCTATGAAGGATTCTTCCAGGCAATTTCAATTACAGATGGCAGAGACCTCATTATCCTAGCCGGTGACTTTAATGGACATGTTGGGAAGGACCAGGTTGGTTACACAGGAGTTATGGATCAAGAAATGAAGAGAGAGAGCAAGGCTCCTAGAATTCAGTGATGCAAATGAACTATTTGCAACATTAACTTCAGGAAACAGGCCAGCTACCGGATCACCTACCTGATTGTTATAGAAAAGGGGCAGAGAGGAATTCCATACAATGAACACAACATAAATTTTAGGTACACAGGACATGTAGTGGGATAGCAGGTAGACTAACAGAAAGGTAGACTTTGTATGTGGCAGATGTACAGGGTTAGCTAGTAGTAAGAGCATCAGGGCAAAAAACTTTTTCCAGTCTCAAGGCTCCATAGAAGTGGTTGATATCTTCTGCTACCTGAGTGAGCTAATTCGCAGCAGAGGAGGTTGCTCTGAGAGCATAGTAACTACAATAAGAATAATATAGAAAAAGTTCATGGAACTACTACCCCTGTTGAGAATAAAAGGTCGGTTATATGACAGCTTTGTGGAATGTATGATGCCACATGGAAGTGAGACAATGCAGAGGATATGCAAAGGCTGGAGAGGAATGAAGTAAGCATGTTTCAATTAATCTGCAATGTTAATATGCATACATGACAAAGCATGGATAGGCTGAAAAAAAAACTAAGTACAAACAGAATAAGAGAGAAGACTTTGCTGGTATGGACATGCGATGTATATAGATGATGATTGCTGGTTGAAGAAGTGTCAAGAAATCCCAATGGAAGGAAGCTGCAGTAGAAGAAGACCAATGAAGACCTGAGCAGAGGTGGTGAGAGCTGATCTCAAATCAGTGAAGCCTACAGAGGAGATGACAAAGGAACGCAACAAGTGGAGAGATGCTGTGCTGGTAAAGGCCCAGCCAACTCATCCAAGCTTAGAAAAGTGGACATAAAATGATGATATCTGTCTCTCTCTCTCTGTCTGTCTCTCTGTCTGTGTGTGTGTGTCATGTAACTTAGCAGTTCAAAAAAATAGAGATCAATAAAATAAATACCAAACTTTAAAAAATAAGCACTGGGATTGATATGATCAACTAAAGGTTGTGCCCCAATGTGGTTGCAGTCAAATGACTAAAACAAGCAAAAGAATAAATGACCATTTTTTTTCCATTCCATCAATCTTTTCAGACAATTAGAAAGGGAACATTAATAATACTTACATCTTCTGCAGCTACACTTCCTGGCACCACACTTATCACTAATGTTCGACCTGAGAGGTACCTAAAGGGAGAATAACAACATTTTAAAAATTGGTTATCATGGACCAGAGAAAATACATCTTTGGGAAATAAATGATGTCATTTTGCATATGTACCTGTGTCCACCCAGAGCATAGACATCAGACAGGGGCATTACTGAACCTTAAAAGATCACAGTTTTAAATAAATTCTTATAATTAACTTAAATATATAATAATTTCTTGTGATCAATGATTTACAATGAAACATGTTTTACAGTCTCATGTAGTCTTATGATTTGTCATATGATTTGGCATGGTTGAGTGTGAACTGTGTAGTAAAAAATGCAAGCTTAGTAATTTTATAAGTGCGGTCAGAGCAAGTGCCAGCTTACCAAACTTTAAGTTGAAATTATTTTATTTGGGAGAATGGGGCGCATAACTGATAGAAAGTCATGCACATTGTAGTGCAAGCCGAGCTACCCTAATGCTCTAGGTACACTATAACCCTGTGTGTCAGAAACAGCTTAAAAGATTGACACTAGAAGGAGCATCTGAGTGTAAAACATTGATATTTATTTACAGCAACATGTATTGAGCTACCGGGAATTAAATATTTCCAAGGATAATATGCAGAACTGATAAAGATCTATAATCCATTGTCCCTTAGGTTGATCAATCAAAAGTCCTCATAACTAAGCCAACTCTGACACTCCTTCAAGTGTTTGTAAAGTTTTACTAGGCAAAGAAAATAAGGCAAGTAAGCTCAAATTGAATTGTCTAAGGATATTGTACAGTGCTATGTGCTACAAGAAATGACACAACCAATGTTTAATAAAGCTGTTTGGTCACATCAAACACTCAATTTGTTATCTTTCTAAAATCTATTTGGGGTGTATGATACCTAGAAAGAGAAACTGAGAACACACCAATGGAAGATGGTCCCAATATCAATCAGGGTGCAGAATTCAATGCAATGACAACTAACTAAACAATCTGTTAACAAAAAGATTTTAATTGAGGAGGCCCTAATGGCAAATGGAGAGACTAGTGTAACAATGGCCTTAATGATAATCATAGGCAGAGCTCAATACCATGACAATGTACAGTGATAAATGAAGGAAATATATGACATTTCATGTTCTACAGAAGCAGATATATTGCTGCACAACATTGTGAACATTTGACTGAAACTTTTATCTTAGAGTTACAACACATCATACCACAACAGCCACCACATCACACCACAATAATCCATACCACCACAATAGCCACCACAACAAATCATACCACGACAGCCACCACATCACACCACAATAGCCACCACACTGCAACAAATCATACCACAATAGCCACCACACAACAAATCATACCACAATAGCCACCACACCACAACTAATCACACCACAATAGCCACCACACCACAACTAATCACACCACAATAGCCACCACAACAAGTCATACCACAATAGCCAACAAATCATACCACAACAGCCCCAACACCACAACAAATCATACCACAATAGCCACCACACCACAACAAATGATACCACAATAGCCACCACACCACAACTAATCACACCACAATAGCCACCACAACAAGTCATACCACAATAGCCACCACAACAAGTCATACCACAATAGCCAACAAATTATACCACAACAGCCCCAACACCACAACAAATCATACCACAATAGCCACCACACCACAACAAATCATACCACAATAGCCACCACACCACAACAAATCATACCACAATAGCCACCACACCACAACAAATCATACCACAACAGCCCCAACACCACAACAAATCATACCACAACAGCCCTAACACCACAACAAATCATACCACAACAGCCACCACACCACAACAAATCATACCACAACAGCCCCAACACCACAACAAATCATACCACAATAGCCACCACACCACAACAAATCATACCACAATAGCCACCACACCACAACAAATCATACCACAACAGCCCCAACACCACAACAAATCATACCACAATAGCCACCACACCACAACAAATCATACCACAACAGCCACCACACCACAACAAATCATACCACAACAGCCCCAACACCACAACAAATCATACCACAATAGCCACCACACCACAACAAATCATACCACAATAGCCACCACACCACAACAAATCATACCACAACAGCCCCAACACCACAACAAATCATACCACAATAGCCACCACACCACAACCAATCATACCACAACAGCCACCACACCACAACAAATCATACCACAACAGCCCCAACACCACAACAAATCATACCACAATAGCCACCACACCACAACAAATCATACCACGACAGCCACCATACCACAACAAATCATACCACAATAGCCACCACACCACAACAAATCATACCACAACAGCCACCACACCACAACAAATCATACCACAATAGCCACCACACTACAACAAATCATAATCATACTACAATAGCCACCACACCACAACAAATCATACCACTACAGCCACCACACCACTACAGACACCACACTACTACAGCCACCACGCCACTACAGCCACCACAACAGTGTTATAGAAAAGAAAATATGGAATCATTGAAAGCAGAAACAAGAAACTTACTGCACAGTCATTCCGATGTCATCACATGGGACAAGTTCATATTCCTTATAAACCTAGAAATACCAGGAAAAGAGGGATTACAAGGCAATCTGGAGATATTCATAGCTCATTTATTTAGCTGCCAATTCAGCTATCTTCACTATAATATCCTGGAACATTTTAGCAGAGAATATCCTAAAACAGGTTTGTTAATTCAAATATTTATAGTAATTTTATTACTGGACAGATTATAGTGAACATTTATAGTATCAGAATAAATCTTTTATATGATTCAGTCATTTTTACTAAATGTTGCATATGCAAAGTTGTTAATTCACTCTTAACATCCTCTAATTATTTGGCCAAAAGTATCTAAAAGCAATGTTTGTTAGTTCAAATCTTTATAGTATCTTTACTACTGGACATATTTTAGTGAAAATGTGCAGTACTAAAGTAAAGACTTCAATTTTTAATGTAATGCAGTCATAGTGCTGTTTTGTAGTACTTTTCAAGAATTTCTTGCTAATGTGGTTTCATGTGGTACAGAACATTAAATGTTAAAGGATGCATGTATGTCTGATTGGTTAAGAAATTTGCTCACAATCATGTAGACCAGGGGTCAATCCCATTTTGTGGTTTCTTTGGCAAGTATCTTTACCATAGCCTCACATTACTCCAACTGATGTGAGTGACATTAAGTAAACAGAAACTGTGTGGAATTCTGTTGGAGGAATTGTACCAGTAATTCAAATGTTTTCATGCTGAATTAGCTTGGCAATTGTCTGAGGAAAACTCAGCTGCTTACACTATGACAGAAGATGAATACCTGTAATTCAAATGGTCAGCCTTGTTATATATTGTCATGCTGATTCAGCTTGGGGATTACATTAAGGGTACACATTGCCTGGAGAATATTCAGCTGCTTACACTATAATAGAAGAGGGACTGTACTTGTAATTCAAGGTTCCTACCCTTGTCATATATTGAGTAATATTGATTCAGCTTGAGAATTACACTAACCCTTTAGCATTTACATTACTCTATATTTACTATTGTATTTTCATGGTAAAGGCTTTATCTCACATGTCTCACATAATATCGAATCTACGAGATTTTGATATTATTTATTTATCATACTGATGTTAATACCTTAACATCAGTATGAGTGGCTAGTTATGGCCGGTTTGAACAGAATGAGGTGAGAGAATACTGGCCGGATACAGCCGGTTTAAATGCTAAAGGGTTAAGGGTGCACATATCTGTGAAATACTCAACCACTTACATTTAGCTTGTCGTATGACTGAATACTCATTATCAAAACCAACAGAGTATCCTTCATCATCATAATCCTAATTACATTTAAAGAATTATAATAGTAGACTAAATCTGCAGCCCAATTTAACACACCCACTTGGCGCATTATAGAGCTGGCTTTCTTATGCTGTGTCATGGTAAAATGTTCTAATCCATTCAGTAAAATGGTTGGTGATAGGAAGGGCATCCAGCTATAGAAGCCATATTCAAAATAGAATGTGCAAGCGAAATGTGGTTTCCAAACTGTTTAGAAAGGCAAAAACACAAAATATGAACTGAATTGAACCTTGAAGACTCATCAAATTCATGCCAACACAGAAAAGCAGACATGTGATGATGTTGGATCAGTGGAGTGATGGGGATTATGATCTCTCAACCAGCTACGATTCTGATAATGGCAACAACACCCCTATGTAAATGTTTAAATTCCCTGACCTACTCAAACTCAAACAACACCAGGTAAAATAAAGTTAAAGAAACAAAGATTAGCTTTAGAAAATGTCTGTGTTAGAACTTACAGGAAGATCCCATGTTTCATCTAGAAAGCTGGCATTCTGGAAAAAGAAAAAGAAAACAGGAAAATATTTTTAAAAAACATACATATTGTATTTAAGTAAGATCATGTTACCAATCAAACCACATGTACCACATGTAAAGTTTCGCTTTAATCAGGCAATTAATCCATTAAATATGTTGGTTAATAAGTTAATTATTTGTCAAAGTATTTTCATCACTGTCTGTGACCTTATCAACAACTCTTGCTCCTTTTGTCTTCTTTTTGTTTACACTTACTTCAACATTTCTCTCCCCCCCCCCCCCCCCCAAAAAAAATAAAGTAAAATTAAAATAAGTGGAAACAAAGAAAAGACACAGTGAGCAAGAGTTATTGATAAGGTTACAGATGGTTATTAATGAACTTTGATAACTAATTAATTGATTAATAAATTAGCCAACTGACAGATGAACTGAATGAATGAATAGCAAATGTTTCGCTTGCAAAGACAGTGGGAAGAATTGTTGACCTGTTCTGTGCGGCAGAACGCCCGGGGGGGGGGGGGGGGGGCTGTAGAGGCCAGTCCTGAACCCGCAGGCTCTGATACAGTTGGAGAAAGTGAGTACTTGCTCAGTTGGTAGTTGTATGGCAGACAGCTTTCTTCTTTGATGTTTGTCTTCAGCTGCCGCCCTCCTGACCTCCTCAAATCCTTCTGCTCTCCACTTCTCTGTCTTCTGCCAGGTGTTCCCATTCCCTGTGATCAATATTGCCTTGGACCAGCTGGCATTTCAGCTAGTCCTTGAAGTGTATGTTTTGACTGGCAGCATAACCCTCACATCATCATCATCATCATCATCACTGTTTTACGTCCGTTCTTCCACGCTAGCATGGGTTAGACGGGTTGTCCTGTTGTGGGCAGTGTCTGGTCGGGTGACCAAGCCTTGCTCATACAGGAACTGATTTGGCTTGATTTCTACAGCTGGATGCTCTTCCTAACACCAACCTCATTTACAGTGAGTGCTGGGTGCTTTTTCGTGGCACCTCCACGTACAACAATATGTTTCAACATACAATTACACATCAACAATCTTGTAAAAATAGTACAAAAATGAATAATATTAATATAGAAATATTTCTTTGAAGATAAATCTAAACAATGACTGCAATATTCCTCTCTTCTACTACCTCCCTAATCTATTGGGTTAGTGACTATATCTCCCCCTTTCCCCCTCATCCACTGGGTTAATGTCTGTAATCTCTCAAAAGGGGCAATGCCTGTAGTATCTCTTTCTTCTCCCACCTCCCTGATCAACTGGGCTGATCTCTGCAATATCTCTCTCTTCCCCCACCTCCCTGATCCACTGGGCTAATGTCTGTAATAACACTCTCTTACCCCACCTCCCTGATCCACTGGGCTAATGTCTGTAATAACACTCTCTTAGCCCACCTCTCTGATCCACTGGGCTAATGTCTGTAATAACACTCTCTTACCCCACCTCCCTGATCCACTGGGCTAATGTCTGTAATAACACTCACTTAGCCCACCTCCCTGATCCACTGGGCTAATGTCTGTAATAACACTCTCTTAGCCCACCTCTCTGATCCACTGGGCTAATGTCTGTAATAACACTCTCTTAGCCCACCTCTCTGATCCACTGGGCTAATGTCTGTAATAACACTCTCTTAGCCCACCTCTCTGATCCACTGGGCTAATGTCTGTAATAACACTCTCTTAGCCCACCTCTCTGATCCACTGGGCTAATGTCTGTAATAACACTCTCTTAGCCCACCTCTCTGATCCACTGGGCTAATGTCTGTAATAACACTCTCTTAGCCCACCTCTCTGATCCACTGGGCTAATGTCTGTAACAACACTCTCTTAGCCCACCTCTCTGATCCACTGGGTTAATGTCTGTAATAACACTCTCTTAGCCCACCTCTCTGATCCACTGGGCTAATGTCTGTAATAACACTCTCTTAGCCCACCTCCTTGATCCACTGGGCTAATGTCTGTAATAACACTCTCTTAGCCCACCTCCTTGATCCACTGGGTTAATGTCTGTAATAACACTCTCTTAGCCCACCTCTCTGATCCACTGGGCTAATGTCTGTAATAACACTCTCTTAGCCCACCTCCTTGATCCACTGGGCTAATGTCTGTAATAACACTCTCTTAGCCCACCTCCTTGATCCACTGGGCTAATGTCTGTAACAACACTCTCTTACCCCACCTTTCTGATCCACTGGGCTAATGTCTGTAATAACACTCACTTAGCCCACTTCCCTGATCCACTGGGCTAATGCCTGTAGTAACACTCTCTTAGCCCACCTCTCTGATCCACTGGGCTAATGTCTGGAATAACACTCTCTTAGCCCACCTCTCTGATCCACTGGGCTAATGTCTGTAATAACACTCACTTAGCCCACCTCCCTGATCCACTGGGCTAATGTCTGTAATAACACTCTCTTAGCCCACCTCTCTGATCCACTGGGCTAATGTCTGTAATAATACTCTCTTAGCCCATCTCCCTGATCCACTGGGTTAATGTCTGTAATAACACTCTCTTACCCCACCTCTCTGATCCACTGGGCTAATGCCTGTAGTAACACTCTCTTACCCCACCTCCCTGATCCACTGGGCTAATGTCTGCAATAACACTCTCTTAGCCCACCTCTCTGATCCACTGGGCTAATGTCTGTAAGTCTCTCCCTTCCCCTACCTCCCTGATCAACAGGGTTAATGCCTGTAATATCTCTCCCTTCCCACACTTTCCATAGCCACTGTAGTATCTGTCTCTTCCTAAATCTCCTTAATGCCCATCTCAGATTTATGACATTAACTCTTCTAATACCACACTGCCTGAAACCACCCTGATTCTGTAAAATGGTTGGCATTAGGAAAGACATCCATCATTGGAAACAGACCTAAAGCTCCTTCCATTCCCTTAAACATGTCTGGCTTAGGACAAGTCATCATCCCAACCCCCATAAAGTAGAGAGGGCTCTTCAGTTGAGTCAATGACCAACAACCTCTTTTATGCTGATACCATGATAAAGTGCACCCAATACACTCTGTAAAATCCTTGGTGTTAGGAATGGCATCCAGTCATAGGAACCATGGGCAAAAAGGGTAGAGATGACTCTTCAGTCACCCGACAGACACAATAACTTCCCTAGTGCTAGTGCCACAAAAATTTCATCCAGTATACTCTGGAAAGTGGTTAGTGTTAGAAGGGTGTTCAGTCATAAAAGACTTGCTGAACAAAAGATTAAGAGAACTCTTCAGTCTTTTTAAAGAAATAACAACCTCCCTAGTGCTGGTGCTATGATAAAACATATCCAACACTCTATAAAGTGATGATAGGAAGGACATCTAGATACAGAAAACATGCCTAACATACGTTTATGAAAACTCTTCAGTTGTTTCAAGGACATAACAACCTCCATGATAAAATATACCCAGTGCACTCTGAAAAGTGCAGCAATGTAAGTGAGATGTGGTCCCTTGGTCTATCTGAAAGGTCAGTAACTCTAATTAAATACTGACTTGTCCAACTTGTGATGACTTATCCAACCCTTGCTAAGAAGGAAAACAGATGTTAAACAATGATGATCACAATAATTAATTATTCTTACCTTTAAATTGAGTAGAAATTTAATTTCTGTAATTTCAAACAACAGTGAGATGAAAATTTCTAAACAGGAAAAGAAAAAAATATATCATGGTAGACATACTGGCCATTTGGAATATCACATTTCATCATCATCATTTCATTTTACGTCCGCTTTTCCCTGCTTGCAAGGGTGGGACATATTTATTTTTTACATAGACACGGGATGAGACATTTTAGAAAGAGAGGCATGTTGTGTATATCAACTAGAACAAAAGGCCAACTCCATGATGCATGCATGCAAAGTGTAATAATTGTATGATATTGGGACTGGAGCAGTGAATGTAGAGGATATGAGAATGTTGAAGAGATACAAAACGAGTAATACTCTGATGGATGCACACATGTTAATGAGCATAAACAATGAAGCGTGGAGGAGCTGAGAGGAAAGTTTGATATAAGAGAAATCAGATGCAGTGTGCAAGAGAGACAACTTGACTGGTATGGACATATGATGTGTATAGATGATGATCATTAAGTGAAGTCAAGAAATCCCAGTGGAAGGAAGCTGCAGAAGAGGAAAACCAAAAAAGTCATGGGTAGAGGTGATGTGAGATGATCTTCAAATGCTGAACCTTACAAGGGAGATGAAGAAAGAATGCAGCAAGGGGATTTAAGGTGTGCTGGAAAGAGTCCATGCAACCCATGCAAGCATAAAAAAATAAATTTAAAAGGATGAGGATGATGATGTAATGCTGTGATCATGCAACCACTAACACGACTTCATCAGGCAGCATTTTAAATATCAAACTTGTTGTGTAATATTTTTAATACAATACAGGCTATTGATAATGGGATGGACATATTTGATGTTAGTCTATGAGTGACCATCCCCTCAGAGAACCAACATCGAATTCATCCATCCCCCTATCGATAGCCTGTATTGCATTAGAAATATTACATAAGAACCTTAATACTTAAGATGCTGTCTGATGAAGTCATGTTGTTGGTTGCGTGGTGGCAGCATTACGTAATTATTAATGCCCCAGAAATATGTATTATTGCAGATTATGAATAAAATGAATTATGAATATCTACATCTGGTGTATCACTATTGTACATACACTCTATCATTGACTACCAAATCAGATTTAGAAGGATTAACATTACGTTGAGAGCTTCAACCTAATTTCAATCATTATTTACTGATTGGAGTATACATATGCAACCCTGGTTAGACAACATCTTATACAACACACACACACACACACATATATATATATATATATATATATATATATATATATATATATATATATATATATATATATATATATATATATTGTTATACTTGGGGAGGGTCATATTTGTGTAATATTGCCAGAATTAATAACAGAACACACTCACTGAATAAAAAATGGCGTAGACATACAACACAACAGGAGAAAAAATATAACACCTCTGACGATGTTGCAGATGTGCAACGAAAGATTTATGTAAATTATGTAAACTATATATATGTGTTTGTGTCTATATTGTATCTGTATTATTTTTGACCACCGGTCAGTCAATGGCAACATTGAGGACCGAGTAAGTTAGATCGCAGATATAAAAGACAGCGAGAAGCAAAAACCAACCAAACAGTGAGTGTGTTCTGTTATTAATTCTGGCAATATTACACAAATATGACCCTCCCCAAGTATAACAATATTTGTTTCGACACACGATTTCATATAAAAAACCTTGCTAAATATATATATATATATATATATATATATATATATCAGGATGTCAGTGTGTAGTGCCAAAGGTCCCATCTGTCGCATCAAGAATAAAGACCACATACTGCAACAGCCTGGGGTTCAAGGGACCCCAGCGTTTTAATAAGCTGCCAAAAAATCTAAGAGATCTACATGGCATGCATGTAGATGTTTTCAAGAGATATCTCGACATTCTAGTGACCAAGATCCCTGATGAACCCACAGCACGAGGCGAAGCACAAATAAGAACAGCAGCAACAAACACCCTTTTGCATCAATGGCCAACCTGGGAAGGCTGACTATAGAAAGTATAGCATCAGTGGCAGTGCCCCAGCATGGCCTCAGCTCCTCAGCTGGAATGCAAATAAATAAATTATATATATATATATATATATATATATATATAAACACAATGTACATACCTGAGAGTATTTCATTGCCAAGAATAGAGAATTCTGCTTCATACCATGTCTGAAATTATCATAAATAATTATTTTAAATTTTAGCAGAATTAAATTATCAAACATAATCAGTGTATAATTAAATATATAAATAAATATTATTTGTAGGTGTAACTATGGCATTATAATCATTTTTACATCCTTTTGTTCCATGCTTGTAAGGGTTGGATGGATCCTTCTCATCACAACATTCCCCACTTGCTGCGTTTCTTTATCATCTCTTCTGTGCATCTCAGTAATTTGAGGTCACCTCTCACCAGCTCTGCCCATGTCTTTCTCGAACTACCTCAAACTACCTCAACTGCAGCTTCCTTCCACAGGCATTTCTTGGCACCTCTTCACCCATCAATCATCATCAATACGCATCACATGTCTGTACCAACACAGTCTTCTCTCCTGTACACCACCTTGGATTCCTCTTAAACCCAGCTTCTCCTTCAGTTCACCCAAGCTCTGCTTTTCTCTCACATTTACATTGCACATCCAATGAAGCATGGCTGCTTCATTTATCTCCAGTCTAAGCATGTCTTCTGTAGTGTAGTTAAAAAGTTTGCTTCACAACCATGTGGTTTCAGGTTCTATCCCAGTTTGTCATCTTGGGCAAGTGTCTATTACATTAGCCTCAGGCTCTCCAATACTGGGTTAGTGAATTTGGTAGATCAAATCTGTAGAAGCCTTTTGTGTGTGTGTGAGAAGTGGGGGTTGGAGAAGGAATGAGCAAGCAAGTTCAAGGTGAGTGGGATATTTAGCTGGTGGGAGGGTTGTTATTAAGTTTGGCGAAGTTGAATAGGGGAGGGGTAGGGAGAAGATTGGTGTATCAAGAGGCCTCTACATGTGCACATCTTATGCAGATAGGAAGGCAGGTCTTCTGCAGAATAGCAAAATGCCAGAGATCTCAATCCTGTGTCACTTCATTCAAGAGGTTAAATTGTGCAAGGTCAGCTTTTATTATTTCATCCCAAAGTTTCTTAGGTCTTCCTTTTCCATAGTTTATATTCATATAAAAACCTTCCATTACAATACTATGTAAGAACCTTGGTTAAGTTTTGTTCCATACACCAATTTAATAATGAGAAAGTCAGTTATATTACTAAATCCTTCCAAATTCTTGATTATTTCCAAAATTACTTGAAAATCAAAGACAGTGTTTTTCATTAGAAATATGGTAGCAAAAGGGTTAAAATGATATATTTATCTAGAAACTGTCCATCATAATTTTATGTAAGAACCTTTGTCAAGTTCTGTTTCAAACACCAGCTTAATAAGAAAGTTATTTTTATTACTAAATCCCTCCAAATTTTTTTTTTTTCAAAATTACTTGCAACTTATAGGCTACGTCTTTAATTAAAAATATAGTAACAAAAGGCTTGAGAAAAAAATGAAAACAAATATCAAAAGAAAAAAATAAAGAAAACAGATAAGGAAAGAAATTATTACATCAGTCAATCGATGATCTTTTCTCAGAAGTTCCACAGCCACTCCTAATACTTTCTTCACCAGTGCACATCGGATGAATAAACGACCTTTGCCTTGAAGACTGCATACCTAAAAATGAAGAACAACACATGTTGTAGAGCACACCTGGAATCAAAGATATTCAAGCAAAGACTACTGTCAACTTGTCAACTGTTTTTTCCAAGTATAGTGTACCTAGGACTACATTATCTTATAAGTAGTAGTAGTAGTAGTGGTGGTGGTGGTGGTAGTGGTGGTGGTGGTAGTAGTAGTAGTAGTAGTAGTGGTGGTAGTGGTGGTGGTAGTGGTGGTGGTGGTGGTAGTAGTAGTAGTAGTAGTGGTGGTGGTGGTGGTGGTGGTGCTGGTGGTGGTGGTGGTGGTGGTTTAGTAGTAGTGGTGGTTTAGTAGTAGTGGTGGTGGTGGTGGTGGTGGTGGTGGTGGTAGTAGTAGATCAGGAATGTTTGCGCAATAGTTATCACAGCTTTTATTTTTTTATTTTTCAGACATAATACTACATTATTTGATGGATATTTAACTGCTATTACATTGCTTAGAGGCTTCTTTCTTTGTTCATTGTTGTGATGGTGATGATGATGATGTTGGTCTACTGAGAAAATAATACTTTATACTAAACACATTCCTGACCATAAAATATTTTATACTACACACACTGCTGTCTGGGTAAAAATTTATTCTAAACACATTCCAGTCTTAAGAACACTTTATTCTAAACACATTCCTGCCTGAAGAACACTTTATTCTAAACATAGCCTGATCATAGAACATAAATCATCACCATCATCATTTAACATCTATTTTCCATGCTAGGCAGGTCATCACACATCAAGTCATTATGTGGATTGGCAGTATCGGTAGAGGGTCGGACGCCATGCTTTCCAGCATAGTTATGTCCCTTTACGATCTGAGTTCAAATCCCGCCGAGGTTGACTTTGCCTCTCATCCTTACGGGGTCGATAAAATAAAAGTACCAGTAATGCACTGGGTAATTGCTGGCCTTGTGCCTAAAGTAGAAACAATTATTTAATTGGGGCTTTTGTCCTCTCAGATGAGCCAGATCCCCATATCTTGCTTACACATGTTCCAGCACTTTACAGAGTGTACTGGATGCATTTTATCGTAGCACCAGCACTGACACTAACTTCGATGTTTCGCTTGTTGACAGCACTCAGAGCCAATCACAGGTGAAACTTCAAAGTCATATTTTCTCAACCTATGTTTAGCAAGTTTTCTATTTCTGACTGACTTTCTTAACACCAGAGTGTAGCGGGCGTGTTTTATCATGGTAACAGCCCTAGGAGAGATGTCATGCCCATTATACAACTGAAGAGTCTTATCAACCCTTAAAAACAATTAAACAAAACAAAGGGAAAAAGTTAAGATAAATATATTCACCTTCTTGGATTCATTTACCAAGTTGATAACCATGACAAAGATTGGATTAACTCTGCAAGATTACATGCAATAGGTTAGTAAAATAGAATCGAGCATATTAAAATATTCTTGTTAATGTTTGAATATAAGATAAAGGTGATGGAGGTAGAAATAAAAGCTATGGAGTTGGTAACTGGGAATGCAGAGGACAAGAGCCTTAAAATGTTTGTTGTTGTAGGCTTTGTTTTCCAGTAAGAATTTGATTCAGCACGTAGGACCTTTCAGAACAGGTGTCAGCAACTATGTGATATATAGAGAGCTACCTGCCAGGTGATCAACTGTTCAATGGAGAGCTCATCTGACCACTTTCTGAAGTTAAACTCTTACATTTTGCAATATCCCAATCCAACACTGATGTGTTCCTCAAAATTTATGAAGAACATACAATAAATTGAATACAAGCATTTAAAGACACCAACACTTCTGGACAACTTCTACCACCTTGTTCTTCCCCACTTGATAAAGCCAACTCTCTTCAAATACTATGTTCTTTCTTTATAATGTACCTATTCTAAACCAGATACATACATCAAAAGAACTGAAGTGTACAACAAACATTTTAAGGTCATTTTTCCTAATAAAGCTTTGCAGAGCCCATGACAAACTTCATACTCATCAGAGGGTCCTTTATAAGGTAATATTTTATGGTTGGATACCCTTCTTGGTACCAATCCTTTTAGTCACCATAGTATATATAACAAATTGAATACACAAACCAAAATAAATCAGACATGCACTGATGCAGGTGGAGAAGTTCAAGAATCTCAAAGCTGTTTTCACAAGTGTTGGAAGGCAGGGGTTGAATTAAATGCAAACATTGCTGGAGCAGGTACAATAAAATGCTAGCTTCAGCACTCAGTCATCAGAAGTAGAGATATAGGTGTGAAAGCCAAACTTGCTATCTTCAATTTAGTGTCCATGCCTACCTACCCTTACCAATGGTCATGAATCTTGGGTAATGACTGAAAGAATACAACTGCGAATACATGTGGCCGAAATGAGGATCCCCTGAAGGATCTTTCGAGTAACATTACTTGATAGGGTGTATAGCTCAAAGATCAAAGAGAGCCACAACTATGAATTGAGGGATCACAACTCAGGCACTACAGAAGGGGTAAGAATGTCTAAGGAAAGAATCCCAAAACAGATTTTACAAGTACAGCCAACTGGTAAGAGACCAAGCAGTAGACAAGCCAAATGGTTCGATTGCATCCATAAGCTCAGTTGGGGATACAGCTGGATCATTTAGAGGTGATTGCTTCTGACAGGACCCCCTAGAAGGCGTGTCTGAGGACTCTACCTCCACATAACTCTCTCAGGGAGGAGGAGGAGGAGGAGGAGGAACTAACATCTCTGTTATAAATATGCATGGTGAAATCATAAAGTTAAGCAAGCAGAGAAGAATTCAAGTTGAAAAAAAAATGAATACTGGGAGGGTGATATGATTGACTAAGTCCCTTCAAGGCAGTGGCCGCAGTCAAGTGGCCACAGTCAAATGGCCACAGTCAAATGACTGAAACCTATAGAATAAAAGGGAGATAATTATGATACATAAAAGTAGAAATGATTTACCACATTTTCGGATTATAAAAAGCAATCTTATTTTGAAGAAAAATATTCAAAGGGGCTGAACCCAGAGCCATGTAATTGTGAAGCAAACTTCTTAACCATATAACCATGCCTGCACCTATGTTAGCTGGACGTCCAGTTGATCAGACAACTGAATGTTCATCATTGAAACTGATGGAGGATCCATCATCCTTATATTAGTAGAGAATCATTGCTTTTTATGTTCTGTGTTCAGATCCTGCCACGGTTAGCTTTGCCTTTCACCCTTATGAGGTTGATAAAATAAAGTACCAGTCACGCACTGGGGTCAATTTGATCGACTTTCTGCTCCCCCAAATTGCTGGCCTTATGCCTAAATCAGAAACCATTATTATGGTAGTGGATTGATAGAGTTGTTAGAGTATCAGACAAAATGCTTTGCAGTATTAGTTCCAGCTCTTTACATTCTCAGTTCAAATCTCGCTTAGGTTAACTTTGCCATTCATCCTCCAGTGTTGATAAAATAAGTACCAGCCAAGTAGCCGAGTCAATATAAAGACTTTCCCTTCCCCTCAAAATTGCTGGTTTTGTGAAAAAAAAAAAAAATTATTATATTCATACCATTGGTGTATAGGATACATGCAGATTTTGATATCAAATCTTTAGGTAAAAAACACCAGAAAAAATAGTAAGTAAAATAAGAACATTGAACAAGTATTTCACCTGATGTTGGCCACATCATACACTGTCTTGGACACCCAGCACCAATAATCAGTTTTAGAAAACCAGCCTCCATTCTCTGTAAGGTAAATGAAAAAAAATGAAGATGAAACTTATGCAGGTTTAGCTGACCTCTTATGAGGTTGCATCAGATAGGGGGTTACTCTGATGTTCCAATGATATGAGCTCCACTCCTATCATGTAGGTTTAGCTGGCCTTCAATGAGGTTACATCTCATAGGAGGTTTCTTGGGTCTTTTAACGATAGGGACTCTATCATATATTTAATTGAATACCAAAGTATTGAATTTTTTTATATATTGTAACAACATTCAAATTTGGTGGAGAGAGAGTATAATCAAATTATATGCATTTAAGAAGGAGTTAGAGATGTGACTAAAATGAAATTATTAACAGTAAGATTCAAAACCACAAGGTTTAGTCTATTAAATTTACATTTTATCTACTTGGTATAATAAACTTTTTTTTTACAGATTTTTAAGAATCTGGATTGCTTAGATTCAATTCTAATTGAATCAATAATCCCTGATCAACTGAAGATTGTCTGTATTTTTTTAAAGCAATTTATACCAAACGTAGTTACTTTATGTAATTGTATTTATTTTAGGTATTAATAAAGACAGGCAAAGGTCCAACACTGTAAATGTGGTTGTTATTAGGAAGGGCATTCAGTTGTAAAAACCCCAGCCAAATTTACTGCCCCATCAGAACAAAGTACAGCATGGCCAATCCTGGCCAGACTTGTCTCTCAATGATGACAACCCGTCTGACTCATGCAAGCATCGAAAAATGGATGTTAAACAATGATGATGATGAATGCTAAGGAGGGCTGCTAGCCTAAAATGAGATAGAATGATAAATAATATATTAATAAAGAGTAATTCACCCTCAACACTACCACCCACAGAACAAGGACATTTCCTATATAATTACTACCCTGCCAGGATTGGCCATGCTGTACTTTGTTCTGATGGGGCAGTAAATTTGGCTGGATGCCCTTCCTAATAACAACCCCATTAAGCAAAGTATTCTTCAAGCCAACAAGGAACCCACTAAACAGTTGCTCAATCTGCTCAAAACATCATGCTGGAATGCCTTTAAACAAATCAGTCGAAGTACCAACAGAAATGTAAAAAAGGGGAACAATAGTGATCAATTATTATTATATTTATCTGCATTGGGACAAACATTATTTCAAATTTCCCACACTTTGTAAGTCAACGAGATGTTTACTCTTATACTTACGTTTTAATCCTTTCCGGAAAATCTTTTCAATAATGTCACATAAAGTTTGGAGTTTTGGGTTCTTGTCGTTGACTGCGTCCTGTGCCAGACGGAATTCCAAGATCAATGCTAAGGTAAAGACAATGGTAGAAAATCATGTCAATCTGTTATAGTACAAATTGTAGAGCAAATCAAAATTTTCTGGGTTGTTTAACCCATTTGATACCAAACCACATGGAACCACTCTGGTTCTATGATACAAAGCTGTTTATTTTAAAGTGTTTATATTTATCTAAAATCTTTCCATCATTATTTTATGTAAGAACCTTTGTTATGTGCCAAATACTAGCTTAATAATCCTCCGGGGAAACGCCTGCGGTTGATACAGCTACCAACCAACTTGCATCTGCTTGTCATTGGATTCTGGCTGTTGATACTTAGAGAACAGCATGTGTGAGCACGAGCACACGCTACTTTGATCTCTTTGTGCAGATACTTCTTCAAAGTCCTGCGGCAATGGGGAAGCAGTAACATATACAGACATAATGAGCTGGAGGTATACAGATAGTAATCTACATGCAGGAGACTTAAGGCTTATCTAAAGTTTTTTCCAGTTTTCCGAGTAGGAATTGGCTTGGGTGGAGTCTTTTGTGACTGAGCAGCCCTTTCAAAGGAGAACACTGCTCACCTATATTGTAGGAGAGGTCAAGAAAAGGTGACCCAAACATTGTCTGTTCTACCATCAAACTGGACAGCTACCTGCAGCTGGCAGTTGTTCATACCAGCAAGAAAAACAAAACAAAGAATAGTAATTTTCAGAAGAATTTCTAAAAGAATAGAATTACATTAAAGGTTGCTACATAGAATATTAGAACACTTCCTGAGAAGGAATCATCCACAAATCCAGAACGCAGAACTGCTATTGTTGCCAGGGAACTGAGCAGGTATAATATTGATATAGCTGGCTCTCTGAAACCCGTCTTAGTGGTGGTCGTCATCTATCAGAAATGGTACTGTCTATATGTTCTTCTGAAAAGGGAAACCAAATGAGGTGAAAAGGAATGGAGTAGGTTTCACTGTCTGGACAGAGGTCACAAAGTGGCTGGAGCAACCACAAGGCATTGGTAGTTGAATTATGCATCTGAGAGTTTCTCATTCATGGAGACGTTTCATGACTGTCATTTCTGTGGATGCACCTACCCTAGCTAGTAGCCAGGAATCAATCATAGCTTTTTACTAAGATTTACGAAGGTATATAACATTGATTCCACATTCAGACAAGCTCTTGCTTCTTGGAGATTTCAATACATGTGTGACAAATGATGACCACATCTGGAATGTTTTAGGATGTCTGGAAAGGAGTAGGTAGAAATTCCATCCTATGTCCCAAATGCAAGCTATGAGTACATAAAAGATGTAGTGGACTCACAGGCAGGCTATGTAGGTTTTGTAGGTTTTATATACAGCCAATGCACAGGTGCAATAAGTAGCAAGTGACCCAGGATACTAGCTCCTTCAAATGCCCAGACGGCTTTGTAGAAATAGTTGACAGTTTACGTTACCTGGGTGACCAAATCAGCAGTGGAGGAGGGTGTTCCGAAAGTACAGAAGCCAGAGTAAGAACGGGAAGGAGAAAGTTCAGAGAGCTACTACGGCTGCTAGCTACAAAAGGTTTTTCTCTTAAAATGAAGGGCAAATTGTACAATGCATGTATGTATAACAGCAATGTTGCATGGTAATGAGACCTGGATACTGTGTGCAGAGGACCTGCAAAGATTGGAAAGAAATGAAGCCTGCATGCTCGAATGGGTGTGTAATAGTAATATACACAAACTGCAAAGTGTAAATGAACTGAGAGAGAAAATGGGTATAAGAGGGACCACATGAAGGATGACAGCTGTATAAAAAGGTGCAGAGCGATCAAAGTTGGTAGAAGCTATGGAGTAGGAAGACCCAGGATGAGGTGATAAAAGCTGACCTTGCATAATTGCACCTCTCAAAGACAGGATCGAAATCTTTGGCGTTATTCAGTAATACAGAAGACCTGCCTTCCGATGCACACGGACTGAAGCATACATCTAGTAGACACCTCTTAACCACTATTCTTCCTCCACCTCCACCCCATCCAATCACTTCACCCTTACACTGTAAAGTTGTCATGTTGGTATCACAACAAAAAGCATCTAGCCTACACTGTAATGTGGTCGTGTAGGTGTCACAACAAAAACCATCCAGCCCAAACTGTAAAGTGGTCGTGTAGGTGTCATGATAAAAAGCTTCCAGCCCTCACTGTAAAGTGGTTGCGTAGGTGTCACAACAAAGGCACCCAGCCCACACTGTAAAGTGGTCATGTAGATGTCAGGACAAAAAGCACCCAGCACACAATGTAAATATGGTTGACATTAGGAAAGACATCCAGTCGTAGAAACCAAGCCAGAAAGAGTTCTGTATGAGCAATATACAGTCATCTGACCCAACTTGTCTCAAATAGGACAACCCGTCTAACCCATGCTAATGTGTAAAATAGACTTTAAACGATCATGATGATATATATATCATCATCATCATCAACGTTTAACGTCCGTGTTCCACGCTTGCATGGGTTTGGACGGGGGTAGTCCCACTTGAGGCAAGAGTGATTGTCTTGCTCGCATAGGACTGTCTGGCAGGTTTTCTACAGTTGGATGCCCTTCCTAACACCAACCACATTTACAGTGTGGGTCTGGGAGGTTTTTACCGTGTTGCCTACACGGCCACATTACAGCGTGGACTGTGTGTTTTTTTGTCGTGACACCTACACGATCTCATTTGTTTCGGCCTGGATGGCGTGGCACCAACATAACTTTACATAGAACGGGGTGGTGTGGATGGGGTGGTGGTGGTGGGACGGGGTGTATTTTGTTAGAGATGCCTACTGGCAAGGCGGGTCTTCTCTATTACTGAGTACCGCCAAAGGTCTCGGTCCAGTGACATTGTCTTGGTGAGGTGTAAGTGTGTGAGGTCGGAGTTTATCAGCTCGTCCCAGGTTTTTCTGGGTCTGCCTATTCCGTGGCTACCGTCTATCTTTATTGCCCTGCACTTTGTTATACAGCTATCATCCTTCATGCGCATCACGTGACCATACCAACGTAGCCTTCTCTCTAGTAAACAACATCTGATCCCTCTTATTTCTAATTTTTTCCTTAGTTCGTTTATGCTTTGTCGTTCACGTATATTACTATTACACATCCAGCGGAGCATGCAAGCTTCGTTTCTCTCTAGTCTGCGTATATCCTCTGCACACAATACCCAGGTCTCACTGCCATGCAACATTCTGTTCGTATGCAGGCATCGTACAGCCTGCCTTTCATTTTTAGGGAGAACCCTTTAGCGGCTAATAGTGGTATAAGCTCTCTGAACTTTTTCCACCCAGTTCTGACTCTAGCTACTGTACTTTCAGAGCACCCTCCCCCACTGCTGATTTTGTCACCCAGGTAACGGAAGCTGTCCACTATTTCTATAGAACCCTCTGCGCAGTTGAAAGAGCTAGTATTTTGTGGGCACTTGCTGCTACTTATATCCCCAGAACACCGGCCACATGTAAAATCTATGTTCTTAGTTAGCTTACCTGTGACCCCACTACATCTTTTATGCACCCAAACTTTGCATTTGGGACACAAAATGGATTTTCTACCTACGCCTTTCCTACACTCTGCGCATGGCCACTTCCCGGAGGGGACCGCCGCCTTATTTTCTTTCTTACAAACTAGAACTTTAGTCTTAGCTAGGTTAATTTTAAGGCCTTTTGATTCTAGGCCGTGCTTCCATGTTTGGAATTTCTTCTCTAGCTCGGCCATTGATTCAGCTATGAGCGTTAGATCATCTGCGTATAGGAGTTCCCATGGGCAGCCGGTCTTGAACTCCACTGTTATAGCCTGGAGAGCAATAATAAATAGTAGGGGGCTAAGAATAGAGCCCTGATGAACACCAACTTTTACACTAAACTCTTCACTATATTCGTTGTTAATTCTAACCTTGCTAACTGTTTCTTTATACATGGCTTGTATAGCTCTCACAAGCCATTCATCAACACCTAGTTTTCTAAGAGCCCACCAGATAATGGAACGGGGGACTCTGTCGAAGGCCTTCTCCAAGTCGACGAAAGCTAAGTATAGGGGTTTACTTTTAGCTAGGTACTTCTCCTGTAGTTGTCGTACAATGAAAAGAGCGTCTGTGGTACTTTTTCCTGACACAAACCCGAACTGCATTTCATCTAGATCAATTCGCTCTCTGATTAGTTGCGCTATAACTTTTTCTGTGACCTTCATGACCTGGTCGATTAATTTAATGCCTCTATAGTTACTCCTATCTAGGGCATCTCCTTTACCCTTATAACAGTTAACGATAATGCTGCTGCGCCAGTCCTTCGGAACAACCCCATTCTGTATGACTTGGTTGACTATCCGGGTGACCATGGTGTGTCCCACCGTACCAGATGCCTTCAGCATCTCGGCAACTATTTCCGAAGGCCCAGCCGCCTTGCCTGTCTTCATATCTTTGATTGCCTTACTTATTATACTACCCTCGACTAACACTGCTGGTCCCTCTATTGGGTCGATGTGGGGGAGACTGTCTTTCTCCCATTTATTCTCCTCATTTAGTAGCCTTAGTGTGTGTGTATGTGTGTCTATGTCTTTGTTTATGTCCCATAACTAGCCGTTCGTCAAAAAGAAATCGATAAAAATGTACCAGACTAGAAAAAATAAGTATTGCAGTCAATATGATTGGCTAAATCATTGCTGTGCCAGCATGGTCTAGTCTAATGACTGCAAACCGGTAAAAGAATTAAAAAAAACATATGCACATGTTACTTTCTCTTTGAGTGTTAGATTAATTGCAAGTCTATGTATGTCACTCTAAAAAATGTATTATATTATTAAAGTTCTTAGCTGGCTGTGGGAAAAGGGATGTATGTCTATCTATCTAACGGTTGTCTGTCAACACAGATTATTTAACACCTTGATGTCAGGTTTGAATCTAACACTAGAGCAAGTTACTTAAAAACGAATTGCCCACATGGTTTATAGGCTTTAGGACAGTCTGCTTAAGTAAACGTGGTGGGCCCCACCCTCTGTAGAAATACCAGAAATGAATTTTACCGAAGATCAAAGACATTCTAAATGCGATCATCCCGTTTTTTTTTTCTTTTCAGCAGTGTATCTAGGGCTACATTATGCAAGGTGTTATTTAAGGTAGCAGGGTTTAATGCTAGTGAAATTTAGCTTTTATTTCTAGCTATTAAGCAGGGATAAGGAAATTAAATAAATCTGAGTTATTGAAATGTTTATTAAACATTTCTCATTGCGTTAAAGAAATGCCGTATAACCAGTCGGGCGGGGAAACTACAACTAAAAAAGTAACAACCTAAATAAGGAAGGAAATTATATCCTGATAACGACACGCCTTATGAGCTGTATCAATAGGTAATCCTTCGTTTTAAGACTACAGACAATTGGTAATGTTCGTGAATGAAAATGACAATTTAAAATCTTAAAACTTAATCGTAATGTATACCTTCGAAAATATATCTCTGTAATATATATACATATACACTAACCTATATATATATAATAAAAATAAAAAAATTCGCTCTACATAGCTGAATACAATAAATGTAATCTGAGTTTACGAATATTAATAACATTCGATTATGCAAACAAGCCTCAAAATTGGGGCTTGTTATTATTAATATTCGAAAAACTCAGATTATATATATATATATGGGTTAGTGCTCCCTCATAACTTTCTTTTTGAATACTTCGCAGAGGTACACTTTCGAAGATGTAGATTAAGATTATGTTGATAAAATTGTCATTTTCATTCACGGAAATTATCCGAAATTATCCGTGATTTTAAAACTAAAGATTACCTTCACAATATATTAAACGGAGAGGTTTTCCAAAAACAACCTATGTTAGCGGACAACTGGTTGTTTCAGAAAATTTAGATATAATAAAAGAAAAAATTGTTGAGCGTTTTTAATTATTAATACAGATGTCTAGCAAATTGATAACTATTTCCCCATTTACTACCAGAAGAAAAAAAATTAACTGAAGTACAGAATATCGTATATATTTATTATATTCAGTTATTTTAATTACAATTAAAATAACTGAATTTTATTTTCTCCGCAAATATTTTTTCATAGAAGAAAAACTTATATATATATATATATATATATATATACCCGTACGTAAGGACTTACAAACGTGAGAAAAGTACTCAATATGAAAGTAAAGAATATCGTATAAATTTATTATATTACCGAGATTACACTCTGTTGGTACTGTGAGTTTCGCGGGTTTGCGCTGAGAACATAACTCATGCATAATCAACGGGAACCCGCAAAACTCAGAGTAGCAACAGGGAGTAATTTCAGTAATATCATATATATATATATATATATATATTCACCCAAAAATATATACACATTTTCATTACCTTTACAGGCAATATTTATTAGAATGCTGTTGAAGTTTGTATACATTTTTTGAGACACCTTGTATATATATGCGTGTGCGTATGTGTTATACATTATATATAGATTGATATAGATATGATTCGAAGCTTTTTTATAAATGTCAAACAGCGGAAAGCTGTCACTTGAATTGAAATACGAAAGCAGTAATTTAGAGTGTTTACCTTTCAGTTGTTTTAGTAGTGGGTCACTGACAGACATTTGAGAGGTAGAACTATCAACACCAGCTCTTTACGATAGGTAAAATAGGTACACATAGCAACAATACAACAGGTCGTTTATTTTTTTTTTATTTTCTTTACTACCTCTACTATGTGATTGTTGCTTTAAACAAACTAAGTGGCTTTATATATATTTTTTTAAGTGGTTAAATAACAAGTTGGATCATAAACCTTTTTTTTTTCTTTCTTTATCACTCGCTTGTCTAGTATTAATAAACTGCTTGTTGACGTTCTCTGTTAGAGTAGCTTCCCCTGATATCGGTGACGTCACTGATTAATTGGTAATAAAGGCGTTATTGAATATTGAACTTCGAGCTAGCTGCCAACAAAATAACTTTTACATAAAAAAAAGCCTGTACTTTCATTCTTTTTGTGTGTGTTTTATTTGATATAAATTCAAATAATAAAGATAATAATAGGGGGTCGATAAAATAAAGTACCAGTAATGTACTGGGTAATTGCTGGCCTTGTGCCAAAAGTAGAAACAATTATTATTCCATTCTGAGTTCAAATCCCGCCGAGGTCAACTTTGCCTTTCATCCTTACGGGGTCGATAAAATAAAGTACCAGTAATGTACTGGGTAATTGCTGGCCTTGTGCCAAAAGTAGAAACAATTATTATTTCATTTTGAGTTCAAATCCCGCCGAGGTCAACTTTGCCTTTCATCCTTACGGGGTCGATAAAATAAAGTACCAGTAATGTACTGAGTAATTGCTGGCCTTGTGCCAAAAGTAGAAACAATTATTATTAAAATACATATAGTAAAAAGTTGTTTTGGGTTGACTCGGCACAGTGTTTATTTTTCCTTGGAGGAAACTTAGAGAATGAATAGAATAAGTTTTAAAAGATTGAGTTTATTTGCTTATTGATAAAAATATAAAACTTGCACCAGTTTGTTGTTAATAAAAGTTGTTTAAGTTTCCACGTCTATCAGGTGTTACGTACCATGGTGTAATAAATAATATAGTATACACCAAGTAGCAAACAAACAAAAAAAGAAATAGAACTATAATATAAACAAACAAACAGAGAAATAACTAATGACACATAAAATACAACAACAAAATCCAAAGAAACTGCTGCTGCGTCGGTAGAAATTGCAAAATGAAGATTGCGAGTTGGCATAAGTGTGTAAGCAAGGCTGGCACTACCATTAAAGCCAACTTGGCAGCATCCCGTGGCATAAACCTCAGAGAGGCGCATTACTGAATTTTAAAAGATCGCAGTTTTATAATTAAAAAATTATAATTAACCTATACACATATAATATAATCCTCTGATCAATAAATAAATTGCTAAACATCTTTGCCGCGTATCAGTGTTGTGAAAATATCCATAACAGTGGAGAGGTCGTATGATGTTATAACAGAATTGCCAACCTCTAAAAAGCCAAACGGGGAGTACCATTTCTGTTGACTTAGTAATTCTCTTAGTGTCATCAGAGCAAGAAGTGTCAAAACGTACGTTTGTCAGTTTACTAAACTGCAAGATAAAATCATTTTATTTGGGAGAATAGGGTGTATAACTGTGAAAAAAGGGGTGCACATTTAGGGCACTATATACTCAGGTTATATGCAGTATCATATTTATATATGTGCTAAGTGGATTGCAACCTTATTTTCTAGTAGTGAGGATGCTGTTCCATTTTAGATTTATCTTAAAATATAGATACAAAACAAAACATTTTCGTTAGTACCAGTGAAGTACTAGGTTTGGTACAATCGACTTTCCCCAGCACCAAATAACTGGCCTTGTGCCTGAATTAGAAATCATTATAATTGTTATTTAATGCATTTCTTTTTTCCACTTGTGTTTTAGAGGTTGGCATAGATCAATATTGAAACTCCAGCATTGTTCTTCGCGTAGACCTACATTCATTAGGTTTCTTGCAAGCTGGGGGTCTAGCCAAGGACCCCAAATTTTCTCATACCCAGGATTCCAAATGTTCTCTAACTCAGAGACCCTAGCTGCTTTAATTTGGACTTGTTTATATGTAATGTGAGAGAACACAAATCTGACATTTCAAAACTGAACTTTTGTCTTAGAGTGAAAAAAATATTTTGACTGTGACAACTAAGTCAATTGTCTGAACCAGGGCTTCTTAATGTGGTCCTTGTGGGTGAATAAAAGCTTAAGGATCCACAGGGGTGGGGATTTACTTATTAATCCCATTATAACGGGAGAACAAAAATGACTGGATCAAGTAGACTGCCCGATATCATACATCTAACAGAATGCTTGATAGTTTACCTGATTCTTTTCCTATATAAGATGTATTAAACTGTGAATTAGATATTTTTATATTTGACTAGCTGAATTACCCGGCGTTGCCCGGGTTACTGCTGTTCTTATTCAGATTAGTAAACAATAAATATGAAGATTTGTTTTTTTCTCTCATAATTATTTCAAAATATGTATATTTTATTTTTTTAAATATCAAAATTGTAATGATAATAAAATTTAGAAATGAATATCTATCAATCTTGAAGCACCTTAGGGTAAACAATATTCATTGTGTAATTTTTTGTTGGTATCCAAATGAATAAATTGTTGCTACACACCCACATATATACACTCTCATATACATATACTAAGACAGACACACACAGACATACATTCACGCAGACACACGCATAGCTTTTCACCTCATTTTTGGTCAGTTGCTACATATGTGTAGATGTGTGTGTGTATTTAATCACGGACCTAATGAACACGCGCACACACACTCAAAGACACATATTCATATACAAAATGTGATCAAATGAAAATAAAAAATATCACGCATACACTCACACACAGACATACATTCACGCACACCTGTCTGTCATCACATATGTATCTGTATGTGTAGATGTGTGTGTGTGTTTAATTGTCCGTGTGTGAAGATAATGTGTATGCAACTTACCTAGTAACAAACTCACGAACACACACACAGACACATACATCAATTTTATAAGTTAATTTGCCTGTCAGTTAATAATTAAGCCTACTCAATAGCACTAATACAAAAATTGCCTACAATAATCATCCAGTCTCTGTGTTAAAATGTAATAGACAACCCTTGAATGAAGTTACAGTACTAGGAAACTTCAATTAGCTAAATTACATGTGACCTACTTCAGCTGTGTACTTTCTCTAGCTTTGCCTTTCATCGTATTGGGGTTGGTAAAATAAAGTGCCAGTCAAAAATGCCATGGATTTGGTGGGATTGTTAAAGTACTTGGTGAGATGCTTTGTGCCAGTTGTTCCAGCTCCCTATATTCTGAGTTCAAATACCACTGTGGATTGAAACCTATTTGTGTGGTAGACATAATCCAAAACCCAGTTTATCTCCACAACTTGGTTCTTTAGTAGAGTCAACTCTGTTGCAAACATTAGGGCCAGTTCCCCCAGTTTAAGGATACCCTCCTCCCTCCCACTCACCAGACAAGGAAGCCCCACAAAAAGTTATAGGCATTGCTCTCCCCTCCCTGGTATCATTGTCCATGTGCATCACATGTCCAAACCAATGTAGTCTTCTCTCCTGCACACTACCTCGAATGTTTGTTGATAATGACAAAGTCTGTCTACTATCTATTGAATATTTTTTCTAAATCCAAAGAAGCCCTCTGATAAAAGAATTTCTTTCAATATTGGCTGTCCTAATTTATTGGGGTAATTAATATTGTTCCTTAATTCCAGAAACTGCAGTTAGGAAGATGATATGAGCAAAACTTTCTAATATTAGTTTGTCTAGCTTGAATCCTCTCAATAGATGTTTTAACACTAGTTAAACTATGTTTTAATTGCTGCTCTGATTTCTTTCATTGAGATGTCCAAGTATATTAGTGACAAAGACTTTCTTCCTGAAAGATATATATATAAATAAGAGATGTCAACATGAATGGATCTGTTATTTTTATCTAAAGACATTTTTTCCAATTCCAACCCGCCCGTCCCCTCAATCTTTCTTATTTCTCATTCTTTCTTCTGATGAAGGACTAGCGTCTGAAACGTTAAGACCCTCTTCCTGTTATATCAAACGTTAACCTAATATATCCTTTCCATATACTGTACCGATTGTGTTGTTATTTGTTATATATATATATATATATATATATATATATGAGAAAAACCACAAACCCTCCATCTCAATTCTACTTTCGAAAAGCAGAACTGTGAAACCGGTAAAGGAACCAAATAAATATATATTTTTATAAAAAAAGACTCCAGTTGCATTTTCCATTTCATCTTTTTTCCTTATACTTTTACTCGTGTAGGACACCTCGTTTTTTTTTTCATTTTGTAAAAAAACTCACTTTCTA
>OZ024741.1:167374942-167521081 GCA_964016885.1 Eledone cirrhosa | reverse complement strand
CCACTGCAGATGGAATGGAGATTATTTGATATCTCATGTGTTTTATTTCCTTTCCTAATTCTGTTCTATGGCCTTTCTCCTGCACTGGTTTGGGTTGTGGGCATATCGACAAAATCTCCACTGGACAAAATGCCTGGACAGCAACAAGAACACATGCAGCTACTTAAAGTTTAGATAAAGATTATAGACCCAACATGGCTAAATGGTTAAGAGATTTGCTTCACAATCCTAAGGTATCAGTTTCGATCACATCACATGACATCTTGAGCAATAGTCATTTACCATAGTCTTGGGCCAAGCTAAGCCCTGTGAACATGATTTGGTTGACAAAAACTGTAATTCAAAGGTACAGTCTTGTTAAATACTGTTTAATATCGAATCTCCCTGAGGATTTAAGTTATGTTACAAATAACTTAATAATGATTTTTTAATGTAGGCACAACGTCAGCAATTTGTGTTGAGGGGAAAGTCAATTATTCCCTGACTCCAGTACTTTACTGGTACATTATTTTGTTGACCTTGAAATGAAAGCCAAAGTTGGCCTTGGCAGGATCTGAACTCAGAACATAAAGAGCTGGAACAAATTCTGCAAAGCAGTTTCCCAACACTAATGATTCTACCAATGCACCGCACTACATCAGCTTAATAATGAGAAAGTTAGTTATATTACTAAATACCTCGAAATTCTAGATTATTTTCAAAATTATTTTAAAATCATAGGCAGGGTCTTTCATAAGAAATATGGCAACGAAAGAGTTAAAAAATCTTCCATCATAATTTTATATAAACACCTTTGTTAAGTTATGTTGAAAACTCCATCTTAATGGTTTCCAGTTTAGGCCCAAGGCCAGCAATTTTAAGTGAGAGGGTAAAGTCGATTAAATCGACCTTAGTCCTTGGCTGGTACTATATTTCATCCAACCTGGAAGGATAAAAAGCAAAGTTGACCTCGACGGGATTTGAACTCGGAACGTAAGACGTAAGAATAAATATCACGAAGCATTTTGTCCGACTCCTTAACGATTCTGTTCCTTCGAATTCTTGATTATTTTCAAAATTATTTGAAAATCAATAGAGACAGTATTTTCTTTTGAAATATGGTAACGAAAGGGTTAACATAACTTGGGCTTCATCCAGTTAGATATTTTAAATTCTTCAATAATTTAACTCGGACTGGAGTAGAGCAGAGCGTTTGATTCATTTTCTGTTAGTAAAACTATGAATGTTTGCGTGCATGAATTCCTTTTCACTTTGCGCTCTATGTAGTTGTAAATTACTCAATCCGTGCAGCTAAATAACTCTCTGATGGATTGATTGATTAATTAATTAACCCTCATAATATATTATATTATATTATGTTTTTCTGAACGGTTAAAATAACTCTTTATTGATCCTATTTTAAACATAGTTGTATTTTATTCTTCTAATCGTTTTTATTTGCTTTCTTTTAAATATTTCAATCTTTTAAAAACTTTTTAAACAGTGCTTTTTCTTTTATTAACAAGTTTATTCAACATATTATCTTTTGTTTCTTTTTATCGATTTCGCCTACTGAATATTTTCAAGCGTCAAGATTTTGCCAGCAACATATTTAGGTTGGCACCGGAAATATTTTGTTTTTTTTTCTACTTGGTTTCTTCGGACTTGTTTCTGTCAACTTGTAAATCTTATTTATTAAGCAAAATATTATTTAAAACAAACTATAGCTTTGAAAAACAAAGAAGCTATAATAACACTGAAGAAATCTTTACAAAAAGGTCGAGAAATCTTCTAAATAATTTGTATCTTTTTTTTTTCTTCAAATGAACGTCAGTTTCACAGATAGAAAGATATAGAGAGAAAGCTCTGTTAAAACCTTATTTACTTTCGTTTTCTTCTGTAACTTTCCGTTATAATTTTATCTTATCGGTCCTACTGTTGGGTGTTTGTGAGTAGAGTACAAGACAAACATGTATTTGGTCGGCTTAACGGGTGGTATTGCCTCTGGAAAGACTACTGTCACAGAGATGTTAAGGAATCTTCGATGTACAGTCATAGACGCTGAGGAAATTACTCAACAAAGTAAGTCATTCTGCTTCTTCACCAAACTATATATATATACACACATGTATATATATATATATATATATACACACATGTATATATATATATATATATATATATACACACATGTATATATATATATATAAAATATGCATATATCATTGGAAACATCAACCCCACATTATTATTTATTTATTTATTTGTTATTATTTTTGCTGTTATAAAGCTAGAAAAAGAGTTATTATTTGCTGAAAGTAACTAGAGGGAAGAAAGAAAAGAAAACAAAAAATATGCTTGAGCCTCGAACATTTTCAGTTCCTAGTTCGCTTTACGCGGCCATCCATCATTACACTTTTTACTTTATTATCACGTCTTTCTCTTCATAATTTACTTACTTTTTTTTTTATTCACAAAACGATTTATTTTTTTCTGAGACTGTTCAAAGATATTTATCTGTTTGGACAAATAGGGATGAAATGGCAGTCATTTGGGCGTTGATATTCCTCCCAATTCGCTGCGCTCTAAGTCAACTTTGCCTTTCTTCCTTTCGGGGTCGAAAAATAAAACAACTGTCCAGGAAGGGTGGATTGGCGGAATGTTAACGATACTTTCTGTGTTCAAATCCTGCCGACTTGTGCGAGGTGTTGCGACTGGCAGATAGTATCAGCAATGGAGAGACTAGTGGGAACATTGTTTCCTTGGTCCGATCTGGCGATCGGCTCTTTTCCTTTATCTTCTTATTTATTTATTTTGACAAATACCTATTTGTTTCTGGTTCTTTACATTCTGAGTTCAAATCCCTTTTTATCCTCCTAGGTCCGATAAAATAAAGTCCGAATCAAGTACTCAGGTTGATTTAATCGATCTTCTCCTCTAAATTCCTACTCTTGTGTCTAAATTAGACCCTCTCCCCCTTTTTTTTGTAAAATTCTCATTTTATAACATCGTCTATATATAATTATATTAATTAGTAGTTAATTTATTTCTTTGCCTTACACATACATACATACATTATATATATATAAATATATATAATTATCATTCTTCAATATAAATATTACATTTTTATTCATTATCCATGTCTTTCTCGTATCACGGTTTCTTTAACTTCGGATTTCTGATTCCACTCAAACCTTGTAACCGTTACACTCTTCTATAATTTCACCTTTTGCCATTGAGTCACGCGGATTAACACTCGACCTTCCAGAAATAGCAGCCAAATTTTTCTCAAATTACACCCGGTTGGGTGTAATATTATTTAGCCACACGTCAACTCTGGTTAAGCGTTCCAACTGTGACCATCCCGTTTTTTAATTGTTTTTCGTAGATATAATGTATGATGAACTTTAATATTCAATACGACCATTTTTTTTGAAAGACAATAGAGTATGTTTTGAGGGAGATTAGGCTGTAATTTCTCACTGGTTAAGAAACTATGTACAGATTTGTTGCTGCCGCTGTAGTGTGTTGCCTCCCACAGTATTTGCAGTCTACACCGCGTAATGACCTCGCATGTCTATGGCCTCAGCTGTGTAACGACGTGATTTTATCTGTTATGAACTTTCTACCAAGACCTCAGCTGTGTAATGACCTGACCACTCTACCAAGACGTCAGATATATACGAACTTGACCACACTGAAACCTCAGCTGTGTAATAACCTAACCACTCTACCGAGACCTCAGCTATGTAGTAACCTGACCACTCTAACAAGACTCGGCTACTTACTAACTTGACCACTCTACTGAGACCTAAGCTGTGTAGTGACCTGACCACTCTACCAATACCTCAGCCAATTTTGTACTTTTGTCACTATTCATATTATGAATATATTACTTGTGCTTACCTTTTTTTACTTAACCTGACTATATAAAAGGGAAATCAACCAGCACCCACATCTGTTTCCTGACCTGTCTGTAATATGGCAATTAACCAACACCACATCTATTTCCTGACCTGTCTATATAATGTCAGTCTATCAACACCCACATCTGTTTCCTGACCTGTCTATGTAATAGTGCAATTACTCAACACCCACATTTGTTTCCTGACCTGTCTATGTAATATAGCAATGAACCAACACCCACATCATTATCTGACTTGTCTATGTAACCTGGCAATCAACTCTTACAACTATGTACAGATTTATTGCTGCCACTGTAGTGTGTTGCCTCCCACAGTATTTGCAGTCTACACCACGTAATGACCTCACATCAATATCCAATTACAATCAACCTATATCCTCATCGATATCTTTCTTGATATGACATTAAACACCTACATCAATATCCTGGCCTGTCTATATAAAAGAGCAATCAATCAACACCAATGTCACCATCTTGACCTGTCCTAATATGACAATCAACCAACATACACATCAATATCCTCCTCAAAATGATGACTATATAATAAATCCTTATTCAACTTGATTTTATTAACATGCAATATAAAGTTTTTCTAGTTGAAGTAGACTGCATGAGGATCTGTAAAAAATGAGGTAGACTGCATACTGAAGTGTAAATGACAAGGTAGACCACACACTGAACTGTAAATGACAAGGTAGACCACACACTGAACTGTAAATGACTGGGTAGACCACACACTGAAGTGTAAATGACAAGGTGGACCACACACTGAAGTGTAAATGACAAGGTAGACCACACACTGAAGTGTAAATGACAAGGTAGACCACACACTGAACTCTAAATGACAAATGACAAGGTAGACTACACACTGAATTGTAAATGACCAGGTAGACCACACACTGAACTGTAAATGACCAGGTAGACCACATACTGAACTGTAAATGACTGGGTAGACCACATACTGAAGTGTAAATGACTGGGTAGACCACACACTGAAGTGTAAATGACCAGGTAGACTGCATACTGAAGTGTAAATGACTGGGTAGACCACACACTGAAATGTAAATGACCAGGTAGACCACACACTGAAGTGTAAATGACCAGGTATACCACACACTGAAGTGTAAATGACCAGGTAGACCACACACTGAAGTGTAAATGACCAGGTAGACCACACACTGAAATGTAAATGACAAGGTAGACCTCATACTGAAGTGTAAATGACCAGGTAGACCACACACTGAACTGTAAATGACCAGGTAGACCACACACTGAAGTGTAAATGACCAGGTAGACCACACACTGAAATGTAAATGACAAGGTAGACCACACACTGAAGTGTAAATGACAAGGTGGACCACACACTGAAGTGTAAATGACAAGGTGGACCACACACTGAAGTGTAAATGACAAGGTGGACCACACACTGAAGTGTAAATGACAAGGTGGACCACACACTGAAGTGTAAATGACAAGGTGGACCACACACTGAAGTGTAAATGACAAGGTGGACCTCATACTGAAGTGTAAATGACCAGGTAGACCACACACTGAACTGTAAATGACAAGGTAGACCTCATACTGAAGTGTAAATGACCAGGTAGACCACACACTGAACTGTAAATGACAAGGTGGACCTCATACTAAAGTGTAAATGACCAGGTAGACCACACACTAAAGAGTAAATGACAAGGTAGACCTCATACTGAAGTGTAAATGACAAGGTAGACCACACACTGAAGTGTAAATGGCTGGGTAGACCACACACTGAAGTGTAAATGACAAGGTAGACCACACACTGAAGTGTAAATGACAAGGTAGACCACACACTGAAGTGTAAATGACAAGGTAGACCACACACTGAAGTGTAAATGACCAGGTGGACCACACACAGAAGTGTAAATGACAAGGTAGACCTCATACTGAAGTGTAAATGACAAGGTAGACCTCATACTGAAGTGTAAATGACAAGGTAGACCTCATACTGAAGTGTAAATGACAAGGTAGACCTCATACTGAAGTGTAAATGACAAGGTGGACCACACACTGAACTGTAAATGACTGGGTAGACCACACACTGAAGTGTAAATGACAAGGTAGACCACACACTGAACTGTAAATGACCAGGTAGACCACACACTGAAGTGTAAATGACAAGGTAGACCTCATACTGAAGTGTAAATGACAAGGTGGACCACACACTGAACTGTAAATGACCAGGTAGACCTCATACTGAAGTGTAAATGACAAGGTAGACCTCATACTGAAGTGTAAATGACAAGGTGGACCACACACTGAACTGTAAATGACCAGGTAGACCTCATACTGAAGTGTAAATGACAAGGTAGACCTCACACTGAAGTGTAAATGACAAGGTAGACCTCACACTGAAGTGTAAATGACAAGGTAGACCTCACACTGAAGTGTAAATGACAAGGTAGACCTCACACTGAAGTGTAAATGACAAGGTGGACCACACACTGAAGTGTAAATGACAAGGTAGACCTCATACTGAAGTGTAAATGACAAGGTGGACCACACACTGAACTGTAAATGACCAGGTAGACCACACACTGAAGTGTAAATGACAAGGTAGACCTCATACTGAAGTGTAAATGACAAGGTAGACCTCATACTGAAGTGTAAATGACAAGGTAGACCTCATACTGAAGTGTAAATGACCAGGTAGACCACACACTGAAGAGTAAATGACAAGGTAGACCTCATACTGAAGTGTAAATGACAAGGTAGACCTCATACTAAAGTGTAAATGACCAGGTAGACCACACACTGAAGAGTAAATGACAAGGTAGACCTCATACTGAAGTGTAAATGACAAGGTGGACCTCATACTAAAGTGTAAATGACAAGGTAGACCTCATACTAAAGTGTAAATGACCAGGTAGACCACACACTGAAGAGTAAATGACAAGGTAGACCTCATACTGAAGTGTAAATGACAAGGTGGACCACACACTGAAGTGTAAATGACCAGGTAGACCACACACTGAAGTGAAAATGACCAGGTAGACCACACACTGAAGTGAAAATGACCAGGTAGACCTCATACTGAAGTGTAAATGACCAGGTAGACCACACTGGACTATAAATTACCAAGTAGACCACACAATAAATTGTAAATGACCAGGTAGACCACACACTGAACTGTAAATGACCAGGTAAACCACACACTCAATTGTAAATGACCAGGTAGACAATATGCTGAAGTGTAATTGACCAGGTAGACTATACCCTAAGGTGGGCCCCCAACTTGAAAATATTCAACTTCTATGTGATATAATCCATATTTTAAAGACTTACTGCTTTTAAAATAGGAAATGTCAATTTAAAGTTCAATGTTTTAGAACAAGGATCCCCAATATTTTAGCCCATCAACCCTTTCCTGGAATCTTTGACCGCTTCCACTTCATTGACACCAGGTATGTACAAAAATAAGTAAAGACATATATCAGTAAACGGGTTCTCCCTGTTTACCACCAACGGCACAGAGTTGGCTACCCACAGGTGTGAGCCGGAATAGCTCTTCCAGCGTGTCTCCCTCACCATCCTCCATGGAAATGCCACTGTTCTGTCCTCCAGTCTATGGGGTGGCCAGTGTGTGGGCCTCTATTTGCTCACAATAGTGAGAACTGGGGAGAGCGGGAAAGATGGAGGTAGCAACAGTGGGAGTTTGGTTCTTTTGTGATAAAGACTAATTATATATGAATCAGAAACCTGTATAAGAAAGTTTTATTTTGTTGTATTATTTTATGTATTTTCATTTCTTATACAAATGTCTATCAACTTCCTCTGTAGTCCCCTTTTCCCGAGAAGTGGGTGGTGACATCAGCCATTTTATTGACCCCTATTTTAATCTGGCAAAAAGACAGGATCTTCTAAATTGAATTACATGTTCGACTAGTTTAAAGAGATAATAGTATCATAGCCAGGTGTTAAGGTTAATGGGAGATCTACTGTTTATTTATTGGTTCATCCGTGTAATTAATATCTTGGAAAATAATCACATTTCATCCGCAGTATTTGTACACATCTAAATAAGCACATATCAGTTCAAAGTGAGACCTTGCCAATTTAAAATGAGATGAACACACAAGGATTTCACTATGATATTCTAAGAGATGAACAGAACATGAAATAAGATTGTATCATAATTTGTAATATCAAACAATGTGAACTTGCCTGGTTCATCATCATCATCACCATTTAATATCCATTTTTCCATGCTAGCATGGGTTAGATGAGTTGTCCCGTTTGAGGCAGGTTGGGTCAAGTGACTGTGACTTGCTCACACAGAACTGTTTCTTGCTTGGTTTCTACGACTGGATGCCTTTAATGCCCACCACATTTACAGTGTGTTGGGGGATTTTTGTCATTACCACTTTACAGTTTGAGCTGGGCACTTTTTGATGTGTCGCCATCACAACCACTTTACAGTGTGGGCTGGCGGCTTGACTGGGTGTATGCCACATCCTATGCTCATGAGAGATATATGTGAGGATAATTATAAGTTTTTATCAGCCAAATAATTGTTTCTACTTTAGGCACAAGGCCAGCAAATACCCAGTGCATTACTGGTACTTTATTTTATCGACCCCGTAAGGATGAAAGGCAAAGTCAACCTCGGCGGGATTTGAACTCAGATCGTAAAGGGACGTAACTACGCTGGAAAGCATGGCGTCCGACCCTCCACTGATACTGCCAATCCACCGCCCTTTTATCAGCCAAATAATGAGGCAAAAAAACTCATGTGATTGTAATATTTTCCAGTTTTTACAAATGCAAATCTGGCAATAGCACCAATCCATGATCACTACCATCTCTGAGTTGACTGCAAGCAATGTTAGACACTTGTTTTCTTGGTTCACTGTTCACTAGATGTTCTATGTCTATGTCCAGACATTACAAAAAGTGCATTTAAATTCTAAATGATTAGATAGCAAAAAAAAAAATCTATTCGTGCTAGGATTTTAGAAGCCACATACTCCGTCAGGTTTTATCAATGCAATAATAATTCCATAGTAAACTAGCTATTACAATTGTGATTTAAAAAGAGTGGTCTTTCCATTTTATTTTGTTTAATATCATATTCTCCAACTGATAAAGTCTTCCCTGCTACATTTTTGTCTCTTTGATAGATACATTATCTTGCCAAATTAAATTAAGTTTAGGTTTTGTTAAAGTGACATGAGTTTACTCTGAAATCACTACTCTCACTTGGAAGTGATATGTGCTCACTTAAAATTACAAATACTGATGATGATGATGATGATGATGATGATATATATATATATATATATATCATAAATCATGTCTTTAGAATTATTAGATAAAATATATACCGTTTCTTCTTCCAATTAGCATAATTAACCATATAAAAAATCAATTAGACGAAGCTATAAGAAGAAAGGCTCCTATGAAGAAATCTTCGACAAATAACCGAAAGTGGCCTCTTCGCGGTGGCCCCAATATAGTATATTTATCCAACATTTCGACAGCATGTGGAAACTGACTAAATATATCATCAACCATACACAATTAGGTGTAAAATTAAACTTAGAAGAAATGTGTACATACCGTAATTATATATATATATATATATATATATATATATATATATACTCATAACTTTTAAATACCCTAACATAAACATGAATGAAGTGACTCCACTCCAACACCATCCCCGAACCAAACAAATACCATCAATACACCTAAACCTGACCTAACCTATCATATACATACCACATTAAACAAAGTAAAAACAAAACTATCCCTACCCTTCAGAACCCTATGCAAAACAAACTTAGGCATAACAACAACCAAACCCACTCTAATTACTAGTATAGAAGTGTGCATCATCAGACTGCACCCTTCATATTATGTGATTTCTATATCTCTCTCTCTTTGTTTTTCTTCAAAATTTAGTTCTAAAACCTGGTGGAGCAGGATATAAGAAACTTAAGAAATATTTTGGACCTGAAGCTTTTCTTGAGAATGGAGAACTTAATCCACGATACATCGACAACCTTGAATTCAGTAAACCAGAGAAGAATCAGGTCTTCAACATGTTGCTTCAGCCATTGATTCGTAAACAAATAATGTGGAAAGTCATAAAATTGTTTTTTTGTGGTAATTATTATTTCCCTTTTATTTTTTTTTCTTCTTTGTATTATTAGAGGTGGGTGCCAGGAAGGGCATCCAACTGTAAAATATTGTCTCAAGAAAGATCCCCAAGTCATTTGACCCACCTGGTCAACCTCTGCTTTAGATAGAAAATGGCCTTAAAATGCTTAATGATGATATTTGAGGTAATTACAAGGCAGTGTATTGGCATCAATTACAGACTGTCGGTCAAAATGCTTTGCAATATTTGTTTCAGTTGTTTCAAATCTTGCCATGGTCAACTTTGATTTTTATCCTACCAGAGTTCAATTAAATAAAATACCAGTCAAATACTACTGGTAATATAATTGACTTTTCCCTATCCCAAATTGCTGGCCTTGTATTTAGAGTAGAAACCATTATTGCCGAGGTTAACTTTGCCTTTCATCCTTATGGGGTCGATAAAATAAAGTACCAGTAATGTACTGGGTAATTGCTGGCCTTGTGCCTAAAAATAGAAACAATTATTAGAAGTAATTATGTGAAAGCACATGTCTTAGTGGTCAAAGTGTTTGATTGACAATCATAATGTTGTTCAATTTCAAGTGGCATGTCCTTAAGCAACGCACCTTATTTCACGTTGCTCCAGTTCCCTCAGCTGAAAACTATGAATTGTACCTGTCATTCAAAGAATTAACCTTATCACTCATTGTGTCTCACTGAATTTTCATGGGAACTACATTAAGAGTACATGTGTCAATGGAATGCTCAGCCACCTGCGTGTTAATTTCACAAGCATTGATTGCAACAACTGGAGCACTACTCATTGGAACTGACAGAGGTCCAACACACACACATTAATAACCAAGATATTATTCTCTTAGTTGTTTCAGTCACTAGACTGTGGTCATGATGGAGCAATGCCTTAAAGTCAATCATAATATTGACTCCAGTACTTATTGTTCCAACTTATTGTTTTAGCAATCTTTTTTTGTTGAACTGCATAGTTATGGGACATAAACACAGACTTATATATATCCAACACTTGCTAGCAAGAAAAACTGACATTAAATGATGATGATATATATATATATATATATATACACACACAATGTGGTCGTGTAGGTAACATGGTAAAAAGCTCCCAATCCACTGTAAATGTGGTTGGTGTTAGGAAGGGCATTCAACCGTAGAAAACCTGCCAGATAGTCCTATACGAGCGAGACACGGTCATCCGACCAATCTTGTCTCAAGTGGGACAATTCCCGTCTCACCCATTCTAGCGTGGAAGATAGACATTAAACGATGATGATGATGATGACACACATGATGGGCTTCTGCAGTTTCTATCTATTTAGTTCCACTCAAGGCATTGGTCAACCCATAGCTCTAGTAGAAACATTTGCCCAAGGTGCCATACAGTGGGTGTGTGTTACAGTAAATTATTTTAGAATGTATGCAAGTGTGTATATTTCTTCAATGTTTCTACAACCTTCAAATTTGTTTCAATGTTTCCTTTAATTGTAGGCCATCAGTTTGTGGTACTTAACATTCCACTGTTATTTGAAACTAAGACGTTGATGTCCTATATTAAATACACAGTTATTGTAATCTGGTAAGGTGGCGAGTATTATTGTTTTATTTCTTCTTCTCTTTTCAACTTAATCCTTTTGATACCAACCCACCTAAATATTATTTACCTCTATGAAACAAAACTACCCATTTAACCGTTTAGCATTTACACTACTCTATATTTACTATTGTATTTTATGGTAAAGGCTTTACCTCACATAATTATCCCACATAATATCGAATCTATGAGATTTTGGTATTATTTATTTTTTTGGAACAATACTTAACATCAGTATGAGTGGCCGATTTGAACAGAAAGAGGCGAGAGAATTCTGGCTGTATATGGCCTGTTTAAATGCTAAAGGGTTAAATTAATATCTTCCAATAAAGTTTTATATAAAACTATATATTAAGTTACTATCTTCACAATGAAATAATAATTTTTGTAATCTCTCAAAATTCTTCATTAGTTAATTGAAACAGAGTGTATTTCATTAGATATACAATCATGAAAGTATTAAGAATGTTTTAAAATATAGATTTTTACTGTCTGTTGCAGCCATTTCCCCCAGTGCTGACAGAAGTTTTAGACATATATCAAGCAGGCATTTTTATAGTTGAAATGAAATTTATGCCTCACATCTATACAGGTTTTGCTAGCCTTCTACTAGTTTGAATCTCATAGAAGTTTTAATGGAGACTTTAATGACAGATGCTCTAGTCCTATCATGTTACAGCTCAAACCTATAGATTTAGCTTGCCTCCTATGATATTGCATCCCATAGGAAGATTCTTCGGTGTTTTAATAATAGGGGCCCTAGTCCTACTATGTTGTTGATACAGCTTACACCTATACAAATTTAGCTGGCCTCTTACAAGGTTGTATCTCATCAGAGATTTCTTGGGTGTTTTAATGACAGGAGTCCCAGAACTATCATGACAAGACATGTGAAATTATGTATATTGCTCAAGATCACAACACATACAGGAATTGAACTTATGACCATATTCATGAATCTAAAACCCTAACCACTAGGCCATGCATCTTAAATTTTGTAGTTGAATCTTTTATAAATGTGACAAATTGGCAAAGTCATTGGAGCGTCAGATTAAATATTTTGATTTTTGTTACAGCTTTCTGCTATGTTCTGAGTTTAAATCTTATCAAGGTCAACTTTGCTTTTCTTCCTTTTGGGAGTAATAAATAAAGTACCATTACAGGGGTGGTGGAATGACTTGACACTGTATGTGTGTGCTTGTGTTAGTGTGATTATGTATCTGTGTGTGCTTTAGTTTAACTATGTTTGTGTGTGAAATTGTATCTGACTATGTGTGTGTGTGTGCTTTAGTGTAATCATGTGTGCCTGTGCATTAGTATAATTATGTGTGTGTGAGTAGCTTAGTCTGATTATATGTGTATGTGTACTTTACTTTAATCACGTGTGTGTGTGTTTTAGTATAATTATATGTCTGTGTGCACGCTTTACTATAATTATGTGTTTCTGTTTGCATTAAGTCATCATCATCATTACCAAAGGTCATTTTAATGCGGTAATTCTATCTTTTCTAAAAAAAGCCATTATCATCATAACCATCATCATCAAAAGTGATTCTAACTTGAGGTAATTCTATCTTCTCTAAAAACCATTTCTATCAGCACCGAAGAGCAGCAGGTATCCAGACTTCTGAAACAGAAGGGCATTGGAGAAGTAGAAGCTTTGTCTCGAATCAAGGTACAACCAAACTTACTACAAAAGAGTGACCTAGCCACATTCATTGTCGACAACAGTAGCAGTCGTGAGTACACAAAGGAGCAACTTGAGCGTATCGTTCGTTTGTTACGCACATCGAAGGCCCAGTGGAAGTCCCGATCTGTTTTGATCTTTGGCGTTGTATCCCTATCTGTAGCAGCAGCTGCTGCTGTTTACTATACTAAGTACAAGTAACACTGATTCTAGCTGCTAGATTTGGAGTAAGAGGTGGAGTCTGAGTTTTTATTTTTTTCTGGGAGTAGAACATCTAAAATTTTCTTCCTCCCCATTCCTCCACTTTTTTTTCATCAAAGTAATTCTCATCTTGTTATTGATATTATTTTAATGAGAGGTTTCAATAAATCCTAACCTAGTATTTATTTATACAAAGCTAACATTCTGTTTCCTTAATATTTCCCTTGCTCTCTCTCCCTCTCTTTCTCTCTCTCTCTCTCTCTTTCTCTCTCTTTTTATATATAATGTATATATTATATATATATACATATATAATGTATATATATATAACATCTAATATATATATTACTGATTGCATTTTTCTGTGTATAATATATACATAATAATATCTGTAAAATAGTCTAATATCTCAGGTAAGCTATCAATGGAGACAGGGAAAAAGGTGAACAGAAATGCCTGTGGGAATCAAACCACATATCTGTCATATGCTGGACATCTGTGATAACCATTACAGCATACAACTGATGTGTGATGTGATTCCAGCATTTGTCTCTGTCTACCTGTTTCCCCTCTCAAAGGGTAATTTACCCAACTTATTTAACTATTTTATAGTTAATATATGAATTGTGGCAGCTTTTTATTAGAAAAGAAAATGAATTTCAAATTTTCAAACTTGCCCAATATCATCGTTAACTTATTGCTAATTAAATAGCTTGTCAATTAATTAACTCTATTCCCAGAAGTGTGTTCTGACCTTGCTTCCTAGATTCTTAAATATAAATATTGTAGCTTCTTGTGCAACAAAGTCTGTTCATAAATTTAGGGTTTAAGTTCACAATAGCTGTGATAGATATCAACATTGGATAGACCAATGGAAACATATTTTCCTTGATCCAATCTGTATAAAGGTATGTGTGTATATATATATATATATATATATGTGTGTGTGTGTGTGTGTGTGTGTGTGTATGTGTGTGTGTGTGTGTGTGTATGTGTGTGTGTGTGTGTGTGTGTGTGTGTAGATATATGTGTGTGTGTGTATATATGTGTGTGTGTGTATATGTATGTCTGTATATATAATATATATGTGTGTATATGTATATATATATGTCTATGTATATATATGTGTGTGTGTGTGTGTATATATATATGTGTGTGTGCAAAAAGTAAATGAAAACAACATAGTACAATGAAGAAATATATTAGCTTGATGTATCTAAATATATATAATCATTGTTTAACATCTATTTTGCATGGGTTAAACTGGTATATATATATATACACACACACATATATATTTATGGTCTTTCAACAACTTCCTTTCACAATCATTTGAACCAGATAAATGATAAATGTTGTATTTATTTATTCCATTGATATTTTTATTGAATATTTATGTTATATCATTAAAAAAGGTTTTTTTTTGTTTTGTTTTTTGTTACCAAGTACAAATTGTATAATTCTCAATTTTTAAAATGTTTGGTTCATTTAGTTGGGGTTACAAACTTGATCTCATGTACTTAATGAAGGGCCCCTATATTTGATTGCCTCTTACATATCGAGGAATAGTGTGGGTGCTACTTTAGCGTGTCATTCTCCTGGTCTTTTACAGATCTGTGTACAGTTTATCTGATCATTTACAGAACAATCTCTGCTTTACCTGGTCATTTACAAATAATGTACAGTCAATCTTGTTATTTACAGTTCAGCGTGTGGTATATCTGATGACAAAATCACAAGATCAGCTGAAGTCTCAGTAGACAGTTCAGGTGAACTCTCAGTAGAGAGATCAGGTTATTACACAGCTCAAGTCTCAGTAAACAGGTCAAATCATTACACTGTGTAGACTATAGATATGCTAAAGTAAAACCTATATTTGTTTGTTAAGACAATAACTCCTAGAATGTTGGCTTCTTAATAGACAGGTTGTGAAATTTCCTGCCCATATTAAATGTAGGTTTAAAAGTCTAAATTGACAAATTCATTAGTGCAGCAGATGAAATACTTCTGTACTTTTACTGACTCACTGCTCTCTGAATTCAAGTCCTGTCAAGGTCAATATTGCTTTTCATTGTTTCAGGTTCAATAAATAAAGTATCTGTCCAGGGGAAGTATATTGGTGGAATTGTTAATGAGTTGGTATCTGATCTGGCTCTGAACATTCTGAATTCAAATCCCACCACCTTGTGTCAGGAGTTGCAACTGACAGATAGTATCAACAATAGAAAACAATTGGGAAGAGAGAGTGTTCTTAGTCTAATCTTGTGATCAGCTCTTCTTTCCTTGAAACTCAGAACTGTCATTAAAAATGCTGACTTTTGCTCCAATCAATTTGGAAATATGAAATTTGAAAAGTTTCATTTAGAAGACAAAGAAGCAACTCATGTCTTTTAATGACTTTTAGTGACTTGAGAAGCCAAACTATCTAAGAAGAGGGAAATGATAGATGAAGAGGTATGAACCAATGTCTTATTTTAATACTTGTCTTCAATAATTTGATCTCATCCAGCTTTTACTCTGGTACTAAGAAGACAGTTTTCTGACTAATATTTAATTTAATCTACACCAGAAATCGTTTTTGTGATATATATATATATATATACATGTATGTGTTAAACAAGAAAAAAGCCTTCCATCCACATGCATTTTTTAAAATAAGAATATTCCTCAATTTATTTATTGCAACCAATACCAAAACTATCTTGCACTTAATATCCACCAACACAAAATATTTATTTGTCTCAGTCTGATGTCAGCTTAACTCTTAGTGTCTTGTACCAAATAAAACTTCATGAGAAAGATATTCTTCAAAAATAGAAAACACTGCAACTACATCAAATTAAAAATGAAGGTCTTTACTCTAATACTGCAAATGGTCACAATAATCTGTCCACTAGGAAAGATACTATAATCATTTGAATTGAAATAAGACATTTATTTAAATTTTCTGCTAAATCATTACAGAATGTTAAGAGTTAATATCTAGTCAGTTAAGGAATTAAGCATTTAGACAAGAAAACCAAAGATTTCCCACACCCTCATCTTAAGAGATCTTCCAAAGAATATTCCAGATATTGCTTATTTATTTTATTATGATTATTATTATTATTCTTTACAACTTGAGGTTTTTGAAAACATTTATTTATAAAACTTGTGCAAACTTTAATTTTTTTTTTTATATATAAGGAATAGTTTAAACTGGGCTTACTGCTTTGAAACTGTACCTTATATCTATACTTACTGTTCAACTTGAAATGCATCGAATACTAACCTGATTTGCAAGTCTTCTCAGTCTTTGAATGATGAATAGTTTGCGTGTGTGTGTATATATATATAATATATATATATATATATATATATATATATATATATAATCTACTTTGGGAGGGTCGTGCTACCAACAAAAAACATGGAATGACCCTCCCAAAGTGTAACAATATCTGTTTCAACACACGTTTTCAGATAAAATGTCTTGCAAAACTATATATGTATGTGTGTATATGTATATATATATATATATATATATATATATACAACTCTTTGTATTGTGCTTGGAGACTTTATCATTATTATATTAACACATTCCAGCCAAATAGAATGCAGATATGTGTCTTATTCTGTTTAAATCTTGTTAGTGACATTGAATTTTAGACAGGCACATATATATATGTATGTATAGATAACCTGGAGTACCCTTTAGAAATGTATGTTGCACAAAACCAGAAACCTATGATATTAGAGAACACTTTATCTTGCAATGATGAGTTGTTGAGTTCACTGAAGCTGTTAATATTTACAAATATTTCGAGACTTGAAAAAACAATTTTATTTTTAAATTTGTTATTTGTTTTGTTATCTTGGGATTAAAGATTTTTGTGAGACAAATGTGTTGTTTTATTTCCTGTTTTTATCAAATTTTAATCTGATCTAATTTATTTGCTTGTACTCTATTGGAATGTGTTGCAATACCTCCTTTGCATACACTTAGTAAGTGCATGGTTAACTGAAAGAAAAGTGTTGTGTTTGTGTGATCAATGTAACAATGTTGGTCATGAAGTTCACAACTTTAATGTTTGCATTGAAATTTATAAATCATATCTCTTGTCTGCTGGTAAGTATATACATTCAACAATCTGGCAGGAAGGTATACGTTGCTGACGATAGCTAATAAGCTTGAAACTAGTACAGCGTTCCTTTGTCAGTGTTGAACAAACGTGCAACAATGGTTGCTGGACACTACGGCTTAATACGGGATGTTTGTTTACAAACACACCGAGCATTATAATAAATGTTCGGTGAATCCATACGTGCATATATATATGGGTGCATGTATGTATATATATATATACATACTACTGTACGTCTGTATACATATATGTATGTACGTGTTCATACTTATATTTAAGTAACAGCCGTACTAGGAGTGGGAAATGAAGTTTCCTTTTTTCCGTTTATATATATATATATATATATATATATATATATATATATATATAATATACTTTGGGAGGGTCGTGCTACCAACAAAAAACATGGAATGACCCTCCCAAAGTTTAACAATATCTGTTTCAACACACGTTTTCAGATAAAATGTCTTGCAAAACTATATATGTATGTGTGTGTATATATATATATATATATATATATATACAACTCTTTGTATTGTGCTTGGAGACTTTATCATTATTATATTAACACATTCCAGCCAAATAGAATGCAGATATGTGTCTTATTCTGTTTAAATCTTGTTAGTGACATTGAATTTTAGACAGGAACATATATATATGTATGTATAGATAACCTGGAGTACCCTTTAGAAATGTATGTTGCACAAAACCAGAAACCTATGATATTAGAGAACACTTTATCTTGCAATGATGAGTTGTTGAGTTCACTGAAGCTGTTATTATTTACAAATATTTCGAGTCTTGAAAAAACAATTTTATTTTTAAATTTGTTATTTGTTTTGTTATCTTGGGATTAAAGATTTTTGTGAGACAAATGTGTTGTTTTATTTCCTGTTTTTATCAAATTTTAACCTGATCTAATTTATTTGCTTGTACTCTATTGGAATGTGTTGTAATACCTCCTTTGCATACACTTAGTAAGTGCATCGTTAACAGAGAGAAAAGTGTTGTGTTTGTGTGATCAATGTAACAATTTTGGTCATGAAGTTCACAACTTTAATGTTTGCATTGAAATTTATAAATCATATCTCTTGTCTGCTGTATGTTAATTTTGTGTTGATGTGGAGGTTATGACCGATGTCTGTTGTATTTTGTTTTGAGTTTTATTGACAGGTTTATCTATTCTATAACCAGGGTGTATTTTTTCTGAATACTGTTTTTGTTGTATTAGGACTATATTAGTTGATAACACTATATCGAATTCCATCCAAAACAAAGTGAACAACTATTGTAAGCTTTACTAATAACAATAGAAAACAAAAAATGATCACCGAAACACAATATACGTTAAGCCAGTTATAATTGCCTTATTAAGTACCTTAACTGTTTTTAAATCAGGTTTTATGATTTCTTGCTACTCCACTACTAACCACATGACCAATCTACCACAACTATGACCATTCAAATTCCAAAGCTGGAGCCATGAAGGCTTTGAAACATTAATACACAGGGATTTTGGAAAATCACTATTCTAAACCAATTATCTATATATCTAAAACAGAGTATGTCTGTCTGTCTCCCTAAAACTCGAGAACCACGCAACCGATTTTTTTCAAACTTTACACATGTAATACTTATGGTCGTGTGAGTGTTTTGAGCAAAATTTATTTCAAATTTTCAATGCCCTAGGGACTGCATTAGGCGCTGGTTAGCGATATCTCTCTCTTTCTTAGTCTGTCTTTTTAGGTAGATATATAGCTTTAATGTCGCGCCCTTATAATATCTGTCTGTAAAACTGGCTGTCTGCATTACGACATTATGAAAACATTGACTTCGCTATCTGTGTGTGTGTGTATATATGTATATATAGTGTGTATATATATATATATTATTCTCATTGCTGATGTAGCATATTCGCTTTTTTCCGTTCATTGCCAGGGAACGTCTTCACAAACCAAAATATCGTCTTCCTGTTTTCCTTCGGTTGCAACGTATTTCAAAATATTTACTTCTGCGTTCACAGACTGATTTTTTAGTTTCAGAAGATCCCGTTAAGGATGAAAGCAGCGATTCTTTGCTTAAACTTTAATCTGTTATTTTAATATATGTATATATATAATTATATATTCGTGTACAGATATTTTTGCATACACAATAACAAAATATAAACAAACGTATTTATTTCACGAAAGCACAGACGGCTTATTGTCATTGTTACTGCCGATATGCCACCCAAAAAGTCCCACTACTGTTTCAGAAAGGAGGGATAAACATACCAATCTATGTTTAGAATCCCGAGCAACGCCGGACCATTCTGCTAGTAAAGATCTAAAAAGGAAATATGAAAAATCCCTCACAAAAAAGAATCAGACTTGCGCACAATTTTGTTTTCAATGTAACATGAAAGAAAATCTGTTCCCTAATATACAAATATCTGTACAGTTCTGTCTACTAAATTCCACTCACAATGTAATTGGTCAATCCAAGGCCATAGTAAAAAAAAACATTTGACCACGGTGTCATGCAGTGGGACTGAAACCCAAACCAAACTCCTTAACCATACAGCCATGCCGATATATATAATGTGTATGCCTTCAGGGGAATTTGTAAACAACCATGTGAAGATTTACTGAGTCAATGTGCTCTAACCCCCCCACGCACACACACTTGTCAGCTGAAACATATCTTATAGAGAGTAAGAATTAGAGAAGAGGTCGATAGAGTGAAGTCTGAAAGCTAGTCACGTGCGCACTTATACACAAACACTGATGTGCATAAACATAAACATGACACACGTACTCAGTAATTATCGTCTGCTGAGAAAACTGAATACTCGTCACATTCGTACGAAGGTAAGTTTTCATTTTATCTTATGCTGGTTGTTTTTCGTAAGCAATGTCTCATTGAGTTGTGAAGGTCTTTATGGCAAATATGTTGGTGTTTCTTGGTTTAGTTTCATTCATTCATTTTTGGTTGAGCACCCAAGTAGGGATTTATCGCAACTTTTTTAAATGATTCATGTAATAAACAAGGGAAAGAATTCGTGCAGGCTTTCTTTTGCATTGCTTCAAGATTTATTTCCCTTTGTCTCTTAAATTATTGGTTTCTTATATAGGCACAAGGCCAGTGATTTTGGGGGAGGGGTAAGTCCATTACATCGACCCCAATGCCTGACTGGTACTTTATTTTATCGACCCCGTAAGGATGAAAGGCAAAGTTAAGCTCGGCGGGATGTGAACCCAGATCGTAAAGGGACGTAACTATACTGTAAAGCATGGCGTCCGACTCTACCGATACTGCCAATCCAGCGCCCTATCTACCGATACTGCCAATAATAATGGTTTCTACTATAGGCACAAAGCCAGAGATTTTGGAGGGGTGGGGGAAGTTGATTAAATCGGCCTCAGTACCATTACTGGTACTTTATTATATCGACCCTGTAAGGATGAAAGACAAAACTAAGCTCAGCGAGATTTGAACTTAGAACGTAAAGGGCCATAACTCTATCCTGCAAAGCATGTCCGACGTTCTAAATAATACAAGTGTTTCCCCTGCTTTTGCATGGGTTAACATTGTAGCGCCAATGAAAAGCTTCATACTCATCATGGGGTCCTTTTTAAAGTACTATTTTATGGCCAGATGCCCTTCCTAGTGCTAACACATTTAGTCATCTTTTACGGATATAGCTATTCTAACCTAGATCATATACAGAGTTAATGCCAACCTTAGTCCCTCACAACATGCAGGAGTAGGGTGTACCTATTTTGAACCTGATACATATAATGAGAAATCAATTAAGAAATGAAAACAAAGTAAGAAATATAGTTGCAATATATTGTTTATTTCTTATAATATTCGTAATTATATCATTACCATTCTAGAATTTTCATGTCATCGTTATTTCAAATATATATATATTCAATTTATATTTATCATACCATAATTTACGTCAATATTTCCATTTTAATACTATTACTACTACAGCTACTACTTATATAAATATAAAACTGCATACATATATCACATATGTTATCATCAACGTGATGGATATCTATATATTTGTAAAGTGTTAGCAGTAATAGTAGTATCCATAATTGTAGTGAAGGATGGGTAAGGATTTTATTTACAAACCACCATGTAAAGATCATCAATCACTCGCTGTAGTGTATCGTAACGAGATGCATACAGGACCTTTCCTCCACCACTAGTCATTTCACGTAGAAGCAACTCATCAACACGTCCAACACCGATGACCACAATTCGAGTCTTTTGCATTATTCGCAGATCTTTGCTCCAACGTTTGACAATTGGCACATCTGATATTTGACCATCAGTAAAAACTATTGCCACTCGCTTGACACCTCTACGAATGGCGTGACGTTTAATGGCAGAGGTAGCTGTGAAACGCATTGCAGCACCCAATCTTGTCCCACTACTTACAGGTCCAATCTAAAATAAAAATAAAAACAAAAATATCATCATCATCATCATCATCATCATCATCATCATTTAACCTTTTTGATAGCAAGCCAACCATAACCAACCATTTTAAAAGGGTTCATATTTAAATTAAAATCTTGCAACATAATTTTATACAAGAAAGGAAATAATTAAGCATTTCAGTAAATCCCTCAAATTTCTCCATTAATCCTGAATCTATGAAAGGAAACCACCTATTTTAAAGGGTTCCTATTTAAATGTAAATATTCCAATATAATTTTATATAAGATGTTAGTATCTAAGTAATGAAATAATTATAATTTTACTAAAATTCTTCATTAATTAATTGAAATATAGTGTATTCCATTAGAATTATTGTCACAAATGAGTTGCAATAGTCACAATGAGTACAATAGCATGTATTAGAATGCTTGTCACAAACCAGGTCAGTATCTTATTGGAGCCAGTATCCTCCTAGACATGGTGGAAGTGACATCTCATATATGTTCTGGTTTTGGCCTGATTTTAACAGCTGGATGTCCTTGCTAACATCAACCACTTTATAGTGCGTGCTGGCTGTATTTTATTGTAGCCTCCCACACTAAGGAGGTTTTCATTGACACAACTAAGGGTCCTCTTGGCTGTTTATTTTGGCACGGTTTCTACAGCTGGATGCCCTTTCTAACACCAACCTCATTTACAGAGTGTACTGGGTGCATTTTATTGTTGCACCAGCACTAGAGAGGTTGTGTGCTTGACATGACTGAAGAGTTAGCACCTTATTCAGCTGGGGGAATGGTAAAATTCAAGGATGAGAGAGAAATCACTGGTAGCCACAAGAAATACTTACTGTTTGGATTGCATCCATGATGTTTTCTTTAGTCTTGGAGTCTTCTAGGAAAAACTTGTTGGTGACTTTGTGGTTGAATTGTAGAATTCCTACCTGGGCATGAGTTGGAGAAATGACTGAAGCATTGACAAATTCTGTGAGGAATTGTTTAGTTTCATACAGTCCTTCCTCTCTGATACTTTGAGATACATCAACCACAAACTGGATGTCAATAGGTTCAACTCCACATACTGAAGGTAAAAAATACATAATATATAAAGAGGAAATCATGGTTAAACCTTTTAAACACCAACCTAGCTGAAACCAACTCTGGTTCTATGGCCATCATAACTAGACTACCTTTCATCATAGATCTTCTGGGGCTACACAAACTTGTGATAAAGCCTCTATATCTGGCAAGGAATACAAAAATCTAAACATTAAGTTGGTCAACATATTTTTAGACCATTTTCTTAACCAAGAATACATAAAGAAAATGCAGTGATTTAATACTGTCTACACACACACACACATACACATAGACACACACATTGATCATCTTCAAACAATCCAGTAAAACAGATACAGACATATATACACATACACACTCAGTTATAATTCTATTAACTCCAACCTGTAATCATTCAGCAGAACATATCTAAAAGCAGATTTGTTAATTCCAATGTTAAAAAATAAAGACTTTAATTTAAAAGTCAAAATGTAAAGACTTCACTATTAAAATGAATAGTTTATAATATAGCAACTAAAGATATGGTATTTACATAAATAAAGAAAACGGGAAGGGGAGGTAATGGCAAGGACCCTAATGTCACAGAAGAATGGGAGGGAGAGGGAGTATGATTGGGCTCTGGGCCTAGGGTGCAGCGGCGGAGGACTGCACACCACAGACAAGACTGCAAAAGGATTCCCGCAGCCAATGGCCAGCAACAACTGCTGTAAATGTGATGCAGTCTTAGTGCTGTTTTGTACTTTTCAAGAATGTCTTACTAATGTGGTTTCATGTGGTTTGTTAATTCAAATGTTTATAGTATATTTACTAGTGGACAGATCATAGTGATAATGTGCAGTATTAGAGTAAAGACTATATTATTTAATGTGAAGCAGTCATTGTGCTGTTTTGTACTTTTCAAGAATGTTTTGCTAATATGATTTCATGTGGTGCAGGACATTAAGTGTTAAGAATATTGAGATTAAAAAAGTGATAAGTAAATTATGTATGTGAATGATGTGACTACATCTCTGGTGACACCATGAAATACAAATAGCATTTTTTCCTTACCAGGAACCTTCTCACATTCGGTCTTGTTGTCATTGAATGCAAACCCTTTATTGCAAACACACTGCCAGACTCCATCCCGAGTGATGCACTGTGAATTAACCACACAGCTTTCAATATCAACAATCTTCAGTTGACCTCTAGCTGTTCCATCTTTTTCACACACGGCTATCTGGGTGCAACCAGCTAAAGTCAGACTACTGCCCAACTGAATGAAAGAGAGATGAAATAATGATGATTACAACAACAATAATGAATGTTATACTGGCTACATGGGCTGACAATGTTAGGGACAATATGAGGACGAAGAAAACACATCAAGTAAATGAAAGGGGAGCACCAATTTATTTATTCATGTAAAGATAAACAGATAGATAAACAGAGAGAGTGAGGAGATAGATAGATAGAGTGAGTGTGTAAAAGGAGGACAGGAGAGCAAAGTGGAAAAGACAAACGAGAGTGAAAGAGAAAGATACATAGGTAGAGTGAGTGAGAGACAGAGAGACAGAGGGAGTGCACAGACAAAGAGAAAGCAATGTGGAAAAGAAAGACAAAGATAGAGCATGTGAGTGAGAGATATAGAGAAATGGAGGAGGTATGCCTGCCTTAATGTAACGTCCATCATGAACACAACCACAATCTCGAGGTGTAATGCAATCTTCTCCACTGAGTACAAAACCTCTCTGACATACGCATCCTTCGATATCCTTTCTTGAGCAGTTGTCAACTGAGTTTCTGTTCACACAGGTTGGTTGACAGCCACTAGTCTTAGGCTCGTAATCCATGTTGGGACCACATTTCATGGCTACAAGAAATATATATTTTTTATATTTATATATATGTGTATATATGCAAATGTATAAATCACATCTGTGTAACCCATGCTGACAACCTGTCTAACCCATGCTAGCGTGGAAGAATGAACGTAAAACGGTAATTATGATGATGATGATGATATATGGGGGTACAAATGAAAAGGAAGTGCATTCAACATATAATGTTGAAGTTGAGAATATATTAACAGTTTGAGATTTTATATACTATGAAGCAATTTTGTCGACTTAAACATGTCTAACTACTTCAGATAATTATTCAAAAACATCTGAGGAGTTCAACATGTCTATGAAACTGTTTGGTTAAATAAGTCAAACTGTTAGTACACATACATACATATAAACATATATGTCAATATGATATTATGTTGATAAAATAAATGAATAAGATAAAATAATATGGAATTTCTAGTTGCAACTTACGACAATTGGTCATAAATCTCCAGTTATAAACAATACCAACAGTTTCACATTCAGCAGCAAAACTTTCCAAAGCTGCACATACGATTCCCTTTATTTCTGTGGAGTTGGCATAGTAACAATAATCAAACACACAAGATTCAAAGAATTCATCGACATCCATTGCTCCTAGCTTTTCAATACATTTGCCAAACATTCCTTTTGGATTTCGGATAATCTCACAGTTTGATAGTCCATTTTCTTTACATAGATCATGAGGTTCGATTTCTTCACATCTGAATAATGTCAATAGGTATATATCAATAGTTATTGAATCAAGCATGCTCTATTAGATATGTAATGTTATCACTTTTGATACTAAATTGTCTGAATCTGCTCAAGGTTCTATGATACAAGGTTGTTCATATTTAAAAACTGCCATCAAATTTTTATGTAAAAAACTTTTTAAAGTCATGTTCCAAACATCAACTTTATACTATTGATACCAAACTGCCTGAAACTATCCTTGGATCTATGGTATAAAGTTGTATATTTTAAAGTATTTATAATTATCTATAAACTTTCCACCATACTTTTATGTAAAAACCTTTATTATGTTATGATCCAAACACTAGTTTAACACTTTTGCTACTGAAATCTCTGAAACTGCCTCTGATTCTTTACAGATTATACTGGGGTTCCTTTTATTATGGAACTAGCACTAATAATACTTATAAAATGTACTGGATGCATTTTATTGTGGTATCAACATATGTATGTATATATAGATATATGTATTTATGTGTGTGTATATATGTATATATATGTATGTATGTGTGTATGTGCATGTATATGTATGTGTATGTATATGTATGTAAGTGTATATGCTTGTATATGTGTGTATATATGAATGTTTGTGTGTATGTGTGTGCATAGAAACTTTTAGCTGACCTCTTAACTAACAGCCTACAATTTACCTGGCCTGAGGTCTATCTGAGTCATCTTTCACACGATAGCTCTCTCCAATGAGGGAAAACTTGTTCTTCTCCTTTACCACAATAGTGCCATTGCTGGTTCTCATATCATCTCTATGTCCATTGCAGTCACCACATATTCCTGTTAGCCGTCCTCCAAATGTATTTCGGGGTACACTAACTCTTACTCTGTGCTTTCCATCGAACGAGACATGCAGATTGAAGCTGGTCTCTACATGTATCCAGCCATTGGAAAGTTTGATGGTGTAAGCCTTGTTTATGACTGGTGCCTCTAGCTCGAGTTTATTGACCTGAAGAAATTGAAAACCATTTATAATCAGTAAACAAAAGAGATCAATAGTTCAAGTAATAATTTATTTATATAGAAATGAAAAAAGAAGAGATACAGCTCACACGTATGTAGACTCCTACAAAGTTACATTCCATAGGAGATTTTTCAGGTGTTTTAATAATAAGGGTTTCAGTCCTATCAAGTATATCCGCATCATAATCATTTAAAATCTGGTTTCCCTGCTAGCAAGAGTTGGACAGATCTTCAAAGACTAAGCAGAGCTACTGACTTCTCAGATGGACCACGAGGCCTGAATCTCACATATATTCCCATTCTCTACTCAGTGCTCAGATGGATCATGGGTGGCATCTCATTTACATACATTCCTGTATACTACTGTGTGCATTTTATCATGGCACTAGCACAAAAGAGGTTGTCATGTCGTTGACAAAGCTGAAGAGTTCTCACAACCCTTTATTGCGCAGGTTTTTTATAGTTGGATGCCTTTCCTATCATCATCCATATTACAGAGTGTACTGAAGGTGATTCTCATGTAGATTACCAATACTAGAGAAGTTGTGCTATAGACCTGTTTTGGCATGGTATCTACAACAGAATGCCCTTTCTATTGCCAACCACATTACAGTGTAAAAGGTGCATTTATCATGGCACCAGCACATGAGAGGTTGTCGGTTATTGACTCAACTATAGAGCCCTCTCTACCTAACATCTCTTTCTCTCTATATATCATGTTGTTACAGCCCACACTTATGTTAGTTTACCTGACTTCCTACAAGGCTTCATCTCACAGGAGGTTTCTCAGGTGTTTTTAACTTTTTAACTAGATGGCCACAAAGAGACTGTAACCAACTGAAACAGTCCCAGTATATGACTGGTGTTTATTTTATAGACCATTGAATGATTCTCTTCAGTTATGACTGACCATGAGTTTGCACCTGGAAAGTTCCTCTGTCCATGCCATGGATGTTGTGCAAGGGAAAGGCAAAGGCTGATACAGCTTGGAACAGTGATATCACAACTCCTTTTTTCCAACTGAGTGAATTGGAGCAACATGAAATAAAGTCTCTTGCTCAAGGACTCAACACATTGCCTAATCTAAGAATTGAACTCACATGCTTAACACTTTAACATTTACATTACTCTATATATACTATTGTATTTTTGTGGTAAAGGTTTTATGTCACATAATATCTCACATAATATCAAATCTATGAGATTTTGATATTATTTATTTTGAGAACAATACCTTAACATCAGTATGAGTGGCCAGTTACGGCTGGTTTGAACAGAAAGAGGTGAGAGAATTCTGGCTGGATATGGCCGGTTTAAATGCTAAAGGGTTAAATCATGGGCCCAACATCCTACCCACTAAACTATTCACCATCACTAATATATGAAGAGCAAAATCAGAACTCAGAATATTTTGGGGTTGTAACTAAATATAGTAAAGTATTGATTTTATTTATTTATTTATTATTTGGGCAGAGGTAGTGAGAGCTGACCTCAAATCATTGAAACTGACAGAGGAGATGATGAAGTAATGCAGTGTGTGGAGAGATGCTGTGCTGAGAAGGACCCATCTAACTCATGCAAGCATGGAAAAAATGGACATAAAAGTGATGATGATGATGATCTAGAGCTCTGCTGGTTTCACAAACCCAGCAGCCATTTACAAACAAAAACATATCATTGGACCTCCATCAGTTCTGATAAGTGCTCGAGTTGTTAAAAAAATGGAACAGCCTGCTCATGTAATTAATGTGCACAATACCAAGTAATCTCCAGACATGTGTACTGTTGTTAACATAGTTCTAAGCTGAGTATACTAGAGCAATATAAAATAAAGTGTCTTGCTGAAGGACACAATGCACCATTGGGAATCAAAGTTATGATGTTATGATCATGAGCCAAATACCATAACCCCTAAGTCACATGACTTAGAAACAAATAACACTTAACAATAAAGTCAAACATGACTGAAAGAATGTTTAAATCAACTCACTCTTATTTTACGTCCTGGCAAAATACGGATGACAGCGCCCTCCAGAATAATGTCAACCATTCGGGTATAGGAGACTTTTGAGTTACCCCTGTTTTCATTCTTCACTTCAACTTTGAAGAATTCAACACCTTCAGAATGCAGAGATTGTGCCAAAGTGTATTTACAAGTTCCCATGAAGTGGATCAACTGGCCATCAAAAGTCCGGTAATGAGGATCCCCAGATGCTGAACATTTACATGTTTTGCCTTTATATATTGGTTTCTCTGTAACAAAAAAATGTTGATTGTTATATTAGTAGTAGTGAACCAGTACTGTCAATAATGATGACAATAGCATTGAATCTATTTAATTTTTGGCATCTATGATTGGTGTACCATATATACCAAGACTACTGGATATATGAACAAACATACAAACTGGGAAATTTGCATTTTGATTAAATCAAGGTTTGCATAATTGAAACCCTATAGCTTATGTTAATTACTGATATGTGGAAGTGATTAAAGTTGAAAATTATGTTTTAATAATTTGTTTCTAGGATATAATTATATAAATGTTCGCCATGTACATACAAATGACACACAGGATTAAATGTATTTACAGGCAAAAATATAGGGTTAGAACCCAGGAGCTTGTGATTGGAAAGTGAACTTATTAATGTTACAACATAATTGATATAGGAAATGCAGTGCCATAATGATACACCGTGTGTTTGTATATAAATATGCAATATTTATCACTGGCTCTATGTCAATCAGCCCTCTCACCCAGTTATTGTCATCGTTTCTCAACACCTGACCCAACCATATCATTTCATTTTTCTCCACAACATTCATCACTGGTTCTATCCCCAACACTGAGTTACTTTTTCATCTTTTGCAACACATGACCCAACAATTTCATTCCATTTCTTTTTACAACATTTATCACTGGCTCTATTCCTATGTTCTTCTGCAAATCATTGTTTGTCTTCCTCTCCCTGAGCTATATTCCACTCATCTATTACATTATAAATATCAGTACAACATGAATAATATAAAGTTCAAGGCAGTTAAAAGCTCATCTGTCATAAGGAGGCCAAGGCCAGTAGAGTTTAAATTTCAGGTATGACAGTGAGAAAAAAACATGAAAAAATTACTCCTGTCACATTGGACAGATGATAAGGAGGCATATATAGTAAAGTACATTTTCTCCATTTTTTCCCCTCTTTTCTGTTTTATTAAACTAGGTGACCTCTGTATCATCAGTTGACATTTCAAACAAGCAAGTCAGACTTCACAATTTATTTATATATTCATAGTTAAGGTTATATTTTAAAAATCTTTTCAGTCATACTTTCACTCTCAGGTCACAAACAGATATCAGGCAATCCCAATTTTGCTCTTTAGAATACATATTTTAGGTGCAGGTACTTCTGTGTGGTTAAAGATTACACATTACAATCACATAGTCCTGGTTCAGTCTCGTGGTGCAGCACTTTAAGCATGGGTTTTCTACATTAGCCATGGGTTGACAAATGTCATGTGAATAACATTTGGGAGATGTAAACTGCAGAAGCTCATTTTATATAACATAAAATGATTATAATGATGATGATGACTTCATTGTAGAGGACATATGAGCTTCCAGTTATTTGACTAACTGAACACTCTACAATTGTGTAAAGTGATTGAATATTCCACAGATAAATGAACCTTTAACCCTTTAGCATTTACATTATTCTATATATATACTATTGTATTTTTGTGGTAAAGGCTTCACTCACGTAATTATCGAATCTATGAGATTTTGATGTTATTTATTTTGAGAACAATAACTTCGGCCAGTTATGGCCAGTTTGAACAGAGAGAGGTGAGAGAATTCTGGCCGGATATGGCCAGTTTAAATGCTAAAGGGTTAATGTAATTCTCATGTGGAATATGTGTGAAATGATGTAACAAGGTTCCTAATTTATTTTACAGATATAGAGCAGCTTACATACAATGTCTGTCTATCCAATTTCACTGAAAATACTTGGGTCTACCCAATGCTATGGTAAAAGGCACCTGCCCAAGATGACATGCAGTGGGACAGAACTCAACCCTGAAGCTCAGGATTGTGAAGTAAACTTCCTAACCATCAAGCCACAAACGAATTTTATATATATGCACGAGTATCTGTATGTGTATTTGTGTGTGTGTGTATGTTTGTATATGTGTGTTTGTGTATATGTATCCACTGTATGTGTGGGTGCCTGTGTTTGTGTTTACATGTATTTGTGTGTGTTTACGGGATGTTTGTATGTTGTGTGCCTGTGTGTGTGTGTGTGTGTGTATGTGCAGTCATATATGTGTGTGCTTTGTGTATGTGATCAAGTGTTGCAATATAAAAAACGAAAATAGAAATAAAAAGCTGACAGCAGCAACATCATGAACAAGCTCATATCTTACCATAACATCCATTTCCTGAGGGTAGTTTCACACACCCTGGATAACAAACACACTTTTGCTGGGAGTTCTTAACCTGGCACCATTCCCTAGGTCCACATTTCAAGTTGCAATAAACTGGAAAAAGTTCATAAGAAAATCCATTTGAATACGACAACATACATTTTAACCCTTTTGTTACCATATTTCTAATGAAAGACACTACTTATGTGTTTCTATTAATTTTGAAAATAATCAAAAATTTGAAGGGATTTAATAAAATAACTAACTTTATTAATAGTAAGCTAGTAATTGGCAGTGAATTGGAAGTATCGGTAAAGCAACAGACACCATACTTTATAGCATAGAGTTATGGCCCTTTACGTTCTGGGTCAAATCCCACCACGGTTAACTTTGCCTTTCATCTTGACGGGGTTGATAAAATAAACCACTACTGGAGTTGATTTAATCAACTTTCTCCTCCCCTTTTGCCTATAGTAGAAATCATTATCTTCCCCTCCCCCAAAATTATTATGGGATTGATAAAACAAAGCACCAGTAATGCACTGCAATCTATTCGATCGACTTTGCTCTTTCCCAAAATTGTTGGCCTTGTGCCTAAATCAGAAATCATTATTATTAATGGGTTGGCAGTATCGGTAGAGGGTCGGACACCATGCTTTCCAGCATAGTTACGTCCCTTTACGGTCTGAGTTCAAATCCTGTCGAGGTTAACTTTGCCTTTCATCCTTACAGGGTCAATAAAATAAAGTACCAGTAATACACTGGATTAATTGCTGGCCTTGTGCCAAAGGTAGAAACAATTATTATTAAGCTATGGTTTAGGGCGGGGGGTTGGCAGTATCGGTAGAGGGTCTGATGCCATGCATTGCAGTAAAGAGTTACAACTCTTTATGGTCTGAGTTCAAATCCTGTCGAGGTTAACTTTGCCTTACATCCTTACAGGGTCAATAAAATAAAGTACCAGTAATGCACTGGGATAGTTGCTGGCCTTGTGCCAAAAGTAGAAACAATTATTATTAAGCTATGGTTTTGAACATTGCTGAACAAAACATTCTTAATACAATTACGATGGAAAGTTTTAAACAAGTATGAACACTCTAAAATGGGCAGTTCTGTATCAAACTCAGAGTGGTTTCAGGCAGGTTAATACCTTGCTTTGGAATAATAAAATTAAGTATACTTTTAACAACATACCCGGGTTTTTCTGGTAGAAGTCCCATCCAAAGGCATTCACACTGAGTGGGTATGTAGAGTAAGTGACATTGGATAAATCACATTTGGCCTGTTCTTTTTTGTATTCTACCATGGAACATTCTGGCAAATTCTTGCATTTATGAAGACAGTCTTCCACATCAATGTTACGTATTCTCATGAGGTCATGGCCTCTAATTGATACTCCGAGTATCTTAACAAATTCATCATTAGCTGGAATAATAAATAAAAACACAAGAATAAAATGGCAGAATTGTACTTTTCTGGCAAACACTTGATTTGACACTGTGCATTGAAACTGTTTGGCAGGTAACTAAATCTGAGACCATGTGTTGAAATTAAGGCATTTACAATGTGGAAGAGCCATTTTAGCTACAGTTGTATTTGTCTGGCAAATAACTTGATCTGTGACTGTGTTGAAACTAAAAAAAGAACAGCATGGAAGAGTCATTTTAGCCATTGAAAAGCACACAAAAATCATTAACTTCACTTTACATTTAATCAGAAGCAAACAGGATCTTCAAACTAAGTGATACTGACTAACAGACAGCTGACTGCTGAGAGCCAGAAGTGTGTTTTCACTTCTCATCTCTGTAAAAACAAATAAAAGACTGCTGACTGATGACAGCCAGAGGTGTGTTTTCACTGTTCAATCAAGTTGACACTGACTAATAGATTGTGAGGGCTAGGGGTGTGTTTTCATTGCTTAGCTAAGGTATTTTCAATTTTTGTTTCTAACTTTATGAAGTTTTTCATGACACTTTATTAGCTATTTTTACTTTAATACAGTCCAGCAGACCATTGGACATTGCCCAAAATGACCAAATGGCTAACATGCCTCTATATTTATCATTTATATTTTGGTATCAACATTTTCATTGCTCTGTGGAAACTATCAGTGACGAGATCGCAAATAGTGTGACGAAAATGTTGACTCCAAGCAATAAATGATAAATGCAAAGTGAATTTAACAGTTTTTGTGTTTTTAAATGGCTGAAATGACTCTTCTAATAAAATGAAAATTTCAAATCATGTTGATAATGATTATAAAGAAGACGAAGCTAGCACTGCTGAGAATGATGATGACAGTTAAAAAAGAATAACAAAATCCAATCAAAAGAAGCAACTCTGAGAGGATAGTTACTCAAAGGTTGTTGTTTAGATTTAGGTCAACCCTGAAATGACTGACATTCCAATGATCAAAGACATTTCATCCATGACAATCCTATGTTTTACACACACACACACTCACAACATGCACACACACACACACATATATATAGTTGTATAAGTAGAGAGCAGCTTTCCTTTCAAACATGTTATATTGAAAATATGACTGTGCTTCAGTTAGATAATTTCATTAAAATACTTTCATATTTCCTTATTAGTTCTTGATGTTTAGTTTGGAACAGTAAAGTTCCTAAATCCATAAGTATATTAATGTTTTGAGGCCTTCGTGGTTCCATCTTTAGAATCAGAATGGTCATATTAATGGCGTATTTATCAGATGCTTAGTAGTGGTAGTAAATGATGATGGAGTGGTGAGAAATCATGGATTTTTGATATAAAATTCTAAACAAAACAAAGTGAACGATTATGCAGACTTTACTAATATCAGAAAGTAAACTAAAAATTAATACACAGATGCAGCATATATGAAACTAATTACAATAACTGCCATGCTTAATCCTTTAGCATTTAAACTGACCATATCCGACCAGAATTCTCTCACTTCTTTCTGTTCAAACCAGCCATAACTGGCCACTCATACTTATGTTAAGGTTTTTTTCTCAAAATAAATAATATCAAAATCTCACAGATTCAATATTATGTGAAATGATTATGTGAGGTAAATTTACCATGAAAATACAATAGTAAATATAGAGTAATGTAAATGCTAAAGGGTTAAACTAGTGAGAAATTCTTAAGTTTAGAAAAATCGTTATAAAAGAGTTAATCCTAATATACATACGCTTTATCATCTGGTAGTAGTCTCGATCAAAGCTGTATCTGGCCTTGTATGTCTGGGCATTAAAGGGAGAGAGGAAACATTGGCGTCTCTCTTTCGCATACTCAAATGACTTGCATCCGTACATGAGAAGACACTTGTAAGAACAGTGTTCCAGTGAAATGTCATCGAGAATGGTGATATAGGTGTAGTGGGGAACAAAACATCTTGTCACTTCAATAAACCATGTTTTCATAAAGAAACCTGCAAGAAGAAGGGAACATCAAAACGTAGAATGAAAAGAAAAAATTGGCAAAAAATGCAATCTTTCAGCATTCTTTTGCTTTAAGTCTCTTTTAATCCTTTCATTACCATATTTCTAATGAGGTATATTGCCTGAGATTTTCAGCTAACTTTGAAAATAATCAAGAATATTGAGGAATTTATTAAAATAACTAATTTTTTTTATTCTATAGCTTTTGTTTGACACCACATAACAAAATTTTCTAACATAAAATTATGGTGAAAAGTTAAAATTATTCCACAAAAAAAGCACTCAGTCTACACTTAAATTGGTTGTGTTGGTGACATGACAAAAAGTGCCCAGAAACCAAACAAGAAATAATTCTGTATGAGTAAGACATGGTCATCTGATCTGGCTTGTCTTACAATGGGACAACTTGTCTAATCTATGCTTATGTGGAAAAATGGACATTAACCGGTGATGATGATGACATGAACACTTTAAAACAAACAAGCTGACTCCATGGAAATTCCACGGTATAATTAGAAACAATCATCAAGTATTAAAGATCAATATGACATTTAAAATATTTTATTAGGTAATTACATATATACAACACACCAAAATAAATCAAATAGATTTAACCCTTTAGTATTTTAACTGGCCATATCTGGCCAGAATTCTCTCACCTCTTTCTGTTTAAGCCAGCCGTAACCAGCCACTCATACTGATGTTAAGGTATTATTGTCAAAATAAATAACATCAAAATCTCGAAGATTTGATATTATGTGAGATAATTATGTAAGATAGATCCTTTACTACAAACACAATAGTAAATATAAAGTAATGTATATGCTAAAGGGTCAAATGAAAGAAACTACTAAAACGAAATATTTCACTCATCAGTTGAGGATAAGCAATATTTTTCATAAGAATAATTCTTGTCTCTCTTCCCCCTTTCTGTCTCTCTTCCCCCTCTCTCTCTTCCTCTTCTTCACTCTCGTTCGCTTTGCCCACCTCTCCTTCTTTTACACACACATTTGTCATCTCCTTTCTATACTTGTGATTACATTTTATTGCCTGATTATGTATAGTGATTGCTGGAGATTGCCAAATGTCTGTGATTCTTAAAAGAAACTTAAAATAAAAGAACACCCAATCTTACTTAGAATATTAATAAAGGAAAGAGCACTTAACTCCTGTTTGAGTCATAGGGTCAAAATATTGTATCTACTTTTGGCACAAGGCCAGCAATTATCCCAGTGCCTTACTGGTACTTTATTTTATCGACCCCGTAAGGATGAAAGGCATAGTTAACCTTGGCGTGATTTGAACTCAGACAGTAAAGGGCCGTAACTCTATGTTGCAAAGCATGGCATCCGACATTACCGATACTGCCAATAATGACTTGGGCATTTCTAAAATGTGGCTGAGCCCACCATCCCTATCCAGATCTGAATGCAGCTGATTCATAGATAGACTGAGGACCTGTATCTCGCTTACATATTATCCAGTGTTCTACTAAGTCCATTTTTAGTGACATTAGCACTTGGGAGATTGTTATGTCTTTGACACAACTGAAGGGCTCTCCCAAACCTTTGTTTGGCAGGTGTGTGTATATATATGTGGGTTTGTGTGTGTGTGTGTGTGTGTGTGTGTGTGTGTGTGTGTGTGTGTGTGTGTGTGTGTGTGTGTGTGTGTGTGTGTGTGTGACAGACATATCTAGCAGTAGAAATTTGTAACTCTATAAGTATCAGACTCAGACTCAGAAGCTGCCGCGTCTTCCGACGCATGAGGCAGTCATAGTGTTCCACCGCGTTCGGTCAGCAGCCAGTTGCACAGCGTCCTGCCATTGTCTGTTTGTCGCTCGCAGGTCCCTCTCAACTGTCTGGTGCCAGTTCATTTTGGGTCGCCCTCTCCATCTGCTTCCCTGTGGGTTCCATTTAAGTACTTGGTTCACCATTCTCTCCGGGGGAAGTCTCAAAGCGTGTCCAAACCAGCCCAGGCATCGCTTGCAGATGGCAGAAGAGACTAGCTGCTGGTGCGGTTCCTGACTTCCTGGTTTGTTACATGGTCACTCCATTTAATCCGTATAAGTATGATAGTAACAATATATTTTACAATGTGCCATATAAGCTATGTGCATGTAGTTATAACCAGTAACTGTATAATTATTATAGGAATGGGTTCACAACTGTAAAATTGCAAGAATAACTATAGAGGTGGTTAGTTGAACAAATTTTCTGGTTTACCACCGCCACATCATCACAACCACTACCACTAGCCCTACCACAACCCCTACCACAACCTCTCTTGATGTCTCTCCACAGAAAAGATGGGTTCTGCCAGCTTTGAGCTGCCCCATATTTCAATATGTTGACTCTATGACTCAGAAGTTTAGAGTCAATAAATACATTGACACACAGATATTAAGGCATGGCATTGGCAGCATCAAAGTCACAAGTTTGGGAGGAGAGCCTGCAGAGATCTTGAACACTCGCCCTCCTTTCATAAAATTATGCTCCTTATCTCCAAAATAAAATAATTTCCATTTACAGTTTGGTAGCTGAAAACCTAATTTTTGACATTTCTTGCTCTAACTACACTAAGAAAATTACTGAGCCTGAATTTTCTACTACTCTGTCCCAACACAGCCATGCCATAAAACCCTCTCCACTGCTTTAGATCTTTCTACAATGTTGCAACACTGCAAATATGTTTGGTGATTTATTTATTGATGACAGGAAATGATTATATATTTAATCTAATTATACAAATTTGTATAAAATTGTGATTCTGTAAGGTTCAATAATGCATTTCTCTGAGGTCTACACCCATGGGGTTGTCTAGTTGGTAGCGCCAACCCTAGATAGCTCCATAGCTGGCCTAAATGGTAACACCAACCCTAGGTAGCTGCCAAGTTAGCCTTAACTGACTGTTTCCGGCCAGAATTCTCTCACTTCCTTTTGTTCAAACTGGCCATAACAGGCTGCTTATACCAACGTTAAGGTATTGTTCATAAAATAAGCAATAACATCATCAAAATCTTGAAGATTCAATATTATGTAACATAATTATGTGAGATAAAGCCTTTATCAGAAAAATACAATAGTAGAGTAATGTAAATGCTAAAGGGTTAATGGTAGTGCTGTCCCTAGATAGCTACCAAGTTGGCCTTAATAGTAGTACCAACTCTAGATAGCTGCCTAGTTAGCCTTAACAGTAGTGCCATTGCTGTGACATTAATGGCTGTGATGGCCCAGCCTTCTCTTATTATCCTACAAAAAATGAACAAAAAAGACAATACTTACTTCCAGGTACTTCCACGTTCATTAAATGGTGTTTGTAATTAATAGCTCTTCGTTGGCGTATCACATCACCGGACGTAGTGTCTAATAGAAAATAAAGTAAAACGCAGTGAAATATATTAATAGATAAATATAATAAGTAATCGGAAATTTGTCCCACCAGAAAATTAAATTCATTTGAAACCTTCTAGCAAAATCTTATATAATATAAAAACCCTTTTGTTAAGTTATTTTTACAAATATCTTAATAATGAAATAATTAACAATTTTAGTAAACCCCTTCAAAAAGTTCATTATTAAATCAAATATAGTGTATTTTATTAGAAATATGGTAATGAAAGGGCTAGACAAGGATGAAATCTGAAATTTGATGTAATTTATGAAGGTCTGTGTATCGAACAATGCTAATATAACCCAAGAGAGTTTGTAGGTTGCAATACCATGAGATCTTCACTAATAATATATTTATTGACATCTTAGGTTAACTCAAGGCTATAGTTAATGGCACTTGACTTAGATACCACGCATTGAAATCAAACCTGGGACCTAACGAATCTGAAGCAAATGTCTGAACTATTTGGCCATGCTGCATCCTCAACTTCTCATATTACACTAGTTATTCTCGAACAGGAAGTTCTTGGTTCCTTGGGGAGGGATTGGAGAGGAATACTTGCCAGGGGAGGTATCGAAACTGGGAAAGAATACTGTACATTGGGGTTACATATCAAATGAAATTGTAATATACCAAACTATAAGAGAGATCACAAATTAACAGTTCATAGACAAATTGCTGCTTCAGACTTAATCCTATTTGGGACTATATATGTACAATTATTGAGCTTTGAAAAGCTTGTTAATATGGTGACTAGATGACAATTCAAAATGGGACTATATATACAATTATGGAGGTTTGAAAAGTTTGCTCATGTTAATATGTTGTTCAGGTGAAAGATGACATTTCAAAATGAGGAAGAATTGAAGACACCTAGGATTGCATGGGGAGGATTGTAATTTGGGTCTCTGAGAACAACTACATTACACCAAATGTGTGAAGTCACATCTATGAAGCTCTCTGCACACATTACATCAAATGTATGAGCTACACACATGTGGAAGGAAGGTAGTCAGTTGCAGACAGAGAGTAGGTGGGTGAAGGTGGGGGACTGGTTGGGTTTTAACCAAGGTACTCACAATATTCAAAGGGTTCCCAAATTAATTTTTTGCTACAATAAATAATATGCAAGCACCCCTGTAAAGCTTTTCACCATCAGGGGTTATCCCTGCTCCTTATGCCCATTACACCAAATGGAGTAGTGACACATAGAAGGTAGGTAGCCCACACTCTCTACTTACATTACACCAAATGCACGAGTGACATATGAAAGGTAGATAGCCCAAACTCTCTACTCACATGAAACGAAATGTAGTGAGTGATATATAGAAGATAGGTAGCTAATACTCTCTACTTACCCTGACAAATGACGCTGGCGCACAGGCAGTTAACTAGGATCAGCAATACAGTCTTCATGGTGAGAATACCCTGAAAGGACAATGTACCAAACCTTAACAGACTAGTCTTTATATAGAATAATATTCTTGACAGAGGGATTATACAGGGCTTTATGTATATCTTATTTAAATATTTAATTTCAATTGTAGTTAACAGTGATTTATGAAATGTGCAGCACCTGTGAATTAGTGAGATAACAAAGGGTACAATTACTTGAAGATGCAAATATAAGGTTTAAGCAGGATTAAGTTGTCAATATTTATAAATATTCATTCAAATTCTTTCCTTGTTCATTTGTTTCTCTATTAGTGTTTAATCAATGTGTTGTAAATGTTTATTGATTAACAAACTTTTGTTTACCCATCCTCTCATATAAAAAACAATAACTGTAGCTATTTCATATTATCAGCACATCACCACCACCACCACCACTACAAATACTATCATTACCATCATCATCATTATCATCCCCATCACCATCATCATCATCATCACCACCACCTCCAAAACCACCATCATCATCATCGTCCCCACCACCACCACCACCATCATCATCATCATCATCATCCTTTTACATCTGTTTTTCCATGCTTGTGTAGGTTGAACAGATCTTTTCCCTCACAGCCGCCTGCTACTTGTTTCATTGCTCTGTCATCTCTTCTGTGGGGTTAAGTATTTTGAGATCATCTCTCACAACCTCTTCCCAGGTCTTCCTTGGTTTTTCACTATTATAACTTCCTTCTACTAGGATCTCTTGGCACTTCTTCACCCAACAGTTATCACACACTACATCTGATATCTCTTACACCCAGTTTTTCTCTCATGATGCTCATCCATGCTTCATTGTTCATGCACATTAACATTACACATCCATCGAAGCATGCTTACCTAATTTCCACCCACCCTTTACATCTTCTCTACATTGACTGCCCGTGTCCCACCATCAAGTAAAAGAAAACAGGTAATATAATTGTTTCTACTTTTTGGCACAAGGTCAGCAATTATACCAGTACATTACTGGTACTTTATTTTATCGACCCCGTAAGGATGAAAGCCTCGGCAGTATTTGAAAGGGCCATAACTCTCTGCTAATATAATTGTTTCTACTTTAGGCACAAGGCCAGCAAATACCCAGTACATTACTGGTACTTTATTTTATCGACCCCGTAAGGATGAAAGGCAAAGTTAACCTCAGCGGGATTTGAACTCAGACTGTAAAGGGACGTAACTATGCTAGAAAGCATGGCGTCCAACCCTCTACAATGATGATGGATGCTCCGTCAGTTTCAATGATGAATATTCAGTTGTCTGATCAACTAAATGTCCAGCTAACATAGGTGTAGGCATGGTTATATGGTTAAGAAGTTTACTTCACAACTACATGGTTCTGAGTTCAGTCCCACTGCACAGCATCTTGGGCAAGTATCTTTTACTATAGTCTCAAGCCAATTAATGTTTTGTGAGTGGACCTAGGTTGACAGAAACTGCAGAAGCTGATCATGTATTTTCTTACTCTTCATCATCATCATCATCACTATTTTACATCTATTTTCCATGCTCACATAAATATGCATATATGTATATAGGAGTAAATACATATGTGTCTGTATATCTTTTTATATTTGTGTCTGTGTTTTTGATTATCTAACATAATGTTCAATAAAAAAGGGATCAATAAAATAAGTGCCAGAAATACTGGGGTCAATGTTAATGACTAAATCCTTTCAAGGCTCCATCATGGCCACAGCCTAATGATTGAAACCAAGTAATTCCCAAACAAAACCAGCATGACACATTATATGACTAGGCTTGACATGTCAGTTACCAGGCACTCTAACAATTTTGACATTTCTATTAGAAGGTCCTCTTTCTAGACTAATGAGGCATTTTCCCCAGTCCCACAATGTATTAACAGTTGGTCATAGGAGGTTTCCTTCCCAGTCCTACAATTAAGTAGCCATTGGTTTTTGGCTTGACTACCTAGTAGTCATTATACTATCTATTTGTAAGTTACATGCAAATTTTCATCTTATATTACTGGATCACTGCTGTTTAGTCCAGGACTCTATTCTGAGATCAGTGTTATTTAGTAATGCAGCTTACTCTGCAATCCTTGCATGTGATACTGTTCTATGTCAGAGCAGACCTGTTAGTGTTCTTAGATAAGAGTCAGCTCCATTCTTCTCAATATCTAGGGGTTTTCAATCCTAAACCCTGAAAATAGATGCAGTTTAAAGATATAGACAGAACTAAAATTAGCTACATCCACTTCACTAAATATGTGAGATATTGTAAAAACTGGTGCCTAGGTATTTAGAACCAGAGACTAGCTCTACAATGTACACCCTCTTCTCCAAGTTATGCACTCCATTCTCCCAAATATGATAATTTCATCTTAGGTTGTGAAACTTCTTGTGCTCACCACACTAAGCCTGTATCTTGCACTTCACACTCCATACTCACCCATACCATATCAGCCTCTCTACAGCTTTGGATATTTCCACTCTGTGGTAAAGATGTTTTGTGATTTAGTTATTGATCACAGGAAATTATTATATACTTAATTTAATTATACAAATTTGTATAAAATTGTGATCCTGTACAGTTCAGTAATGTATCCCTCACAGAGGCCTTCACCCATGGTGGTTTCCTGGTTGGTGTCAATGGTAGAGCCAGCTCTAGGTAACTACCTAGTTGGCCTTAATGATAGTACCAGCTCTTGGTGTCTGCCTAATTATCCATAATGGTAATGCCAGCCCTGACCACATCTTAAACAAAAAATCTGAGGCAATTTTGGCTTGTAAACATAAATTGCACAAAACTTTCCTGTATTACAGCCCCACATTATACCCTAACGGATAGTTTACATCTTGATGTGGTAGCTAAGTATATGTTATGTTTATACCATCACTTATTTGTATAGGTAATTATATTTTACCTGTATGTTTTGTGAAGGTACGTATACTTTCTCGTACGTATATTTGATTGTATATGTTATGGCGTATATATTATATATTCTGGTACATATGCTTTTGGTTATGTGTATATGTGAGTTTTGCGTCTGTGTGAGTATGCGGGTTCGTCCGTATGTAGGGTGTGTGTATATGTGTACTTCGTGTTTTGGTTGACGTTCGTCTCCGAACATATGTGTATTTACATGTAGGTATGTGTGTGCGCTTATTATATATGTATTTATTTATTTATATACGTTTATTTAATTATATGTATACACGCACACACACACACACGCATATATATATATATATATATATATATATATATATATATATATATATATATATATGTTTAATATATATGCGTATGCGTGCGGGTACAGGCGTTGCATGGGTTCTGGGGTTCTGTATGTGCGTACAGGTTTTTTTTTTTTTTTTTTTTGTGTACGTGCGTGTATTTGTATACAATGGCGAGTGTTTTCGCGTATGCTTGTGTATATGGATGCGTGTATGTATTTATTTAATTTCAATAGCCTCTGTATTTTATTTACTTTATTCTTAACTCTGAAGCCGAGAATCATTCGGTTTCCTAGTTAGAATTTTAGTCTACGACTTCAGTTATACCATTTACGTGGTTTTGTCTTTGCGTGCAATTGTTCTCCCCGTTCAACATATGACGTATTATCTTGGTTTTTTCTTCTGTTCATTGCCAGAGAACGTCTCTATGAACCACCTACGACTTCTTTTATACCATAAACGTGGTTTTGTGTTTGCGTGTAATTGTTTTTCACTGCTCCAAATAATGACGTATTATATTCGTTTTTTCACGTTCTTTGCCAGGGAACGTTTCCACGAACTAAAGTATCGTCTTCCTGTCTTCCTCCGGTTGCAACCTTTTTTGAAATATTCACTTCTGCGTTCACAGATTGACTTTGTTAGTTTCATAAGATCCCGTTAAGGGTGAAAGCAGCGATTCTTTGCTTAAACTTTAATCTGTTATTTTATTAAATATATATATATATATATATATATATATATATATATATATATATATATATATATATATATATCAATAATAATGAGTTCAAATCTCAGGCGATCATTTACAATGAAATAGCTCGAAGAAAGAGTATTTCTGAGCCGTGTAATATAGGTTAACACAAATCAACGCATACTTTCACACAAACATACATGCATTCACACATATACATTTACACAAACACACACATACAATCATGATAGTGTTCGATTTAATTGGAAATGGGAGGGTAAAACAAGTATAACTTTTTATTTATTTATTAACTCTTTTTTTTAAAACTCACTTAATATAACTAGCAGAAAAACCACCCTTTGGGAGTTTTCTGCTAGCTTGTGTAGTGTGTATATTGATATTATACACAAGTATATATGCATGTAGATATGATACATCAAATAAAATCGTAATTGACAATATACACAGAAATGGAACGAAGACTGTGTTACACTGTCTTATGTAATCAGTAACGTCATCCATGATACATTAAAAAAAGATGGTATTATATATAAACTGCATTAGGAGAAAATTAGTGACAGAAATATATGAATATTAATTTAAACGATCGCTAACCAGAAGTGTTGACATTTGAAAATTTTAAAGAAGTGAATCCTTAAATTAGTAATAAAATATATTTAATGAACAGCCAGGAAATTTAGTAGATAAATTATGTAATATTCATTCATTATTTATTCAAAGTACCAGTAATGCACTGGGTAATTGCTGGCCTTGTGCCTAAAGTAGAAACAATTATTTATTCAAAGTAATCCAAATTATTTTACTAAGTGGATAAACAATTATAAACCGTACGCAGTCCCGCGCTTCTTACTTTATTATAGTTTAGATTAAGCACTGTTGTACGCCCATTGATTAGATATATATAAATGTAATAGCATATAAATTATGTCTGATACACACACACACACATATATATATATTTAAATATATACACACACACTTACATACCACACCACACACAAATCGTCTCCCGAAGTTAGTGAAGCTATTATTAATCCTCCCCGGGTGAAGTAAATTGTTAATTCTTCGTAATTCATGAAATGCAATAATACATCTAACGGACACACACACAAATATATCTATTTATACATAGACATATATATAGGTAAAGTCTGGTCCGAAGTGTGCATGCGCGAAGGCTGGTCCGAAGTGCGCATCCGCAAAGCTTGGTCTGAAGTGTGCATACAGGAAGGCTGGTCTGAAGTGCACATGCGCGAAGGCTGGACCGAAGTGCACATGCGTGGAGGCTTGTCCGAACCGCACATGTGCGAAGGCTCGTCTGTACAGCGCATGCACGAAGGCTGGTCCCAAGTGCACATGCGCGAAGTCTGTTCCATATGTGCATGCGCAAAGGCTGGTCGGTACTGCGCATGGTTGAAGGCTGGTACCGTACTGCGCTTGCGAGAAGGTTGGCTCGAAGTGCGCATTCGGACGGCTGGTCCGAAGTGCGCATGTGCGAATCCTGGTCTTAAGTGCGCATGCGCGAAGGGTGGTCCGAAGCCTGCATGCGCGAAGACTGATCCATACTAGGCATGCGCGAATGCTGGTCCGTACTGAGCATGCGTGAAGACAGCTCCGTACTGTGCATGAGCGAAGGCTGGGCCATACTGCACATGTGGGAAGGTCGGTCCGAAGTGCACAGGCGCAAAGTCTGGTCTGAAGTGGGCATGCGCGAAGTCTGGTCTGAAGTGAGTATGCACGAAGGCTGGTCCGAAGTATGCATGCACGAAGGTTGGTGATAAGTGCGCATGTGCGAAGGCTGTCAGTACTGCGCAAGGGCGAAGTCTGGTCCGTACAGCGCATGTGCGAAGGCTGGTCCATACTGTGCATGCGCGAAGGCTGGTCCATACTGCGCATGCTCGAAGGCGGGTTCATACTGCGCAAGCGCGAAGTCTAATCGTTACTGCGCATGCTCGAAATCTGCTCCATACTGCGCATGCGCGAAGGCCAGTGGGTACTGCGCATGCACGAAGGCTGGTCCGTACTGCGCATGCGCGACGGCCGGTCAGTACTGCATGTGCGCGAATGCTGGTCCGAAGTGATCATATGCAAAGGCTGGTCCGTACTACGCATGTGCGAAGGCTGATACGAAATGCGCATTCGCGAAGGCTGGTCTGTACTGTGATTGTGCGAACTCTGGTCCAAAGTGTGCATACGTGACGTCTGGTCCGAACTGTGCATGTGCGAAGACTGGACCGAAGTGCGCAAGCGCGAAATCTGGTCCATGCTGCTCATGCGCGATAGGTGGTCTGTACTGCGCATGCATGAAGGCTGGTCCGTACTGCACTTGCGTGAAGCCTGGTCCGTACTGCACATGCGGAAAGGCTGATCTGAAGTGCACATGCTCGAATACTGGTCTGTACTGCACATGCATAAAGGCTGGTCCGTACTGCGCATGTGCGTAGGCTGGTCGAAAGTGCGCATGCCCGAATAATGGTCTGTACTGCGCCAGCATAAAGGCTGGTCTGTACTGCACATGTGCAGAAGCTGGTCCGAAGTACGCATGCGCAAAGGCTGGTCTGAAGTGTGCATGCGCGAAGGCTGGTCCATACTGCGCATGCGCGAAGGCTGGTCCATACTGTGCATGCGTGAAGGATGGTCTGTACTGGGCATGCGCAAAGGCCGCTCCGTACTGCATATGCGCGAAGGCCTGTCTGTACTGTGCATGCATGAAGGCTGGTCCATACTGCACATGCGCGAATATATATATATATATCTATATATAGACACACATACATACTGCACACACATCGTCTTCCGAGGTTAGTGAAGCTATTATTAATCCTCCCCGGATGAAGTAACTTGCAAATTCTTTGTAATTCTTGAAATGCAATTATACATCTAACAGACACACTCTCTAGAATAGATATATTTGTGAGTGTGAGAGAGAGAGGTAGATAGACAGGTAGGTTGGCAGGTAGATAGATAGGTTGATAGATCGATACTTAGATATATAGGTAGGTAGATAGAAAGATAGACGATAGTGTGGTTATCTCTATATGTGGCTGTGTGTGTGTATGTGAAGACGTGGAAATATGGAAAGGATAATTTACTACAGTATTAAGATTCAATCCACAGGTGTATATTCTTTTTACCATTGCATAAGTACATAGACTCACTCACACAGGTATATATATATATGTATGTGCGGTGTGTTTATGTGTGTGTATATGTGTGTTACTCTATCTGTATATGTGTGCATATGTGTGTGCGTTTATGTCCGTGTGTGTGTCTCGTGATTGTAATGTTGAAGTTTGAATCCCATCAGTGCGTTGTGTTCTTCTCTCCACCGAAGTAAAAAAAGTGTACTCTGCCAGTAAGTCGAAGAACCAATGTAGTCCCACCCTGAAACCCTCCGTTATACGTGTCTATGGAATGCTCACACACTCTCACCTTAATTTCAGGCAGTCCATTTGAGAAACCTAGCTGGAAGAATCCTCGTCGCAAGCAATAGGGTACCATCATACATATGAACACATAGACACACACACCTTTCAAAGAGAATAGAAGAGATCAATAAAATAAGTATTAGATTTTAAAATATATGTACTGGAATTGAGGTCAAGAAAATTCTTTAATCGTGGTACCCTAGCATGGGCACAGTCTAACGTCTGAAACAAGTGCAGGCCGGAGAATTGTTCTTCCTCCTTTAATCTATGGTTCCCCTCGCTTCTGCAGTGAGTGTTTTCAGAATTCGATGACTGTAGTTCGACACATGGGAAAGCCATCTTATTTCATAACGGTAACAACTAACCCTAAATGGAATGAAATAAAAAATAGTTTGCACCCTGGTGAAGAACCTAGATATTTGTGCAAGAGTCTTCAAGATCAAGTATGACAGCCTCATGGATGACATACTGAACAAAAAGTTGTGGCTCAATTTGCTACAATAGAGTGGCAGAAAACGAGGCCTCACTCATGCTCATATTCTGCTGATAAAGGCTGAAGATAGCAAGCCCGAAACTGCTGAGGCCATTGCTCAAAATGTTATCCCAAAGCATTCAGACAAACCACATTTGTTGCCGAAAATTCCTTTCCGGAGTATAGAAGAAGGGATAGACAGTATGGTGGTCATACCCATACAATCCGACTTAAAGGTCAAAATTTACTGTTGATAATCGTTGGATTATTCCATACACCCTTTTCCTCTCATTGATGTGGTGACAGTCAAGTTTGTAATTTTCAACAGTTGAAAATTGCAAACTTGACTGTCACCACACATTATGAACCTGAAGATTGCGAAAGCATGAAAGTACTTGTTCAATTAACACTTAACATTTAATATTCTGCCATACTATTTCATTCTAATACCATTATAAATTTTAAAGGATTGTAAATAAAACGAGTAAATCAGACAAAGTTGGAATTCCTTTTATTAATATATATATATATATATATATATATATATATATATATATATATATATATATATATACACACACACATATATATATATATGGTCTTTCAACAAATTCCTTTCACAATCATTTGAACCAGATAAATGATAAATGTTGTATTTATTTATTCCATTGATATTTTTATTGAATATTTATGTTATATCATTAAAAAAGTTTTTTCATTTTTTTAGCTACCATGTACAAATTATATAATTCGAGCATGCTTGCCTCATTTATCTCTAGCCGTCGTATGTCCTCTGCAGTTTCTGCCCATGTCTCATTACCATGCAGCATTGTACATCTCACACAAGCATCATATAGCTGGCCTTTCGTATGCAGGGAGAAACCCTTCTTCGTCCTCAGAGGAAGCAGCTCCCTAAACTTCTGGCAAACCGTCCTTATTCTAGATACTATGGCCTCGGAACACCCCTCTCCTATGCTAATCTGATCACCTAGGTACCAGAAGCTATCAACAACTTCTATAGCACCCGCCTGCATTTGAAAAATGTGTCTATCAATGCGACTTCTACTGTCTAATATCCCTGTACATCTACTGCATACGTATTTCTCCCTACCTGTTAGTTTGCCTGCTATCCCACTATATCTCTTGTGTACCCAAGATCTGCATTGTGTGAATTTTATAGAATTTATGCCAGTTCCTTTTCTGCATATCGAACATGGCCATTTCCCTGACGGAATCAGAGTTTTGTCCCCTTTTCTAATCATCAACACATTTGTCTTAGCTAGATTCACTCTGTCCTCTTCATTCCAACTGCTATTTCCATAGCCAGAATTTATTCTCTAGCTCCTCTACTGATTCTGCTATAAGAACCAGATCGTCAGCATAGAGTAGTTCCCATGGACAGCCAGTCTTAAACTCCTCTGTTATGTCTTGGAGGACTATAATGAACAAGAGCGAGCTGAGGACCAAACCCTGATGTACTCCTACTTGTATCTGGAATTGCTCACGAAACTCCATTCCTGCCCTCACTTTACTGACAGCACCTATGTACAAAGCTTGCACTGTCCTCACAAGCCATTCCTCAACACCTAGTTTCCTTAGGGACCACCAGATGACAGATCGAGGTACCCTTTCAAAGGCCTTTTCTAGGTCAACAAAAGATAAGTATAGTGGCTTATTCTTCTCTAAGAACCTCTCTTGTAATTCTCTCACTAAGAAGAGGGTATTTGTTGTACTTTTCCGAGGCACAAAACCAAACTACATCTCATTTAGTTTGACCCTTTCTCTAATTAGTTGCGCTAATATCCTTTCTGCCACTTTCATAACCTGATCCATCAGTTTTATGCCCCTATAATTGCTCCTCTCCAGAGCATCCCATTTACCTTTGTAGCAATTTATGAGAATACTGCTGCACCAGTCTTTGGGTATGACACTGCCATATATAGCCTGATTGATGATGCGTGCAACCAGTTTAGTGCCTACATCCCCTGATGCCTTCAGCGTCTCAGCAACTATCCCCGACCGTCCCGCGGCCTTACCAATTTTTCATTTCCTTAATCGCCTCTTGGACCCTATATTCGTCAATCTCAATATATATATATATATATATGTGTATATGTATATATATATATGTGTGTGTGTGTATATATATGTGTGTATGTGTATATATATATGCATGTATGTATATATATGTGTGTGTGTCTGTGTAGGTGTGGGTGTGCAAAAAGTAAATGAAAACAATATCTATTTTGCATGGGTTAAACTGGTATATATATGTATATATATATATATATATATTTATATATGTATATATATGTATATATATATATATATATATATATATATATATATATATATATATACATTCACACACACACATATATATTTATGGTCTTTCAACAACTTCCCTTCACAATCATTTGAACCAGATAAATGATAAATGTATTTATTTATTCCATTGATATTTTTATTGAATATTTATGTTATATCATTAAAAAAGGTTTTATTTATTTTTTTTGTTTTGTTACCAAGTACAAATTGTATAATTCTCAATTTTTAAGATGTTTGGTTCATTTAGTTGGGTTTACAAACTTGATCCCATGTACTTAATGAAGGGCCCCTATATTTGATTGCCTCTTAGATATGGAGGAATAATGTGGGTGCTACTTTAGCATGTCATCCTCCTGGTCTTTTACAGATCTGTGTATAGTTTATCTGATCATTTACAGAACAATCTCTGCTTTACCTGGTCATTTACAAATAATGTACAGTCAATCTTGTTATTTACAGTTCAGCGTGTGGTATATCTGATGACAAAATCACAAGATCAGCTGAAGTCTCAGTAGACAGTTCAGGTGACCTCTCAGTAGAGAGATCAGGTTATTACACAGCTCAAGTCTCAGTAAACAGGTCAAATCATTACACTGTGTAGACTATAGATATGCTAAAGTAAAACCTATATTTGTTTGTTAAGACAATAACTTCTAGAATTTTGGCTTCTTAATAGATAGGTTGTGAAATTTTCTGCTGTAGTATGTATATATATATACATACATCCACCCATATATATATGTACGTATGGATTCACCGATGTTCGGTGAATCCATACGTATGTATACATATATGTATGTACGTGTACATACTTATATTTAAGTAACAGCGGTACGAAGAGTGGGAAATGAAATTTTGTTTCATTTTCTCCGTTTATCGTTTTCGGTGCACCCGGCCGATTAACCCACTCGATATGCAAATTGGGCTACTCAGCCGTTAATATGCATAAGGTAAGTATATACGTTCAACGATCTGGCAGGAAGGAATACGTTGGTGACGATAGCTAATAAGCTTGAAACTAGTACAGCGTTCCTTTGTCAGTGTTGAACAAACGAGCAACGATGGTTGCTGGACACTATGGCTTAATACGGGATGTTTGTTTACAAACACACCGAGCATTATAATAAATGTTCGGTGAATCCATACGTACATATATATATATGGGTGCATGTATGTATATATATATACATACTACTGTACGTCTGTATACATATATGTATGTACGTGTACATACTTATATTTAAGTAACAGCCGTACTAAGAGTAGGAAATGAAATTTTGTTTCATTTCTTCCGTTTATCGTTTTCGGTGCACCCGGCCGATTAACCCACTCGATATGCAAATTGGGCTACTCAGCCGTTAATATGCATAAGATAAGTATATACGTTCAACAATCTGGCAGGAAGGTATACGTTGTTGACGATAGCTAATAAGCTTGAAACTAGTACAGCGTTCCTTTGTCAGTGTTGAACAAACGAGCAACGATGGTTGCTGAACACTACGGCTTAATACGGGATGTTTGTTTACAAACACACCGAGCATTATAATACATGTTCGGTGGATCTATACGTACATATATATATGGGTGCATGTATGTATATATATATACATACTACTGTACGCCTGTATACATATATGTATGTACGTGTACATACTTATATTTAAGTAACAGCCGTACTAAGAGTGGGAAATGAAATTTCGTTTAATTTTTTCCGTTTATATATATATATATATATATATATATTAGAAAGTGAGGTTTTTTTTTTACAAAATGAAAAATAACCGAGGTGTCCTACACGAGTGGAAGTATAAAGAAAAAGAGATGAAATCGAAAATGCAACTGAAACAAAAAACATGGAATGACCCTCCCAAAGTATAACAATATCTGTTTCAACACACGTTTTCAGATAAAATGTCTTGCAAAACTATATATGTATGTGTGTGTGTATATATATATATATATATATATATATATATATATATATATATGCATATACATACTTTCCCACGTATATATATATATATATATATATATATATATATATATATATATATATGCATATATATATGCATACAACTCTTTGTATTGTGCTTGGAGACTTTATCATTATTATATTAACACATTCCAGCCAAATAGAATGCTGATATGTGTCTTATTCTGTTTAAATCTTGTTAGTGACATTGAATTTTAGACAGGCACATATATATATGTATGTATAGATAACCTGGAGTACCCTTTAGAAATGTATATTGCACAAAACCAGAAACCTATGATATTAGAGAACACTTTATCTTGCAATGATGAGTTGTTGAGTTCACTGAAGCTGTTATTATTTACAAATATTTCGAGACTTGAAAAAACAATTTTATTTTTAAATTTGTTATTTGTTTTGTTATCTTGGGATTAAAGATTTTTGTGAGACAAATGTGTTGTTTTATTTCCTGTTTTTATCAAATTTTAATCTGATCCAATTTATTTGCTTGTACTCTATTGGAATGTGTTGTAATACCTCCTTTGCATACACTTAGTAAGTGCATGGTTAACTGAGAGAAAAGTGTTGTGTTTTGTGTGATCAATGTAACAATTTTGGTCATGAAGTTCACAACTTTAATGTTTCCATTGAAATTTATAAATCATATCTGTTGTCTGCTGTATGTTAATTTTGTGTTGATGTGGTGGTTATGACCGATGTCTGTTGTATTTTGTTTTGAGTTTTATTGACAGGTTTATCTATTCTATAACCAGGGTGTATTTTTTCTGAGTACTGTTTTTGTTGTATTAGGACTATATTAGTTGATAACACTATATCGAATTCCATCCAAAACAAAGTGAACAACTATTGTAAGCTATACTAATAACAATAGAAAACAAAAAATTATAATCGAAACACAATATACGTTAAGCCAGTTATAAGTGCCTTATTAAGTACCTTAACTGTTTTTAAATCAGGTTTTATGATTTCTTGCTACTCCACTACTAACCACATGACCAATCTACCACAACTATGACCATTCAAATTCCAAAGCTGGAGCCATGAAGGCTTTGAAACATTAATACACAGGGATTTTGGAAAATCACTATTCTAAACCAATTATCTATATATCTAAAACAGAGAATGTCTGTCTGTCTCCCTAAAACTCGAGAACCACGCAACCGATTTTTTTCAAACTTTACACATGTAATACTTATGGTCGTGTGAGTGTTTTGAGCAAAATTTATTTCAAAATTTCAATGCCCTAGGGACTGCATTAGGCGCTGGTTAGCGATATCTCTCTCTTTCTTAGTCTGTTTTTTTAGGTAGATACATAGCTATAATGTCGCGCCCTTATAATATCTGTCTGTAAATCTGGCTGTCTGGATTACGACATTATGAAAACATTGACCTCGCTATGTGTGTGTGTGTGTATATATGTATATATAGTGTGTATATATATATATATTGTTCTCATTGCTGATGTAGCATATTCGCTTTTTTCCGTTCATTGCCAGGGAACGTCTTCACAAACCAAAATATCGTCTTCCTGTTTTCCTTCAGTTGCAACGTATTTCAAAATATTTACTTCTGCGTTCACAGACTGACTTTTTAGTTTCAGAAGATCCCGTTAAGGATGAAAGCAGCGATTCTTTGCTTAAACTTTCATCTGTTATTTTAATATATGTATATATATAATTATATATTCGTGTACAGATATTTTTGCATACACAATAACAAAATATAAACAAACGTATTTATTTCACGAAAGCCCAGACGGCTTATTGTCATTGTTACTGCCGATATGCCACCCAAAGAGTCCCACTACTGTTTCAGAAAGGAGGGATAAACATACCAATCTATGTTTAGAATCCCGAGCAACGCCGGACCATTCTGCTAGTAAAGATCTAAAAAGGAAATATGAAAAATCCCTCACAAAAAAGAATCAAACTTGCGCACAATTTTGTTTTCAATGTAACATGAAAGAAAATCTGTTCCCTAATATACAAATATCTGTACAGTTCTGTCTACTAAATTCCACTCACAATGTAATTGGTCAATCCAAGGCTATAGTAAAAAAAAACATTTGACCACGGTGTCATGCAGTGGGACTGAAACCCAAACCAAACTCCTTAACCATACAGCCATGCCGATATATATAATGTGTATGCCTTCAGGGGAATTTGTAAACAACCATGTGAAGATTTACTGAGTCAATGTGCTCTAACCCCCCCCCCCCCCCACTTGTCATTTGAAACAGCTCCTATAGAGAGTAAGAATCAGAGAAAAGGTCGATAGAGTGAAGTCTGAAAGCTCGTCACGTGCGCACTTATACACAAACACTGATGTGCATAAACATAAACATGACACTCGTACTCAGTAATTATCGTCTGCTGAGAAAACTGAATACTCGTCACATTCGTACGAATGTAAGTTTTCATTTTATCTGATGCTGGTTGTTTTTCGTAAGCAATGTCTCATTGAGTTGTGAAGGTTTTTATGGCGAATATGTTGGTGTTTCTTGATTTAGTTTCATTCATTCATTTTTGGTTGAGCACCCAAGTAGGGATTTATCGCAATTTTTTTAAATGATTCATGTAATAAACAAGGGAAAGAATTCGTGCAGGCTTTCTTTTGCATTGCTTCAAGATTTATTTCCCTTTGTCTCTTAAATTATTGGTTTCTTATATAGGCACAAGGCCAGTGATTTGGGGGGAAAGTCAATTACGTCGACCCCAATGCCTGACTGGTACTTTATTTTATCGACCCCATGAGGTTGAAAGGCAAAGTTAAGCTCGGCGGGATGTGAACCCAGACCATAAAGGGACGTAACTATACTGGAAAGCATGGCGTCCGACTCTCTACCGATACTGCCAATAATAATGGTTTCTACTATAGGCACAAAGCCAGAGATTTTGGAGGGATGGGGGAAGTTGATTAAATCGGCCCCAGTACCATTACTGGTACTTTATTATATCGACCCTGTAAGGATTAAAGACAAAACTAAGCTCAGCGAGATTTGAACTCAGAACGTAAAGAGCCGTAACTCTATCCTGCAAAGCATGTCCGACGTTCTAAATAATACAAGTGTTTCCCCTGCTTTTGCCTGGGTTAACATTGTAGCGCCAATGAAAAGCTTCATACTCATCATGGGGTCCTTTTTAAAGTACTATTTTATGGCCAGATGCCCTTCCTAGTGCTAACACATTTAGTCATCTTTTACGGAGATATAGCTATTCTAACCTGGATCATATACAGAGTTAATGCCAACCTTAGTCCCTCACAACATGCAGGAGTAGGGTGTACCTATTTTGAACCTGATACATATAATGAGAAATCAATTAAGAAATGAAAACAAAGTAAGAAATATAGTTGCAATATATTGTTTATTTCTTATAATATTCGTAATTATATCATTACCATTCTAGAATTTTCATGTCATCGTTATTTCAAATATATATATATTCAATTTATATTTATCATATCATAATTTACGTCAATATTTCCATTTTAATACTATTACTACTACAGCTACTACTTATATAAATATAAAACTGCATACATATATCACATATGTTATCATCAACGTGATGGATATATATCTATTTGTAAAGTGTTAGCAGTAATAGTAGTATCCATAATTGTAGTGAAGGATGGGTAAGGATTTTATTTACAAACCACCATGTAAAGATCATCAATCACTCGCTGTAGTGTATCGTAACGAGATGCATACAGGACCTTTCCTCCACCACTAGTCATTTCACGTAGAAGCAACTCATCAACACGTCCAACACCGATGACCACAATTCGAGTCTTTTGCATTATTCGCAGATCTTTGCTCCAACGTTTGACAATTGGCACATCTGATATTTGACCATCAGTAAAAACTATTGCCACTCGCTTGACACCTCTACGAATGGCGTGACGTTTAATGGCAGAGGTAGCTGTGAAACGCATTGCAGCACCCAATCTTGTCCCACTACTTACAGGTCCAATCTAAAATAAAAATAAAAACAAAAATATCATCATCATCATCATCATCATCATCATTTAACCTTTTTGATAGCAAGCCAACCATAACCAACCATTTTAAAAGGGTTCATATTTAAATTAAAATCTTGCAACATAATTTTATACAAGAAAGGAAATAATTAAGCATTTCAGTAAATCCCTCAAATTTCTCCATTAATCCTGAATCTATGAAAGGAAACCACCTATTTTAAAGGGTTCCTATTTAAATGTAAATATTCCAATATAATTTTATATAAGATGTTAGTATCTAAGTAATGAAATAATTATAATTTTACTAAAATTCTTCATTAATTAATTGAAATATAGTGTATTCCATTAGAATTATTGTCACAAATGAGTTGCAATAGTCACAATGAGTACAATAGCATGTATTAGAATGCTTGTCACAAACCAGGTCAGTATCTTATTGGAGCCAGTATCCTCCTAGACATGGTGGAAGTGACATCTCATATATGTTCTGGTTTTGGCCTGATTTTAACAGCTGGATGTCCTTGCTAACATCAACCACTTTATAGTGCGTGCTGGCTGTATTTTATTGTAGCCTCCCACACTAAGGAGGTTTTCATTGACACAACTAAGGGTCCTCTTGGCTGTTTATTTTGGCACGGTTTCTACAGCTGGATGCCCTTTCTAACACCAACCTCATTTACAGAGTGTACTGGGTGCATTTTATTGTTGCACCAGCACTAGAGAGGTTGTGTGCTTGACATGACTGAAGAGTTAGCACCTTATTCAGCTGGGGGAATGGTAAAATTCAAGGATGAGAGAGAAATCACTGGTAGCCACAAGAAATACTTACTGTTTGGATTGCATCCATGATGTTTTCTTTAGTCTTGGAGTCTTCTAGGAAAAACTTGTTGGTGACTTTGTGGTTGAATTGTAGAATTCCTACCTGGGCATGAGTTGGAGAAATGACTGAAGCATTGACAAATTCTGTGAGGAATTGTTTAGTTTCATACAGTCCTTCCTCTCTGATACTTTGAGATACATCAACCACAAACTGGATGTCAATAGGTTCAACTCCACATACTGAAGGTAAAAAATACATAATATATAAAGAGGAAATCATGGTTAAACCTTTTAAACACCAACCTAGCTGAAACCAACTCTGGTTCTATGGCCATCATAACTAGACTACCTTTCATCATAGATCTTCTGGGGCTACACAAACTTGTGATAAAGCCTCTATATCTGGCAAGGAATACAAAAATCTAAACATTAAGTTGGTCAACATATTTTTAGACCATTTTCTTAACCAAGAATACATAAAGAAAATGCAGTGATTTAATACTGTCTACACACACACACACACATACACATAGACACACACATTGATCATCTTCAAACAATCCAGTAAAACAGATACAGACATATATACACATACACACTCAGTTATAATTCTATTAACTCCAACCTGTAATCATTCAGCAGAACATATCTAAAAGCAGATTTGTTAATTCCAATGTTAAAAAATAAAGACTTTAATTTAAAAATCAAAATGTAAAGACTTCACTATTAAAATGAATAGTTTATAATATAGCAACTAAAGATATGGTATTTACATAAATAAAGAAAACGGGAAGGGGAGGTAATGGCAAGGACCCTAATGTCACAGAAGAATGGGAGGGAGAGGGAGTATGATTGGGCTCTGGGCCTAGGGTGCAGCGGCGGAGGACTGCACACCACAGACAAGACTGCAAAAGGATTCCCGCAGCCAATGGCCAGCAACAACTGCTGTAAATGTGATGCAGTCTTAGTGCTGTTTTGTACTTTTCAAGAATGTCTTACTAATGTGGTTTCATGTGGTTTGTTAATTCAAATGTTTATAGTATATTTACTAGTGGACAGATCATAGTGATAATGTGCAGTATTAGAGTAAAGACTATATTATTTAATGTGAAGCAGTCATTGTGCTGTTTTGTACTTTTCAAGAATGTTTTGCTAATATGATTTCATGTGGTGCAGGACATTAAGTGTTAAGAATATTGAGATTAAAAAAGTGATAAGTAAATTATGTATGTGAATGATGTGACTACATCTCTGGTGACACCATGAAATACAAATAGCATTTTTTCCTTACCAGGAACCTTCTCACATTTGGTCTTGTTGTCATTGAATGCAAACCCTTTATTGCAAACACACTGCCAGACTCCATCCCGAGTGATGCACTGTGAATTAACCACACAGCTTTCAATATCAACAATCTTCAGTTGACCTCTAGCTGTTCCATCTTTTTCACACACGGCTATCTGGGTGCAACCAGCTAAAGTCAGACTACTGCCCAACTGAATGAAAGAGAGATGAAATAATGATGATTACAACAACAATAATGAATGTTATACTGGCTACATGGGCTGACAATGTTAGGGACAATATGAGGACGAAGAAAACACATCAAGTAAATGAAAGGGGAGCACCAATTTATTTATTCATGTAAAGATAAACAGATAGATAAACAGAGAGAGTGAGGAGATAGATAGATAGAGTGAGTGTGTAAAAGGAGGACAGGAGAGCAAAGTGGAAAAGACAAACGAGAGTGAAAGAGAAAGATACATAGGTAGAGTGAGTGAGAGACAGAGAGACAGAGGGAGTGCGCAGACAAAGAGAAAGCAATGTGGAAAAGAAAGACAAAGATAGAGCATGTGAGTGAGAGATATAGAGAAATGGAGGAGGTATGCCTGCCTTAATGTAACGTCCATCATGAACACAACCACAATCTCGAGGTGTAATGCAATCTTCTCCACTGAGTACAAAACCTCTCTGACATACGCATCCTTCGATATCCTTTCTTGAGCAGTTGTCAACTGAGTTTCTGTTCACACAGGTTGGTTGACAGCCACTAGTCTTAGGCTCGTAATCCATGTTGGGACCACATTTCATGGCTACAAGAAATATATATTTTTTATATTTATATATATGTGTATATATGCAAATGTATAAATCACATCTGTGTAACCCATGCTGACAACCTGTCTAACCCATGCTAGCGTGGAAGAATGAACGTAAAACGGTAATTATGATGATGATGATGATATATGGGGGTACAAATGAAAAGGAAGTGCATTCAACATATAATGTTGAAGTTGAGAATATATTAACAGTTTGAGATTTTATATACTATGAAGCAATTTTGTGGACTTAAACATGTCTAACTACTTCAGATAATTATTCAAAAACATCTGAGGAGTTCAACATGTCTATGAAACTGTTTGGTTAAATAAGTCAAACTGTTAAAACACATACATACATATAAACATATATGTCAATATGATATTCTGTTGCTAAAATAAATGAATAAGATAAAATAATATGGAATTTCTAGTTGCAACTTACGACAATTGGTCATAAATCTCCAGTTATAAACAATACCAACAGTTTCACATTCAGCAGCAAAACTTTCCAAAGCTGCACATACGATTCCCTTTATTTCTGTGGAGTTGGCATAGTAACAATAATCAAACACACAAGATTCAAAGAATTCCTCGACATCCATTGCTCCTAGCTTTTCAATACATTTGCCAAACATTCCTTTTGGATTTCGGATAATCTCACAGTTTGATAGTCCATTTTCTTTACATAGATCATGAGGTTCGATTTCTTCACATCTGAATAATGTCAATAGGTATATATCAATAGTTATTGAATCAAGCATGCTCTATTAGATATGTAATGTTATCACTTTTGATACTAAATTGTCTGAATCTGCTCAAGGTTCTATGATACAAGGTTGTTCATATTTAAAAACTGCCATCAAATTTTTATGTAAAAAACTTTTTAAAGTCATGTTCCAAACATCAACTTTATACTATTGATACCAAACTGCCTGAAACTATCCTTGGATCTATGGTATAAAGTTGTATATTTTAAAGTATTTATAATTATCTATAAACTTTCCACCATACTTTTATGTAAAAACCTTTATTATGTTATGATCCAAACACTAGTTTAACACTTTTGCTACTGAAATCTCTGAAACTGCCTCTGATTCTTTACAGATTATACTGGGGTTCCTTTTATTATGGAACTAGCACTAATAATACTTATAAAATGTACTGGATGCATTTTATTGTGGTATCAACATATGTATGTATATATAGATATATGTATTTATGTGTGTGTATATATGTATATATATGTATGTATGTGTGTATGTGCATGTATATGTATGTGTATGTATATGTATGTAAGTGTATATGCTTGTATATGTGTGTATATATGAATGTTTGTGTGTATGTGTGTGCATAGAAACTTTTAGCTGACCTCTTAACTAACAGCCTACAATTTACCTGGCCTGAGGTCTATCTGAGTCATCTTTCACACGATAGCTCTCTCCAATGAGGGAAAACTTGTTCTTCTCCTTTACCACAATAGTGCCATTGCTGGTTCTCATATCATCTCTATGTCCATTGCAGTCACCACATATTCCTGTTAGCCGTCCTCCAAATGTATTTCGGGGTACACTAACTCTTACTCTGTGCTTTCCATCGAACGAGACATGCAGATTGAAGCTGGTCTCTACATGTATCCAGCCATTGGAAAGTTTGATGGTGTAAGCCTTGTTTATGACTGGTGCCTCTAGCTCGAGTTTATTGACCTGAAGAAATTGAAAACCATTTATAATCAGTAAACAAAAGAGATCAATAGTTCAAGTAATAATTTATTTATATAGAAATGAAAAAAGAAGAGATACAGCTCACACGTATGTAGACTCCTACAAAGTTACATTCCATAGGAGATTTTTCAGGTGTTTTAATAATAAGGGTTTCAGTCCTATCAAGTATATCCGCATCATAATCATTTAAAATCTGGTTTCCCTGCTAGCAAGAGTTGGACAGATCTTCAAAGACTAAGCAGAGCTACTGACTTCTCAGATGGACCACGAGGCCTGAATCTCAAATATATTCCCATTCTCTACTCAGTGCTCAGATGGGTCATGGGTGGCATCTCATTTACATACATTCCTGTATACTACTGTGTGCATTTTATCATGGCACTAGCACAAAAGAGGTTGTCATGTCGTTGACAAAGCTGAAGAGTTCTCACAACCCTTTATTGCACACGTTTTTTATAGTTGGATGCCTTTCCTATCATCATCCATATTACAGAGTGTACTGAAGGTGATTCTCATGTAGACTACCAATACTAGAGAAGTTGTGCTATAGACCTGTTTTGGCATGGTATCTACAACAGAATGCCCTTTCTATTGCCAACCACATTACAGTGTAAAAGGTGCATTTATCATGGCACCAGCACATGAGAGGTTGTCGGTTATTGACTCAACTATAGAGCCCTCTCTACCTAACATCTCTTTCTCTCTATATATCATGTTGTTACAGCCCACACTTATGTTAGTTTACCTGACTTCCTACAAGGCTTCATCTCACAGGAGGTTTCTCAGGTGTTTTTAACTTTTTAACTAGATGGCCACAAAGAGACTGTAACCAACTGAAACAGTCCCAGTATATGACTGGTGTTTATTTTATAGACCATTGAATGATTCTCTTCAGTTATGACTGACCATGAGTTTGCACCTGGAAAGTTCCTCTGTCCATGCCATGGATGTTGTGCAAGGGAAAGGCAAAGGCTGATACAGCTTGGAACAGTGATATCACAACTCCTTTTTTCCAACTGAGTGAATTGGAGCAACATGAAATAAAGTCTCTTGCTCAAGGACTCAACACATTGCCTAATCTAAGAATTGAACTCACATGCTTAACACTTTAACATTTACATTACTCTATATATACTATTGTATTTTTGTGGTAAAGGTTTTATGTCACATAATATCTCACATAATATCAAATCTATGAGATTTTGATATTATTTATTTTGAGAACAATACCTTAACATCAGTATGAGTGGCCAGTTACGGCTGGTTTGAACAGAAAGAGGTGAGAGAATTCTGGCTGGATATGGCCGGTTTAAATGCTAAAGGGTTAAATCATGGGCCCAACATCCTACCCACTAAACTATTCACCTTCACTAATATATGAAGAGCAAAATCAGAACTCAGAATATTTTGGGGTTGTAACTAAATATAGTAAAGTATTGATTTTATTTATTTATTTATTATTTGGGCAGAGGTAGTGAGAGCTGACCTCAAATCATTGAAACTGACAGAGGAGATGATGAAGTAATGCAGTGTGTGGAGAGATGCTGTGCTGAGAAGGACCCATCTAACTCATGCAAGCATGGAAAAAATGGACATAAAAGTGATGATGATGATGATCTAGAGCTCTGCTGGTTTCACAAACCCAGCAGCCATTTACAAACAAAAACATATCATTGGACCTCCATCAGTTCTGATAAGTGCTCGAGTTGTTAAAAAAATGGAACAGCCTGCTCATGTAATTAATGTGCACAATACCAAGTAATCTCCAGACATGTGTACTGTTGTTAACATAGTTCTAAGCTGAGTATACTAGAGCAATATAAAATAAAGTGTCTTGCTGAAGGACACAATGCACCATTGGGAATCAAAGTTATGATGTTATGATCATGAGCCAAATACCATAACCCCTAAGTCACATGACTTAGAAACAAATAACACTTAACAATAAAGTCAAACATGACTGAAAGAATGTTTAAATCAACTCACTCTTATTTTACGTCCTGGCAAAATACGGATGACAGCGCCCTCCAGAATAATGTCAACCATTCGGGTATAGGAGACTTTTGAGTTACCCCTGTTTTCATTCTTCACTTCAACTTTGAAGAATTCAACACCTTCAGAATGCAGAGATTGTGCCAAAGTGTATTTACAAGTTCCCATGAAGTGGATCAACTGGCCATCAAAAGTCCGGTAATGAGGATCCCCAGATGCTGAACATTTACATGTTTTGCCTTTATATATTGGTTTCTCTGTAACAAAAAAATGTTGATTGTTATATTAGTAGTAGTGAACCAGTACTGTCAATAATGATGACAATAGCATTGAATCTATTTAATTTTTGGCATCTATGATTGGTGTACCATATATACCAAGACTACTGGATATATGAACAAACATACAAACTGGGAAATTTGCATTTTGATTAAATCAAGGTTTGCATAATTGAAACCCTATAGCTTATGTTAATTACTGATATGTGGAAGTGATTAAAGTTGAAAATTATGTTTTAATAATTTGTTTCTAGGATATAATTATATAAATGTTCGCCATGTACATACAAATGACACACAGGATTAAATGTATTTACAGTCAAAAATATAGGGTTAGAACCCAGGAGCTTGTGATTGGAAAGTGAACTTATTAATGTTACAACATAATTGATATAGGAAATGCAGTGCCATAATGATACACCGTGTGTTTGTATATAAATATGCAATATTTATCACTGGCTCTATGTCAATCAGCCCTCTCACCCAGTTATTGTCATCGTTTCTCAACACCTGACCCAACCATATCATTTCATTTTTCTCCACAACATTCATCACTGGTTCTATCCCCAACACTGAGTTACTTTTTCATCTTTTGCAACACATGACCCAACAATTTCATTCCATTTCTTTTTACAACATTTATCACTGGCTCTATTCCTATGTTCTTCTGCAAATCATTGTTTGTCTTCCTCTCCCTGAGCTATATTCCACTCATCTATTACATTATAAATATCAGTACAACATGAATAATATAAAGTTCAAGGCAGTTAAAAGCTCATCTGTCATAAGGAGGCCAAGGCCAGTAGAGTTTAAATTTCAGGTATGACAGTGAGAAAAAAACATGAAAAAATTACTCCTGTCACATTGGACAGATGATAAGGAGGCATATATAGTAAAGTACATTTTCTCCATTTTTTCCCCTCTTTTCTGTTTTATTAAACTAGGTGACCTCTGTATCATCAGTTGACATTTCAAACAAGCAAGTCAGACTTCACAATTTATTTATATATTCATAGTTAAGGTTATATTTTAAAAATCTTTTCAGTCATACTTTCACTCTCAGGTCACAAACAGATATCAGGCAATCCCAATTTTGCTCTTTAGAATACATATTTTAGGTGCAGGTACTTCTGTGTGGTTAAAGATTACACATTACAATCACATAGTCCTGGTTCAGTCTCGTGGTGCAGCACTTTAAGCATGGGTTTTCTACATTAGCCATGGGTTGACAAATGTCATGTGAATAACATTTGGGAGATGTAAACTGCAGAAGCTCATTTTATATAACATAAAATGATTATAATGATGATGATGACTTCATTGTAGAGGACATATGAGCTTCCAGTTATTTGACTAACTGAACACTCTACAATTGTGTAAAGTGATTGAATATTCCACAGATAAATGAACCTTTAACCCTTTAGCATTTACATTATTCTATATATATACTATTGTATTTTTGTGGTAAAGGCTTCACTCACGTAATTATCGAATCTATGAGATTTTGATGTTATTTATTTTGAGAACAATAACTTCGGCCAGTTATGGCCAGTTTGAACAGAGAGAGGTGAGAGAATTCTGGCCGGATATGGCCAGTTTAAATGCTAAAGGGTTAATGTAATTCTCATGTGGAATATGTGTGAAATGATGTAACAAGGTTCCTAATTTATTTTACAGATATAGAGCAGCTTACATACAATGTCTGTCTATCCAATTTCACTGAAAATACTTGGGTCTACCCAATGCTATGGTAAAAGGCACCTGCCCAAGATGACATGCAGTGGGACAGAACTCAACCCTGAAGCTCAGGATTGTGAAGTAAACTTCCTAACCATCAAGCCACAAACGAATTTTATATATATGCACGAGTATCTGTATGTGTATTTGTGTGTGTGTGTATGTTTGTATATGTGTGTTTGTGTATATGTATCCACTGTATGTGTGGGTGCCTGTGTTTGTGTTTACATGTATTTGTGTGTGTTTACGGGATGTTTGTATGTTGTGTGCCTGTGTGTGTGTGTGTGTGTATGTGCAGTCATATATGTGTGTGCTTTGTGTATGTGATCAAGTGTTGCAATATAAAAAACGAAAATAGAAATAAAAAGCTGACAGCAGCAACATCATGAACAAGCTCATATCTTACCATAACATCCATTTCCTGAGGGTAGTTTCACACACCCTGGATAACAAACACACTTTTGCTGGGAGTTCTTAACCTGGCACCATTCCCTAGGTCCACATTTCAAGTTGCAATAAACTGGAAAAAGTTCATAAGAAAATCCATTTGAATACGACAACATACATTTTAACCCTTTTGTTACCATATTTCTAATGAAAGACACTACTTATGTGTTTCTATTAATTTTGAAAATAATCAAAAATTTGAAGGGATTTAATAAAATAACTAACTTTATTAATAGTAAGCTAGTAATTGGCAGTGAATTGGAAGTATCGGTAAAGCAACAGACACCATACTTTATAGCATAGAGTTATGGCCCTTTACGTTCTGGGTCAAATCCCACCACGGTTAACTTTGCCTTTCATCTTGACGGGGTTGATAAAATAAACCACTACTGGAGTTGATTTAATCAACTTTCTCCTCCCCTTTTGCCTATAGTAGAAATCATTATCTTCCCCTCCCCCAAAATTATTATGGGATTGATAAAACAAAGCACCAGTAATGCACTGCAATCTATTCGATCGACTTTGCTCTTTCCCAAAATTGTTGGCCTTGTGCCTAAATCAGAAATCATTATTATTAATGGGTTGGCAGTATCGGTAGAGGGTCGGACACCATGCTTTCCAGCATAGTTACGTCCCTTTACGGTCTGAGTTCAAATCCTGTCGAGGTTAACTTTGCCTTTCATCCTTACAGGGTCAATAAAATAAAGTACCAGTAATACACTGGATTAATTGCTGGCCTTGTGCCAAAGGTAGAAACAATTATTATTAAGCTATGGTTTAGGGCGGGGGGTTGGCAGTATCGGTAGAGGGTCTGATGCCATGCATTGCAGTAAAGAGTTACAACTCTTTATGGTCTGAGTTCAAATCCTGTCGAGGTTAACTTTGCCTTACATCCTTACAGGGTCAATAAAATAAAGTACCAGTAATGCACTGGGATAGTTGCTGGCCTTGTGCCAAAAGTAGAAACAATTATTATTAAGCTATGGTTTTGAACATTGCTGAACAAAACATTCTTAATACAATTACGATGGAAAGTTTTAAACAAGTATGAACACTCTAAAATGGGCAGTTCTGTATCAAACTCAGAGTGGTTTCAGGCAGGTTAATACCTTGCTTTGGAATAATAAAATTAAGTATACTTTTAACAACATACCCGGGTTTTTCTGGTAGAAGTCCCATCCAAAGGCATTCACACTGAGTGGGTATGTAGAGTAAGTGACATTGGATAAATCACATTTGGCCTGTTCTTTTTTGTATTCTACCATGGAACATTCTGGCAAATTCTTGCATTTATGAAGACAGTCTTCCACATCAATGTTACGTATTCTCATGAGGTCATGGCCTCTAATTGATACTCCGAGTATCTTAACAAATTCATCATTAGCTGGAATAATAAATAAAAACACAAGAATAAAATGGCAGAATTGTACTTTTCTGGCAAACACTTGATTTGACACTGTGCATTGAAACTGTTTGGCAGGTAACTAAATCTGAGACCATGTGTTGAAATTAAGGCATTTACAATGTGGAAGAGCCATTTTAGCTACAGTTGTATTTGTCTGGCAAATAACTTGATCTGTGACTGTGTTGAAACTAAAAAAAGAACAGCATGGAAGAGTCATTTTAGCCATTGAAAAGCACACAAAAATCATTAACTTCACTTTACATTTAATCAGAAGCAAACAGGATCTTCAAACTAAGTGATACTGACTAACAGACAGCTGACTGCTGAGAGCCAGAAGTGTGTTTTCACTTCTCATCTCTGTAAAAACAAATAAAAGACTGCTGACTGATGACAGCCAGAGGTGTGTTTTCACTGTTCAATCAAGTTGACACTGACTAATAGATTGTGAGGGCTAGGGGTGTGTTTTCATTGCTTAGCTAAGGTATTTTCAATTTTTGTTTCTAACTTTATGAAGTTTTTCATGACACTTTATTAGCTATTTTTACTTTAATACAGTCCAGCAGACCATTGGACATTGCCCAAAATGACCAAATGGCTAACATGCCTCTATATTTATCATTTATATTTTGGTATCAACATTTTCATTGCTCTGTGGAAACTATCAGTGACGAGATCGCAAATAGTGTGACGAAAATGTTGACTCCAAGCAATAAATGATAAATGCAAAGTGAATTTAACAGTTTTTGTGTTTTTAAATGGCTGAAATGACTCTTCTAATAAAATGAAAATTTCAAATCATGTTGATAATGATTATAAAGAAGACGAAGCTAGCACTGCTGAGAATGATGATGACAGTTAAAAAAGAATAACAAAATCCAATCAAAAGAAGCAACTCTGAGAGGATAGTTACTCAAAGGTTGTTGTTTAGATTTAGGTCAACCCTGAAATGACTGACATTCCAATGATCAAAGACATTTCATCCATGACAATCCTATGTTTTACACACACACACACTCACAACATGCACACACACACACACATATATATAGTTGTATAAGTAGAGAGCAGCTTTCCTTTCAAACATGTTATATTGAAAATATGACTGTGCTTCAGTTAGATAATTTCATTAAAATACTTTCATATTTCCTTATTAGTTCTTGATGTTTAGTTTGGAACAGTAAAGTTCCTAAATCCATAAGTATATTAATGTTTTGAGGCCTTCGTGGTTCCATCTTTAGAATCAGAATGGTCATATTAATGGCGTATTTATCAGATGCTTAGTAGTGGTAGTAAATGATGATGGAGTGGTGAGAAATCATGGATTTTTGATATAAAATTCTAAACAAAACAAAGTGAACGATTATGCAGACTTTACTAATATCAGAAAGTAAACTAAAAATTAATACACAGATGCAGCATATATGAAACTAATTACAATAACTGCCATGCTTAATCCTTTAGCATTTAAACTGACCATATCCGACCAGAATTCTCTCACTTCTTTCTGTTCAAACCAGCCATAACTGGCCACTCATACTTATGTTAAGGTTTTTTTCTCAAAATAAATAATATCAAAATCTCACAGATTCAATATTATGTGAAATGATTATGTGAGGTAAATTTACCATGAAAATACAATAGTAAATATAGAGTAATGTAAATGCTAAAGGGTTAAACTAGTGAGAAATTCTTAAGTTTAGAAAAATCGTTATAAAAGAGTTAATCCTAATATACATACGCTTTATCATCTGGTAGTAGTCTCGATCAAAGCTGTATCTGGCCTTGTATGTCTGGGCATTAAAGGGAGAGAGGAAACATTGGCGTCTCTCTTTCGCATACTCAAATGACTTGCATCCGTACATGAGAAGACACTTGTAAGAACAGTGTTCCAGTGAAATGTCATCGAGAATGGTGATATAGGTGTAGTGGGGAACAAAACATCTTGTCACTTCAATAAACCATGTTTTCATAAAGAAACCTGCAAGAAGAAGGGAACATCAAAACGTAGAATGAAAAGAAAAAATTGGCAAAAAATGCAATCTTTCAGCATTCTTTTGCTTTAAGTCTCTTTTAATCCTTTCATTACCATATTTCTAATGAGGTATATTGCCTGAGATTTTCAGCTAACTTTGAAAATAATCAAGAATATTGAGGAATTTATTAAAATAACTAATTTTTTTTATTCTATAGCTTTTGTTTGACACCACATAACAAAATTTTCTAACATAAAATTATGGTGAAAAGTTAAAATTATTCCACAAAAAAAGCACTCAGTCTACACTTAAATTGGTTGTGTTGGTGACATGACAAAAAGTGCCCAGAAACCAAACAAGAAATAATTCTGTATGAGTAAGACATGGTCATCTGATCTGGCTTGTCTTACAATGGGACAACTTGTCTAATCTATGCTTATGTGGAAAAATGGACATTAACCGGTGATGATGATGACATGAACACTTTAAAACAAACAAGCTGACTCCATGGAAATTCCACGGTATAATTAGAAACAATCATCAAGTATTAAAGATCAATATGACATTTAAAATATTTTATTAGGTAATTACATATATACAACACACCAAAATAAATCAAATAGATTTAACCCTTTAGTATTTTAACTAGCCATATCTGGCCAGAATTCTCTCACCTCTTTCTGTTTAAGCCAGCCGTAACCAGCCACTCATACTGATGTTAAGGTATTATTGTCAAAATAAATAACATCAAAATCTCGAAGATTTGATATTATGTGAGATAATTATGTAAGATAGATCCTTTACTACAAACACAATAGTAAATATAAAGTAATGTATATGCTAAAGGGTCAAATGAAAGAAACTACTAAAACGAAATATTTCACTCATCAGTTGAGGATAAGCAATATTTTTCATAAGAATAATTCTTGTCTCTCTTCCCCCTTTCTGTCTCTCTTCCCCCTCTCTCTCTTCCTCTTCTTCACTCTCGTTCGCTTTGCCCACCTCTCCTTCTTTTACACACACATTTGTCATCTCCTTTCTATACTTGTGATTACATTTTATTGCCTGATTATGTATAGTGATTGCTGGAGATTGCCAAATGTCTGTGATTCTTAAAAGAAACTTAAAATAAAAGAACACCCAATCTTACTTAGAATATTAATAAAGGAAAGAGCACTTAACTCCTGTTTGAGTCATAGGGTCAAAATATTGTATCTACTTTTGGCACAAGGCCAGCAATTATCCCAGTGCCTTACTGGTACTTTATTTTATCGACCCCGTAAGGATGAAAGGCATAGTTAACCTTGGCGTGATTTGAACTCAGACAGTAAAGGGCCGTAACTCTATGTTGCAAAGCATGGCATCCGACATTACCGATACTGCCAATAATGACTTGGGCATTTCTAAAATGTGGCTGAGCCCACCATCCCTATCCAGATCTGAATGCAGCTGATTCATAGATAGACTGAGGACCTGTATCTCGCTTACATATTATCCAGTGTTCTACTAAGTCCATTTTTAGTGACATTAGCACTTGGGAGATTGTTATGTCTTTGACACAACTGAAGGGCTCTCCCAAACCTTTGTTTGGCAGGTGTGTGTATATATATGTGGGTTTGTGTGTGTGTGTGTGTGTGTGTGTGTGTGTGTGTGTGTGTGTGTGTGTGTGTGTGTGTGTGTGTGTGTGTGTGTGTGTGTGTGACAGACATATCTAGCAGTAGAAATTTGTAACTCTATAAGTATCAGACTCAGACTCAGAAGCTGCCGCGTCTTCCGACGCATGAGGCAGTCATAGTGTTCCACCGCGTTCGGTCAGCAGCCAGTTGCACAGCGTCCTGCCATTGTCTGTTTGTCGCTCGCAGGTCCCTCTCAACTGTCTGGTGCCAGTTCATTTTGGGTCGCCCTCTCCATCTGCTTCCCTGTGGGTTCCATTTAAGTACTTGGTTCACCATTCTCTCCGGGGGAAGTCTCAAAGCGTGTCCAAACCAGCCCAGGCATCGCTTGCAGATGGCAGAAGAGACTAGCTGCTGGTGCGGTTCCTGACTTCCTGGTTTGTTACATGGTCACTCCATTTAATCCGTATAAGTATGATAGTAACAATATATTTTACAATGTGCCATATAAGCTATGTGCATGTAGTTATAACCAGTAACTGTATAATTATTATAGGAATGGGTTCACAACTGTAAAATTGCAAGAATAACTATAGAGGTGGTTAGTTGAACAAATTTTCTGGTTTACCACCGCCACATCATCACAACCACTACCACTAGCCCTACCACAACCCCTACCACAACCTCTCTTGATGTCTCTCCACAGAAAAGATGGGTTCTGCCAGCTTTGAGCTGCCCCATATTTCAATATGTTGACTCTATGACTCAGAAGTTTAGAGTCAATAAATACATTGACACACAGATATTAAGGCATGGCATTGGCAGCATCAAAGTCACAAGTTTGGGAGGAGAGCCTGCAGAGATCTTGAACACTCGCCCTCCTTTCATAAAATTATGCTCCTTATCTCCAAAATAAAATAATTTCCATTTACAGTTTGGTAGCTGAAAACCTAATTTTTGACATTTCTTGCTCTAACTACACTAAGAAAATTACTGAGCCTGAATTTTCTACTACTCTGTCCCAACACAGCCATGCCATAAAACCCTCTCCACTGCTTTAGATCTTTCTACAATGTTGCAACACTGCAAATATGTTTGGTGATTTATTTATTGATGACAGGAAATGATTATATATTTAATCTAATTATACAAATTTGTATAAAATTGTGATTCTGTAAGGTTCAATAATGCATTTCTCTGAGGTCTACACCCATGGGGTTGTCTAGTTGGTAGCGCCAACCCTAGATAGCTCCATAGCTGGCCTAAATGGTAACACCAACCCTAGGTAGCTGCCAAGTTAGCCTTAACTGACTGTTTCCGGCCAGAATTCTCTCACTTCCTTTTGTTCAAACTGGCCATAACAGGCTGCTTATACCAACGTTAAGGTATTGTTCATAAAATAAGCAATAACATCATCAAAATCTTGAAGATTCAATATTATGTAACATAATTATGTGAGATAAAGCCTTTATCAGAAAAATACAATAGTAGAGTAATGTAAATGCTAAAGGGTTAATGGTAGTGCTGTCCCTAGATAGCTACCAAGTTGGCCTTAATAGTAGTACCAACTCTAGATAGCTGCCTAGTTAGCCTTAACAGTAGTGCCATTGCTGTGACATTAATGGCTGTGATGGCCCAGCCTTCTCTTATTATCCTACAAAAAATGAACAAAAAAGACAATACTTACTTCCAGGTACTTCCACGTTCATTAAATGGTGTTTGTAATTAATAGCTCTTCGTTGGCGTATCACATCACCGGACGTAGTGTCTAATAGAAAATAAAGTAAAACGCAGTGAAATATATTAATAGATAAATATAATAAGTAATCGGAAATTTGTCCCACCAGAAAATTAAATTCATTTGAAACCTTCTAGCAAAATCTTATATAATATAAAAACCCTTTTGTTAAGTTATTTTTACAAATATCTTAATAATGAAATAATTAACAATTTTAGTAAACCCCTTCAAAAAGTTCATTATTAAATCAAATATAGTGTATTTTATTAGAAATATGGTAATGAAAGGGCTAGACAAGGATGAAATCTGAAATTTGATGTAATTTATGAAGGTCTGTGTATCGAACAATGCTAATATAACCCAAGAGAGTTTGTAGGTTGCAATACCATGAGATCTTCACTAATAATATATTTATTGACATCTTAGGTTAACTCAAGGCTATAGTTAATGGCACTTGACTTAGATACCACGCATTGAAATCAAACCTGGGACCTAACGAATCTGAAGCAAATGTCTGAACTATTTGGCCATGCTGCATCCTCAACTTCTCATATTACACTAGTTATTCTCGAACAGGAAGTTCTTGGTTCCTTGGGGAGGGATTGGAGAGGAATACTTGCCAAGGGAGGTATCGAAACTGGGAAAGAATACTGTACATTGGGGTTACATATCAAATGAAATTGTAATATACCAAACTATAAGAGAGATCACAAATTAACAGTTCATAGACAAATTGCTGCTTCAGACTTAATCCTATTTGGGACTATATATGTACAATTATTGAGCTTTGAAAAGCTTGTTAATATGGTGACTAGATGACAATTCAAAATGGGACTATATATACAATTATGGAGGTTTGAAAAGTTTGCTCATGTTAATATGTTGTTCAGGTGAAAGATGACATTTCAAAATGAGGAAGAATTGAAGACACCTAGGATTGCATGGGGAGGATTGTAATTTGGGTCTCTGAGAACAACTAAATTACACCAAATGTGTGAAGTCACATCTATGAAGCTCTCTGCATACATTACATCAAATGTATGAGCTACACACATGTGGAAGGAAGGTAGTCAGTTGCAGACAGAGAGTAGGTGGGTGAAGGTGGGGGACTGGTTGGGTTTTAACCAAGGTACTCACAATATTCAAAGGGTTCCCAAATTAATTTTTTGCTACAATAAATAATATGCAAGCACCCCTGTAAAGCTTTTCACCATCAGGGGTCATCCCTGCTCCTTATGCCCATTACACCAAATGGAGTAGTGACACATAGAAGGTAGGTAGCCCACACTCTCTACTTACATTACACCAAATGCACGAGTGACATATGAAAGGTAGATAGCCCAAACTCTCTACTCACATGAAACGAAATGTAGTGAGTGATATATAGAAGATAGGTAGCTAATACTCTCTACTTACCCTGACAAATGACGCTGGTGCACAGGCAGTTAACTAGGATCAGCAATACAGTCTTCATGGTGAGAATACCCTGAAAGGACAATGTACCAAACCTTAACAGACTAGTCTTTATATAGAATAATATTCTTGACAGAGGGATTATACAGGGCTTTATGCATATCTTATTTAAATATTTAATTTCAATTGTAGTTAACAGTGATTTATGAAATGTGCAGCACCTGTGAATTAGTGAGATAACAAAGGGTACAATTACTTGAAGATGCAAATATAAGGTTTAAGCAGGATTAAGTTGTCAATATTTATAAATATTCATTCAAATTCTTTCCTTGTTCATTTGTTTCTCTATTAGTGTTTAATCAATGTGTTGTAAATGTTTATTGATTAACAAACTTTTGTTTACCCATCCTCTCATATAAAAAACAATAACTGTAGCTATTTCATATTATCAGCACATCACCACCACCACCACCACTACAAATACTATCATTACCATCATCATCATTATCATCCCCATCACCATCATCATCATCATCACCACCACCTCCAAAACCACCATCATCATCATCGTCCCCACCACCACCACCACCATCATCATCATCATCATCATCCTTTTACATCTGTTTTTCCATGCTTGTGTAGGTTGAACAGATCTTTTCCCTCACAGCCGCCTGCTACTTGTTTCATTGCTCTGTCATCTCTTCTGTGGGGTTAAGTATTTTGAGATCATCTCTCACAACCTCTTCCCAGGTCTTCCTTGGTTTTTCACTATTATAACTTCCTTCTACTAGGATCTCTTGGCACTTCTTCACCCAACAGTTATCACACACTACATCTGATATCTCTTACACCCAGTTTTTCTCTCATGATGCTCATCCATGCTTCATTGTTCATGCACATTAACATTACACATCCATCGAAGCATGCTTACCTAATTTCCACCCACCCTTTACATCTTCTCTACATTGACTGCCCGTGTCCCACCATCAAGTAAAAGAAAACAGGTAATATAATTGTTTCTACTTTTTGGCACAAGGTCAGCAATTATACCAGTACATTACTGGTACTTTATTTTATCGACCCCGTAAGGATGAAAGCCTCGGCAGTATTTGAAAGGGCCATAACTCTCTGCTAATATAATTGTTTCTACTTTAGGCACAAGGCCAGCAAATACCCAGTACATTACTGGTACTTTATTTTATCGACCCCGTAAGGATGAAAGGCAAAGTTAACCTCAGCGGGATTTGAACTCAGACTGTAAAGGGACGTAACTATGCTAGAAAGCATGGCATCCAACCCTCTACAATGATGATGGATGCTCCGTCAGTTTCAATGATGAATATTCAGTTGTCTGATCAACTAAATGTCCAGCTAACATAGGTGTAGGCATGGTTATATGGTTAAGAAGTTTACTTCACAACTACATGGTTCTGAGTTCAGTCCCACTGCACAGCATCTTGGGCAAGTATCTTTTACTATAGTCTCAAGCCAATTAATGTTTTGTGAGTGGACCTAGGTTGACAGAAACTGCAGAAGCTGATCATGTATTTTCTTACTCTTCATCATCATCATCATCACTATTTTACATCTATTTTCCATGCTCACATAAATATGCATATATGTATATAGGAGTAAATACATATGTGTCTGTATATCTTTTTATATTTGTGTCTGTGTTTTTGATTATCTAACATAATGTTCAATAAAAAAGGGATCAATAAAATAAGTGCCAGAAATACTGGGGTCAATGTTAATGACTAAATCCTTTCAAGGCTCCATCATGGCCACAGCCTAATGATTGAAACCAAGTAATTCCCAAACAAAACCAGCATGACACATTATATGACTAGGCTTGACATGTCAGTTACCAGGCACTCTAACAATTTTGACATTTCTATTAGAAGGTCCTCTTTCTAGACTAATGAGGCATTTTCCCCAGTCCCACAATGTATTAACAGTTGGTCATAGGAGGTTTCCTTCCCAGTCCTACAATTAAGTAGCCATTGGTTTTTGGCTTGACTACCTAGTAGTCATTATACTATCTATTTGTAAGTTACATGCAAATTTTCATCTTATATTACTGGATCACTGCTGTTTAGTCCAGGACTCTATTCTGAGATCAGTGTTATTTAGTAATGCAGCTTACTCTGCAATCCTTGCATGTGATACTGTTCTATGTCAGAGCAGACCTGTTAGTGTTCTTAGATAAGAGTCAGCTCCATTCTTCTCAATATCTAGGGGTTTTCAATCCTAAACCCTGAAAATAGATGCAGTTTAAAGATATAGACAGAACTAAAATTAGCTACATCCACTTCACTAAATATGTGAGATATTGTAAAAACTGGTGCCTAGGTATTTAGAACCAGAGACTAGCTCTACAATGTACACCCTCTTCTCCAAGTTATGCACTCCATTCTCCCAAATATGATAATTTCATCTTAGGTTGTGAAACTTCTTGTGCTCACCACACTAAGCCTGTATCTTGCACTTCACACTCCATACTCACCCATACCATATCAGCCTCTCTACAGCTTTGGATATTTCCACTCTGTGGTAAAGATGTTTTGTGATTTAGTTATTGATCACAGGAAATTATTATATACTTAATTTAATTATACAAATTTGTATAAAATTGTGATCCTGTACAGTTCAGTAATGTATCCCTCACAGAGGCCTTCACCCATGGTGGTTTCCTGGTTGGTGTCAATGGTAGAGCCAGCTCTAGGTAACTACCTAGTTGGCCTTAATGATAGTACCAGCTCTTGGTGTCTGCCTAATTATCCATAATGGTAATGCCAGCCCTGACCACATCTTAAACAAAAAATCTGAGGCAATTTTGGCTTGTAAACATAAATTGCACAAAACTTTCCTGTATTACAGCCCCACATTATACCCTAACGGATAGTTTACATCTTGATGTGGTAGCTAAGTATATGTTATGTTTATACCATCACTTATTTGTATAGGTAATTATATTTTACCTGTATGTTTTGTGAAGGTACGTATACTTTCTCGTACGTATATTTGATTGTATATGTTATGGCGTATATATTATATATTCTGGTACATATGCTTTTGGTTATGTGTATATGTGAGTTTTGCGTCTGTGTGAGTATGCGGGTTCGTCCGTATGTAGGGTGTGTGTATATGTGTACTTCGTGTTTTGGTTGACGTTCGTCTCCGAACATATGTGTATTTACATGTAGGTATGTGTGTGCGCTTATTATATATGTATTTATTTATTTATATACGTTTATTTAATTATATGTATACACGCACACACACACACACGCATATATATATATATATATATATATATATATATATATATATGTTTAATATATATGCGTATGCGTGCGGGTACAGGCGTTGCATGGGTTCTGGGGTTCTGTATGTGCGTACAGGTTTTTTTTTTTTTTTTTTTTGTGTACGTGCGTGTATTTGTATACAATGGCGAGTGTTTTCGCGTATGCTTGTGTATATGGATGCGTGTATGTATTTATTTAATTTCAATAGCCTCTGTATTTTATTTACTTTATTCTTAACTCTGAAGCCGAGAATCATTCGGTTTCCTAGTTAGAATTTTAGTCTACGACTTCAGTTATACCATTTACGTGGTTTTGTCTTTGCGTGCAATTGTTCTCCCCGTTCAACATATGACGTATTATCTTGGTTTTTTCTTCTGTTCATTGCCAGAGAACGTCTCTATGAACCACCTACGACTTCTTTTATACAATAAACGTGGTTCTGTCTTTGCGTGTAATTGTTTTTCACTGCTCCAAATAATGACGTATTATATTCGTTTTTTCACGTTCTTTGCCAGGGAACGTTTCCACGAACTAAAGTATCGTCTTCCTGTCTTCCTCCGGTTGCAACCTTTTTTGAAATATTCACTTCTGCGTTCACAGATTGACTTTGTTAGTTTCATAAGATCCCGTTAAGGGTGAAAGCAGCGATTCTTTGCTTAAACTTTAATCTGTTATTTTATTAAATATATATATATATATATATATATATATATATATATATATATATCAATAATAATGAGTTCAAATCTCAGGCGATCATTTACAATGAAATAGCTCGAAGAAAGAGTATTTCTGAGCCGTGTAATATAGGTTAACACAAATCAACGCATACTTTCACACAAACATACATGCATTCACACATATACATTTACACAAACACACACATACAATCATGATAGTGTTCGATTTAATTGGAAATGGGAGGGTAAAACAAGTATAACTTTTTATTTATTTATTAACTCTTTTTTTTAAAACTCACTTAATATAACTAGCAGAAAAACCACCCTTTGGGAGTTTTCTGCTAGCTTGTGTAGTGTGTATATTGATATTATACACAAGTATATATGCATGTAGATATGATACATCAAATAAAATCGTAATTGACAATATACACAGAAATGGAACGAAGACTGTGTTACACTGTCTTATGTAATCAGTAACGTCATCCATGATACATTAAAAAAAGATGGTATTATATATAAACTGCATTAGGAGAAAATTAGTGACAGAAATATATGAATATTAATTTAAACGATCGCTAACCAGAAGTGTTGACATTTGAAAATTTTAAAGAAGTGAATCCTTAAATTAGTAATAAAATATATTTAATGAACAGCCAGGAAATTTAGTAGATAAATTATGTAATATTCATTCATTATTTATTCAAAGTACCAGTAATGCACTGGGTAATTGCTGGCCTTGTGCCTAAAGTAGAAACAATTATTTATTCAAAGTAATCCAAATTATTTTACTAAGTGGATAAACAATTATAAACCGTACGCAGTCCCGCGCTTCTTACTTTATTATAGTTTAGATTAAGCACTGTTGTACGCCCATTGATTAGATATATATAAATGTAATAGCATATAAATTATGTCTGATACACACACACACACATATATATATATTTAAATATATACACACACACTTACATACCACACCACACACAAATCGTCTCCCGAAGTTAGTGAAGCTATTATTAATCCTCCCCGGGTGAAGTAAATTGTTAATTCTTCGTAATTCATGAAATGCAATAATACATCTAACGGACACACACACAAATATATCTATTTATACATAGACATATATATAGGTAAAGTCTGGTCCGAAGTGTGCATGCGCGAAGGCTGGTCCGAAGTGCGCATCCGCAAAGCTTGGTCTGAAGTGTGCATACAGGAAGGCTGGTCTGAAGTGCACATGCGCGAAGGCTGGACCGAAGTGCACATGCGTGGAGGCTTGTCCGAACCGCACATGTGCGAAGGCTCGTCTGTACAGCGCATGCACGAAGGCTGGTCCCAAGTGCACATGCGCGAAGTCTGTTCCATATGTGCATGCGCAAAGGCTGGTCGGTACTGCGCATGGTTGAAGGCTGGTACCGTACTGCGCTTGCGAGAAGGTTGGCTCGAAGTGCGCATTCGGACGGCTGGTCCGAAGTGCGCATGTGCGAATCCTGGTCTTAAGTGCGCATGCGCGAAGGGTGGTCCGAAGCCTGCATGCGCGAAGACTGATCCATACTAGGCATGCGCGAATGCTGGTCCGTACTGAGCATGCGTGAAGACAGCTCCGTACTGTGCATGAGCGAAGGCTGGGCCATACTGCACATGTGGGAAGGTCGGTCCGAAGTGCACAGGCGCAAAGTCTGGTCTGAAGTGGGCATGCGCGAAGTCTGGTCTGAAGTGAGTATGCACGAAGGCTGGTCCGAAGTATGCATGCACGAAGGTTGGTGATAAGTGCGCATGTGCGAAGGCTGTCAGTACTGCGCAAGGGCGAAGTCTGGTCCGTACAGCGCATGTGCGAAGGCTGGTCCATACTGTGCATGCGCGAAGGCTGGTCCATACTGCGCATGCTCGAAGGCGGGTTCATACTGCGCAAGCGCGAAGTCTAATCGTTACTGCGCATGCTCGAAATCTGCTCCATACTGCGCATGCGCGAAGGCCAGTGGGTACTGCGCATGCACGAAGGCTGGTCCGTACTGCGCATGCGCGACGGCCGGTCAGTACTGCATGTGCGCGAATGCTGGTCCGAAGTGATCATATGCAAAGGCTGGTCCGTACTACGCATGTGCGAAGGCTGATACGAAATGCGCATTCGCGAAGGCTGGTCTGTACTGTGATTGTGCGAACTCTGGTCCAAAGTGTGCATACGTGACGTCTGGTCCGAACTGTGCATGTGCGAAGACTGGACCGAAGTGCGCAAGCGCGAAATCTGGTCCATGCTGCTCATGCGCGATAGGTGGTCTGTACTGCGCATGCATGAAGGCTGGTCCGTACTGCACTTGCGTGAAGCCTGGTCCGTACTGCACATGCGGAAAGGCTGATCTGAAGTGCACATGCTCGAATACTGGTCTGTACTGCACATGCATAAAGGCTGGTCCGTACTGCGCATGTGCGTAGGCTGGTCGAAAGTGCGCATGCCCGAATAATGGTCTGTACTGCGCCAGCATAAAGGCTGGTCTGTACTGCACATGTGCAGAAGCTGGTCCGAAGTACGCATGCGCAAAGGCTGGTCTGAAGTGTGCATGCGCGAAGGCTGGTCCATACTGCGCATGCGCGAAGGCTGGTCCATACTGTGCATGCGTGAAGGATGGTCTGTACTGGGCATGCGCAAAGGCCGCTCCGTACTGCATATGCGCGAAGGCCTGTCTGTACTGTGCATGCATGAAGGCTGGTCCATACTGCACATGCGCGAATATATATATATATATCTATATATAGACACACATACATACTGCACACACATCGTCTTCCGAGGTTAGTGAAGCTATTATTAATCCTCCCCGGATGAAGTAACTTGCAAATTCTTTGTAATTCTTGAAATGCAATTATACATCTAACAGACACACTCTCTAGAATAGATATATTTGTGAGTGTGAGAGAGAGAGGTAGATAGACAGGTAGGTTGGCAGGTAGATAGATAGGTTGATAGATCGATACTTAGATATATAGGTAGGTAGATAGAAAGATAGACGATAGTGTGGTTATCTCTATATGTGGCTGTGTGTGTGTATGTGAAGACGTGGAAATATGGAAAGGATAATTTACTACAGTATTAAGATTCAATCCACAGGTGTATATTCTTTTTACCATTGCATAAGTACATAGACTCACTCACACAGGTATATATATATATGTATGTGCGGTGTGTTTATGTGTGTGTATATGTGTGTTACTCTATCTGTATATGTGTGCATATGTGTGTGCGTTTATGTCCGTGTGTGTGTCTCGTGATTGTAATGTTGAAGTTTGAATCCCATCAGTGCGTTGTGTTCTTCTCTCCACCGAAGTAAAAAAAGTGTACTCTGCCAGTAAGTCGAAGAACCAATGTAGTCCCACCCTGAAACCCTCCGTTATACGTGTCTATGGAATGCTCACACACTCTCACCTTAATTTCAGGCAGTCCATTTGAGAAACCTAGCTGGAAGAATCCTCGTCGCAAGCAATAGGGTACCATCATACATATGAACACATAGACACACACACCTTTCAAAGAGAATAGAAGAGATCAATAAAATAAGTATTAGATTTTAAAATATATGTACTGGAATTGAGGTCAAGAAAATTCTTTAATCGTGGTACCCTAGCATGGGCACAGTCTAACGTCTGAAACAAGTGCAGGCCGGAGAATTGTTCTTCCTCCTTTAATCTATGGTTCCCCTCGCTTCTGCAGTGAGTGTTTTCAGAATTCGATGACTGTAGTTCGACACATGGGAAAGCCATCTTATTTCATAACGGTAACAACTAACCCTAAATGGAATGAAATAAAAAATAGTTTGCACCCTGGTGAAGAACCTAGATATTTGTGCAAGAGTCTTCAAGATCAAGTATGACAGCCTCATGGATGACATACTGAACAAAAAGTTGTGGCTCAATTTGCTACAATAGAGTGGCAGAAAACGAGGCCTCACTCATGCTCATATTCTGCTGATAAAGGCTGAAGATAGCAAGCCCGAAACTGCTGAGGCCATTGCTCAAAATGTTATCCCAAAGCATTCAGACAAACCACATTTGTTGCCGAAAATTCCTTTCCGGAGTATAGAAGAAGGGATAGACAGTATGGTGGTCATACCCATACAATCCGACTTAAAGGTCAAAATTTACTGTTGATAATCGTTGGATTATTCCATACACCCTTTTCCTCTCATTGATGTGGTGACAGTCAAGTTTGTAATTTTCAACAGTTGAAAATTGCAAACTTGACTGTCACCACACATTATGAACCTGAAGATTGCGAAAGCATGAAAGTACTTGTTCAATTAACACTTAACATTTAATATTCTGCCATACTATTTCATTCTAATACCATTATAAATTTTAAAGGATTGTAAATAAAACGAGTAAATCAGACAAAGTTGGAATTCCTTTTATTAATATATATATATATATATATATATATATATATATATATATATATACACACACACATATATATATATATGGTCTTTCAACAAATTCCTTTCACAATCATTTGAACCAGATAAATGATAAATGTTGTATTTATTTATTCCATTGATATTTTTATTGAATATTTATGTTATATCATTAAAAAAGTTTTTTCATTTTTTTAGCTACCATGTACAAATTATATAATTCGAGCATGCTTGCCTCATTTATCTCTAGCCGTCGTATGTCCTCTGCAGTTTCTGCCCATGTCTCATTACCATGCAGCATTGTACATCTCACACAAGCATCTTATAGCTGGCCTTTCGTATGCAGGGAGAAACCCTTCTTCGTCCTCAGAGGAAGCAGCTCCCTAAACTTCTGGCAAACCGTCCTTATTCTAGATACTATGGCCTCGGAACACCCCTCTCCTATGCTAATCTGATCACCTAGGTACCAGAAGCTATCAACAACTTCTATAGCACCCGCCTGCATTTGAAAAATGTGTCTATCAATGCGACTTCTACTGTCTAATATCCCTGTACATCTACTGCATACGTATTTCTCCCTACCTGTTAGTTTGCCTGCTATCCCACTATATCTCTTGTGTACCCAAGATCTGCATTGTGTGAATTTTATAGAATTTATGCCAGTTCCTTTTCTGCATATCGAACATGGCCATTTCCCTGACGGAATCAGAGTTTTGTCCCCTTTTCTAATCATCAACACATTTGTCTTAGCTAGATTCACTCTGTCCTCTTCATTCCAACTGCTATTTCCATAGCCAGAATTTATTCTCTAGCTCCTCTACTGATTCTGCTATAAGAACCAGATCGTCAGCATAGAGTAGTTCCCATGGACAGCCAGTCTTAAACTCCTCTGTTATGTCTTGGAGGACTATAATGAACAAGAGCGAGCTGAGGACCAAACCCTGATGTACTCCTACTTGTATCTGGAATTGCTCACGAAACTCCATTCCTGCCCTCACTTTACTGACAGCACCTATGTACAAAGCTTGCACTGTCCTCACAAGCCATTCCTCAACACCTAGTTTCCTTAGGGACCACCAGATGACAGATCGAGGTACCCTTTCAAAGGCCTTTTCTAGGTCAACAAAAGATAAGTATAGTGGCTTATTCTTCTCTAAGAACCTCTCTTGTAATTCTCTCACTAAGAAGAGGGTATTTGTTGTACTTTTCCGAGGCACAAAACCAAACTACATCTCATTTAGTTTGACCCTTTCTCTAATTAGTTGCGCTAATATCCTTTCTGCCACTTTCATAACCTGATCCATCAGTTTTATGCCCCTATAATTGCTCCTCTCCAGAGCATCCCATTTACCTTTGTAGCAATTTATGAGAATACTGCTGCACCAGTCTTTGGGTATGACACTGCCATATATAGCCTGATTGATGATGCGTGCAACCAGTTTAGTGCCTACATCCCCTGATGCCTTCAGCGTCTCAGCAACTATCCCCGACCGTCCCGCGGCCTTACCATTTTTCATTTCCTTAATCGCCTCTTGGACCCTATATTCGTCAATCTCAATATATATATATATATATATGTGTATATGTATATATATATATGTGTGTGTGTGTATATATATGTGTGTATGTGTATATATATATGCATGTATGTATATATATGTGTGTGTGTCTGTGTAGGTGTGGGTGTGCAAAAAGTAAATGAAAACAATATCTATTTTGCATGGGTTAAACTGGTATATATATGTATATATATATATATATATATATTTATATATGTATATATATGTATATATATATATATATATATATATATATATATATATATATATATATACATTCACACACACACATATATATTTATGGTCTTTCAACAACTTCCCTTCACAATCATTTGAACCAGATAAATGATAAATGTATTTATTTATTCCATTGATATTTTTATTGAATATTTATGTTATATCATTAAAAAAGGTTTTATTTATTTTTTTTGTTTTGTTACCAAGTACAAATTGTATAATTCTCAATTTTTAAGATGTTTGGTTCATTTAGTTGGGTTTACAAACTTGATCCCATGTACTTAATGAAGGGCCCCTATATTTGATTGCCTCTTAGATATGGAGGAATAATGTGGGTGCTACTTTAGCATGTCATCCTCCTGGTCTTTTACAGATCTGTGTATAGTTTATCTGATCATTTACAGAACAATCTCTGCTTTACCTGGTCATTTACAAATAATGTACAGTCAATCTTGTTATTTACAGTTCAGCGTGTGGTATATCTGATGACAAAATCACAAGATCAGCTGAAGTCTCAGTAGACAGTTCAGGTGACCTCTCAGTAGAGAGATCAGGTTATTACACAGCTCAAGTCTCAGTAAACAGGTCAAATCATTACACTGTGTAGACTATAGATATGCTAAAGTAAAACCTATATTTGTTTGTTAAGACAATAACTTCTAGAATTTTGGCTTCTTAATAGATAGGTTGTGAAATTTTCTGCTGTAGTATGTATATATATATACATACATCCACCCATATATATATGTACGTATGGATTCACCGATGTTCGGTGAATCCATACGTATGTATACATATATGTATGTACGTGTACATACTTATATTTAAGTAACAGCGGTACGAAGAGTGGGAAATGAAATTTTGTTTCATTTTCTCCGTTTATCGTTTTCGGTGCACCCGGCCGATTAACCCACTCGATATGCAAATTGGGCTACTCAGCCGTTAATATGCATAAGGTAAGTATATACGTTCAACGATCTGGCAGGAAGGAATACGTTGGTGACGATAGCTAATAAGCTTGAAACTAGTACAGCGTTCCTTTGTCAGTGTTGAACAAACGAGCAACGATGGTTGCTGGACACTATGGCTTAATACGGGATGTTTGTTTACAAACACACCGAGCATTATAATAAATGTTCGGTGAATCCATACGTACATATATATATATGGGTGCATGTATGTATATATATATACATACTACTGTACGTCTGTATACATATATGTATGTACGTGTACATACTTATATTTAAGTAACAGCCGTACTAAGAGTAGGAAATGAAATTTTGTTTCATTTCTTCCGTTTATCGTTTTCGGTGCACCCGGCCGATTAACCCACTCGATATGCAAATTGGGCTACTCAGCCGTTAATATGCATAAGATAAGTATATACGTTCAACAATCTGGCAGGAAGGTATACGTTGTTGACGATAGCTAATAAGCTTGAAACTAGTACAGCGTTCCTTTGTCAGTGTTGAACAAACGAGCAACGATGGTTGCTGAACACTACGGCTTAATACGGGATGTTTGTTTACAAACACACCGAGCATTATAATACATGTTCGGTGGATCTATACGTACATATATATATGGGTGCATGTATGTATATATATATACATACTACTGTACGCCTGTATACATATATGTATGTACGTGTACATACTTATATTTAAGTAACAGCCGTACTAAGAGTGGGAAATGAAATTTCGTTTAATTTTTTCCGTTTATATATATATATATATATATATATATATTAGAAAGTGAGGTTTTTTTTTTACAAAATGAAAAATAACCGAGGTGTCCTACACGAGTGGAAGTATAAAGAAAAAGAGATGAAATCGAAAATGCAACTGAAACAAAAAACATGGAATGACCCTCCCAAAGTATAACAATATCTGTTTCAACACACGTTTTCAGATAAAATGTCTTGCAAAACTATATATGTATGTGTGTGTGTATATATATATATATATATATATATATATATATATATATATATATATGCATATACATACTTTCCCACGTATATATATATATATATATATATATATATATATATATATATATATATGCATATATATATGCATACAACTCTTTGTATTGTGCTTGGAGACTTTATCATTATTATATTAACACATTCCAGCCAAATAGAATGCTGATATGTGTCTTATTCTGTTTAAATCTTGTTAGTGACATTGAATTTTAGACAGGCACATATATATATGTATGTATAGATAACCTGGAGTACCCTTTAGAAATGTATATTGCACAAAACCAGAAACCTATGATATTAGAGAACACTTTATCTTGCAATGATGAGTTGTTGAGTTCACTGAAGCTGTTATTATTTACAAATATTTCGAGACTTGAAAAAACAATTTTATTTTTAAATTTGTTATTTGTTTTGTTATCTTGGGATTAAAGATTTTTGTGAGACAAATGTGTTGTTTTATTTCCTGTTTTTATCAAATTTTAATCTGATCCAATTTATTTGCTTGTACTCTATTGGAATGTGTTGTAATACCTCCTTTGCATACACTTAGTAAGTGCATGGTTAACTGAGAGAAAAGTGTTGTGTTTTCTGTGATCAATGTAACAATTTTGGTCATGAAGTTCACAACTTTAATGTTTCCATTGAAATTTATAAATCATATCTGTTGTCTGCTGTATGTTAATTTTGTGTTGATGTGGTGGTTATGACCGATGTCTGTTGTATTTTGTTTTGAGTTTTATTGACAGGTTTATCTATTCTATAACCAGGGTGTATTTTTTCTGAGTACTGTTTTTGTTGTATTAGGACTATATTAGTTGATAACACTATATCGAATTCCATCCAAAACAAAGTGAACAACTATTGTAAGCTATACTAATAACAATAGAAAACAAAAAATTATAATCGAAACACAATATACGTTAAGCCAGTTATAAGTGCCTTATTAAGTACCTTAACTGTTTTTAAATCAGGTTTTATGATTTCTTGCTACTCCACTACTAACCACATGACCAATCTACCACAACTATGACCATTCAAATTCCAAAGCTGGAGCCATGAAGGCTTTGAAACATTAATACACAGGGATTTTGGAAAATCACTATTCTAAACCAATTATCTATATATCTAAAACAGAGAATGTCTGTCTGTCTCCCTAAAACTCGAGAACCACGAAACCGATTTTTTTCAAACTTTACACATGTAATACTTATGGTCGTGTGAGTGTTTTGAGCAAAATTTATTTCAAATTTTCAATGCCCTAGGGACTGCATTAGGCGCTGGTTAGCGATATCTCTCTCTTTCTTAGTCTGTTTTTTTAGGTAGATACATAGCTATAATGTCGCGCCCTTATAATATCTGTCTGTAAATCTGGCTGTCTGGATTACGACATTATGAAAACATTGACCTCGCTATGTGTGTGTGTGTGTATATATGTATATATAGTGTGTATATATATATATATTGTTCTCATTGCTGATGTAGCATATTCGCTTTTTTCCGTTCATTGGCAGGGAACGTCTTCACAAACCAAAATATCGTCTTCCTGTTTTCCTTCAGTTGCAACGTATTTCAAAATATTTACTTCTGCGTTCACAGACTGACTTTTTAGTTTCAGAAGATCCCGTTAAGGATGAAAGCAGCGATTCTTTGCTTAAACTTTCATCTGTTATTTTAATATATGTATATATATAATTATATATTCGTGTACAGATATTTTTGCATACACAATAACAAAATATAAACAAACGTATTTATTTCACGAAAGCCCAGACGGCTTATTGTCATTGTTACTGCCGATATGCCACCCAAAGAGTCCCACTACTGTTTCAGAAAGGAGGGATAAACATACCAATCTATGTTTAGAATCCCGAGCAACGCCGGACCATTCTGCTAGTAAAGATCTAAAAAGGAAATATGAAAAATCCCTCACAAAAAAGAATCAAACTTGCGCACAATTTTGTTTTCAATGTAACATGAAAGAAAATCTGTTCCCTAATATACAAATATCTGTACAGTTCTGTCTACTAAATTCCACTCACAATGTAATTGGTCAATCCAAGGCTATAGTAAAAAAAAACATTTGACCACGGTGTCATGCAGTGGGACTGAAACCCAAACCAAACTCCTTAACCATACAGCCATGCCGATATATATAATGTGTATGCCTTCAGGGGAATTTGTAAACAACCATGTGAAGATTTACTGAGTCAATGTGCTCTAACCCCCCCCCCCCCCCCCACTTGTCATTTGAAACAGCTCCTATAGAGAGTAAGAATCAGAGAAAAGGTCGATAGAGTGAAGTCTGAAAGCTCGTCACGTGCGCACTTATACACAAACACTGATGTGCATAAACATAAACACGACACTCGTACTCAGTAATTATCGTCTGCTGAGAAAACTGAATACTCGTCACATTCGTACGAATGTAAGTTTTCATTTTATCTGATGCTGGTTGTTTTTCGTAAGCAATGTCTCATTGAGTTGTGAAGGTTTTTATGGCGAATATGTTGGTGTTTCTTGGTTTAGTTTCATTCATTCATTTTTGGTTGAGCACCCAAGTAGGGATTTATCGCAATTTTTTTAAATGATTCATGTAATAAACAAGGGAAAGAATTCGTGCAGGCTTTCTTTTGCATTGCTTCAAGATTTATTTCCCTTTGTCTCTTAAATTATTGGTTTCTTATATAGGCACAAGGCCAGTGATTTGGGGGGAAAGTCAATTACGTCGACCCCAATGCCTGACTGGTACTTTATTTTATCGACCCCATGAGGTTGAAAGGCAAAGTTAAGCTCGGCGGGATGTGAACCCAGACCATAAAGGGACGTAACTATACTGGAAAGCATGGCGTCCGACTCTCTACCGATACTGCCAATAATAATTGTTTCTACTTTAGGCACAAGGCCAGCAATTACCCAGTGCATTACTGGTACTTTATTTTATCGACCCCGTAAGGATGAAAGGCAAAGTCAACCTCGGCCTGCCAATAATAATGGTTTCTACTATAGGCACAAAGCCAGAGATTTTGGAGGGATGGGGGAAGTTGATTAAATCGCCCCCAGTACCATTACTGGTACTTTATTATATCGACCCTGTAAGGATGAAAGACAAAACTAAGCTCAGCGAGATTTGAACTCAGAACGTAAAGAGCCGTAACTCTATCCTGCAAAGCATGTCCGACGTTCTAAATAATACAAGTGTTTCCCCTGCTTTTGCCTGGGTTAACATTGTAGCGCCAATGAAAAGCTTCATACTCATCATGGGGTCCTTTTTAAAGTACTATTTTATGGCCAGATGCCCTTCCTAGTGCTAACACATTTAGTCATCTTTTACGGAGATAGCTATTCTAACCTAGATCATATACAGAGTTAATGCCAACCTTAGTCCCTCACAACATGCAGGAGTAGGGTGTACCTATTTTGAACCTGATACATATAATGAGAAATCAATTAAGAAATGAAAACAAAGTAAGAAATATAGTTGCAATATATTGTTTATTTCTTATAATATTCGTAATTATATCATTACCATTCTAGAATTTTCATGTCATCGTTATTTCAAATATATATATATTCAATTTATATTTATCATATCATAATTCACGTCAATATTTCCATTTTAATACTATTACTACTACAGCTACTACTTATATAAATATAAAACTGCATACATATATCACATATGTTATCATCAACGTGATGGATATCTATATATTTGTAAAGTGTTAGCAGTAATAGTAGTATCCATAATTGTAGTGAAGGATGGGTAAGGATTTTATTTACAAACCACCATGTAAAGATCATCAATCACTCGCTGTAGTGTATCGTAACGAGATGCATACAGGACCTTTCCTCCACCACTAGTCATTTCACGTAGAAGCAACTCATCAACACGTCCAACACCGATGACCACAATTCGAGTCTTTTGCATTATTCGCAGATCTTTGCTCCAACGTTTGACAATTGGCACATCTGATATTTGACCATCAGTAAAAACTATTGCCACTCGCTTGACACCTCTACGAATGGCGTGACGTTTAATGGCAGAGGTAGCTGTGAAACGCATTGCAGCACCCAATCTTGTCCCACTACTTACAGGTCCAATCTAAAATAAAAATAAAAACAAAAATATCATCATCATCATCATCATCATCATCATTTAACCTTTTTGATAGCAAGCCAACCATAACCAACCATTTTAAAAGGGTTCATATTTAAATTAAAATCTTGCAACATAATTTTATACAAGAAAGGAAATAATTAAGCATTTCAGTAAATCCCTCAAATTTCTCCATTAATCCTGAATCTATGAAAGGAAACCACCTATTTTAAAGGGTTCCTATTTAAATGTAAATATTCCAATATAATTTTATATAAGATGTTAGTATCTAAGTAATGAAATAATTATAATTTTACTAAAATTCTTCATTAATTAATTGAAATATAGTGTATTCCATTAGAATTATTGTCACAAATGAGTTGCAATAGTCACAATGAGTACAATAGCATGTATTAGAATGCTTGTCACAAACCAGGTCAGTATCTTATTGGAGCCAGTATCCTCCTAGACATGGTGGAAGTGACATCTCATATATGTTCTGGTTTTGGCCTGATTTTAACAGCTGGATGTCCTTGCTAACATCAACCACTTTATAGTGCGTGCTGGCTGTATTTTATTGTAGCCTCCCACACTAAGGAGGTTTTCATTGACACAACTAAGTGTCCTCTTGGCTGTTTATTTTGGCACGGTTTCTACAGCTGGATGCCCTTTCTAACACCAACCTCATTTACAGAGTGTACTGGGTGCATTTTATTGTTGCACCAGCACTAGAGAGGTTGTGTGCTTGACATGACTGAAGAGTTAGCACCTTATTCAGCTGGGGGAATGGTAAAATTCAAGGATGAGAGAGAAATCACTGGTAGCCACAAGAAATACTTACTGTTTGGATTGCATCCATGATGTTTTCTTTAGTCTTGGAGTCTTCTAGGAAAAACTTGTTGGTGACTTTGTGGTTGAATTGTAGAATTCCTACCTGGGCATGAGTTGGAGAAATGACTGAAGCATTGACAAATTCTGTGAGGAATTGTTTAGTTTCATACAGTCCTTCCTCTCTGATACTTTGAGATACATCAACCACAAACTGGATGTCAATAGGTTCAACTCCACATACTGAAGGTAAAAAATACATAATATATAAAGAGGAAATCATGGTTAAACCTTTTAAACTCCAACCTAGCTGAAACCAACTCTGGTTCTATGGCCATTATATCTAGACTACCTTTCATCATAGATCTTCTGGGGCTACACAAACTTGTGATAAAGCCTCTATATCTGGCAAGGAATACAAAAATCTAAACATTAAGTTGGTCAACATATTTTTAGGCCATTTTCTTAACCAAGAATACATAAAGAAAATGCAGTGATTTAATACTGTCTACACACACACACACACATACACATAGACACACACATTGATCATCTTCAAACAATCCAGTAAAACAGATACAGACATATATACACATACACACTCAGTTATAATTCTATTAACTCCAACCTGTAATCATTCAGCAGAACATATCTAAAAGCAGATTTGTTAATTCCGATGTTAAAAAATAAAGACTTTAATTTAAAAGTCAAAATGTAAAGACTTCACTATTAAAATGAATAGTTTATAATATAGCAACTAAAGATATGGTATTTACATAAATAAAGAAAACGGGAAGGGGAGGTAATGGCAAGGACCCTAATGTCACAGAAGAATGGGAGGGAGAGGGGAGTATGATTGGGCTCTGGGCCTAGGGTGCAGAAGCGGAGGACTGCACACCACAGACAAGACTGCAAAAGGATTCCCCCAGCCAATGGCCAGCAACAACTGCTGTAAATGTGATGCAGTCTTAGTGCTGTTTTGTACTTTTCAAGAATGTCTTACTAATGTGGTTTCATGTGGTTTGTTAATTCAAATGTTTATAGTATATTTACTAGTGGACAGATCATAGTGAAAATGTGCAGTATTAGAGTAAAGACTATATTATTTAATGTGAAGCAGTCATTGTGCTGTTTTGTACTTTTCAAGAATGTTTTGCTAATATGATTTCATGTGGTGCAGGACATTAAGTGTTAAGAATATTGAGATTAAAAAAGTGATAAGTAAATTATGTATGTGAATGATGTGACTACATCTCTGGTGATACCATGAAATACAAATAGCATTTTTTCCTTACCAGGAACCTTCTCACATTCGGTCTTGTTGTCATTGAATGCAAACCCTTTATTGCAAACACACTGCCAGACTCCATCCCGAGTGATGCACTGTGAATTAACCACACAAGTTTCAATATCAACAATCTTCAGTTGACCTCTAGCTGTTCCATCTTTTTCACACACGGCTATCTGGGTGCAACCAGCTAAAGTCAGACTACTGCCCAACTGAATGAAAGAGAGATGAAATAATGATGATTACAACAACAATAATGAATGTTATACTGGCTACATGGGCTGACAATGTTAGGGACAATATGAGGACGAAGAAAACACATCAAGTAAATGAAAGGGGAGCACCAATTTATTTATTCATGTAAAGATAAACAGATAGATAAACAGAGAGAGTCAGGAGACAGATAGATAGAGTGAGTGTGTAAAAGGAGGACAGGAGAGCAAAGTGGAAAAGACAAACGAGAGTGAAAGAGAAAGATACATAGGTAGAGTGAGTGAGAGACAGAGAGACAGAGGGAGTGCGCAGACAAAGAGAAAGCAATGTGGAAAAGAAAGACAAAGATAGAGCATGTGAGTGAGAGATATAGAGAAATGGAGGAGGTATGCCTGCCTTAATGTAACGTCCATCATGAACACAACCACAATCTCGAGGTGTAATGCAATCTTCTCCACTGAGTACAAAACCTCTCTGACATACGCATCCTTCGATATCCTTTCTTGAGCAGTTGTCAACTGAGTTTCTGTTCACACAGGTTGGTTGACAGCCACTAGTCTTAGGCTCGTAATCCATGTTGGGACCACATTTCATGGCTACAAGAAATATATATTTTTTATATTTATATATATGTGTATATATGCAAATGTATAAATCACATCTGTCTAACCCATGCTAGCGTGGAAGAATGAACGTAAAACGGTAATTATGATGATGATGATGATATATGGGGGTACAAATGAAAAGGAAGTGCATTCAACATATAATGTTGAAGTTGAGAATATATTAACAGTTTGAGATTTTATATACTATGAAGCAATTTTGTCGACTTAAACATGTCTAACTACTTCAGATAATTATTCAAAAACATCTGAGGAGTTCAACATGTCTATGAAACTGTTTGGTTAAATAAGTCAAACTGTTAGTACACATACATACATATAAACATATATGTCAATATGATATTATGTTGATAAAATAAATGAATAAGATAAAATAATATGGAATTTCTAGTTGCAACTTACGACAATTGGTCATAAATCTCCAGTTATAAACAATACCAACAGTTTCACATTCAGCAGCAAAACTTTCCAAAGCTGCACATACGATTCCCTTTATTTCTGTGGAGTTGGCATAGTAACAATAATCAAACACACAAGATTCAAAGAATTCCTCGACATCCATTGCTCCTAGCTTTTCAATACATTTGCCAAACATTCCTTTTGGATTTCGGATAATCTCACAGTTTGATAGTCCATTTTCTTTACATAGATCATGAGGTTCGATTTCTTCACATCTGAATAATGTCAATAGGTATATATCAATAGTTATTGAATCAAGCATGCTCTATTAGATATGTAATGTTATCACTTTTGATACTAAATTGTCTGAATCTGCTCAAGGTTCTATGATACAAGGTTGTTCATATTTAAAAACTGCCATCAAATTTTTATGTAAAAAACTTTTTAAAGTCATGTTCCAAACATCAACTTTATACTATTGATACCAAACTGCCTGAAACTATCCTTGGATCTATGGTATAAAGTTGTATATTTTAAAGTATTTATAATTATCTATAAACTTTCCACCATACTTTTATGTAAAAACCTTTATTATGTTATGATCCAAACACTAGTTTAACACTTTTGCTACTGAAATCTCTGAAACTGCCTCTGATTCTTTACAGATTATACTGGGGTTCCTTTTATTATGGAACTAGCACTAATAATACTTATAAAATGTACTGGATGCATTTTATTGTGGTATCAACATATGTATGTATATATAGATATATGTATTTATGTGTGTGTATATATGTATATATATGTATGTATGTGTGTATGTGCATGTATATGTATGTGTATGTATATGTATGTAAGTGTATATGCTTGTATATGTGTGTATATATGAATGTTTGTGTGTATGTGTGTGCATAGAAACTTTTAGCTGACCTCTTAACTAACAGCCTACAATTTACCTGGCCTGAGGTCTATCTGAGTCATCTTTCACACGATAGCTCTCTCCAATGAGGGAAAACTTGTTCTTCTCCTTTACCACAATAGTGCCATTGCTGGTTCTCATATCATCTCTATGTCCATTGCAGTCACCACATATTCCTGTTAGCCGTCCTCCAAATGTATTCCGGGGTACACTAACTCTTACTCTGTGCTTTCCATCGAACGAGACATGCAGATTGAAGCTGGTCTCTACATGTATCCAGCCATTGGAAAGTTTGATGGTGTAAGCCTTGTTTATGACTGGTGCCTCTAGCTCGAGTTTATTGACCTGAAGAAATTGAAAACCATTTATAATCAGTAAACAAAAGAGATCAATAGTTCAAGTAATAATTTATTTATATAGAAATAAAAAAAGAAGAGATACAGCTCACACGTATGTAGACTCCTACAAAGTTACATTCCATAGGAGATTTTTCAGGTGTTTTAATAATAAGGGTTTCAGTCCTATCAAGTATATCCGCATCATAATCATTTAAAATCTGGTTTCCCTGCTAGCAAGAGTTGGACAGATCTTCAAAGACTAAGCAGAGCTACTGACTTCTCAGATGGACCACGAGGCCTGAATCTCAAATATATTCCCATTCTCTACTGAGTGCTCAGATGGGTCATGGGTGGCATCTCATTTACATACTTTCCTGTATACTACTGTGTGCATTTTATCATGGCACTAGCACTAAAGAGGTTGTCATGTCGTTGACAAAGCTGAAGAGTTCTCACAACCCTTTATTGCGCACGTTTTTTATAGTTGGATGCCTTTCCTATCATCATCCATATTACAGAGTGTACTGAAGGTGATTCTCATGTAGACTACCAATACTAGAGAAGTTGTGCTATAGACCTGTTTTGGCATGGTATCTACAACAGAATACCCTTTCTATTGTCAACCACATTACAGTGTAAAAGGTGCATTTATCATGGCACCAGCACATGAAAGGTTGTCGGTCATTGACTCAGCTATAGAGCCTTCTCTACCTAACATCTCTTTCTCTCTATATATCATGTTGTTACAGCCCACACTTATGTTAGTTTACCTGACTTCCTACAAGGCTTCATCCCACAGGAGGTTTCTCAGGTGTTTTTAACTTTTTAACTAGATGGCCACAAAGAGACTGTAACCAACTGAAACAGTCCCAGTATATGACTGGTGTTTATTTTATAGACCATTGAATGATTCTCTTCAGTTATGACTGACCATGAGTTTGCACCTGGAAAGTTCCTCTGTCCATGCTATGGATGTTGTGCAAGGGAAAGGCAAAGGCTGATACAGCTTGGAACAGTGATATCACAACTCCTTTTTTCCAACTGAGTGAATTGGAGCAACATGAAATAAAGTCTCTTGCTCAAGGACTCAACACATTGCCTAATCTAAGAATTGAACTCACATGCTTAACACTTTAACATTTACATTACTCTATATATACTATTGTATTTTTGTGGTAAAGGTTTTATGTCACATAATATCTCACATAATATCAAATCTATGAGATTTTGATATTATTTATTTTGAGAACATTACCTTAACATCAGTATGAGGGGCCAGTTATGGCTGGTTTGAACAGAAAGAGGTGAGAGAATTCTGGCTGGATATGGCCGGTTTAAATGCTAAAGGGTTAAATCATGGGCCCAACATCCTACCCACTAAACCATTCACCTTCACTAATATATGAAGAGCAAAATCAGAACTCAGAATATTTTGGGGTTGTAACTAAATATAGTAAAGTATTGATTTTATTTATTTATTTATTATTTGGGCAGAGGTAGTGAGAGCTGACCTCAAATCATTGAAACTCACCGAGGAGATGATGAAGTAATGCAGTGTGTGGAGAGATGCTGTGCTGAGAAGGACCCATCTAACTCATGCAAGCATGGAAAAAATGGACATAAAAGTGATGATGATGATGATCTAGAGCTCTGCTGGTTTCACAAACCCAGCAGCCATTTACAAACAAAAACATGTCATTGGACCTCCATCAGTTCTGATAAATGCTCGAGTTGTTAAAAAAATGGAACAGCCTGCTCATGTAATTAATGTGCACAATACCAAGTAATCTCCAGACATGTGTACTGTTGTTAACATAGTTCTAAGCTGAGTATACTAGAGCAATATAAAATAAAGTGTCTTGCTGAAGGACACAATGCACCATTGGGAATCAAATTTATGATGTTATGATCATGAGCCAAATACCCTAACCCCTAAGTCACATGACTTAGAAAAAAATAACACTTAACAATAAAGTCAAACATGACTGAAAGAATGTTTAAATCAACTCACTCTTATTTTACGTCCTGGCAAAATACGGATGACAGCGCCCTTCAGAATAATATCAACCATTCGGGTATAGGAGACTTTTGAGTTACCCCTGTTTTCATTCTTCACTTCAACTTTGAAGAATTCAACACCTTCAGAATGCAGAGATTGTGCCAAAGTGTATTTACAAGTTCCCATGAAGTGGATCAACTGGCCATCAAAAGTCCGGTAATGAGGATCCCCAGATGCTGAACATTTACATGTTTTGCCTTTATATATTGGTTTCTCTGTAACAAAAAAATGTTGATTGTTATATTAGTAGTAGTGAACCAGTACTGTCAATAATGATGACAATAGCATTGAATCTATTTAATTTTTGGCATCTATGATTGGTGTACCATATATACCAAGACTACTGGATATATGAACAAACATACAAACTGGGAAATTTGCATTTTGATAAAATCAAGGTTTGCATAATTGAAACCCTATAGCTTATGTTAATTACTGATATGTGGAAGTGATTAAAGTTGAAAATTATGTTTTAATAATTTGTTTCTAGGATATAATTATATAAATGTTCGCCATGTACATACAAATGACACACAGGATTAAATGTATTTACAGGCAAAAATATAGGGTTAGAACCCAGGAGCTTGTGATTGGAAAGTGAACTTATTAATGTTACAACATAATTGATATAGGAAATGCAGTGCCATAATAATAATAATAATAATAATGAAATTATTGTGTACAGTGCTCAGGTGCACTACAACTCATCAAAGGTGCATGTATAGTACATAGAATAATGTACAAATGTCAGGAAAATAGACAGTGTATGAGTCATGATATAATAACAATAACGAAATATTGTGCACAGTGCCCAGGTGCACCACAACTCATCAAAAAAGTGCATGTACAGTACATAGGGCAATGCACAAACATCAGTAAAATGAACAGTGCACGAGTCATGATACACACATGTGTGCATGTGTATGGAAGGGGTACATCAGGTGTAGTTTTGGCGTATTTTGGGAAGCATGAGTGTCTTAAAGGATGCAGTGTCTCGGCAGCTAACAATTGACGCAGGTAGTTTGTTCCATGCTTCAGCATCTCTGAGCGTGAAAAAATGTCTGCGAAAGTCATGGGAGCTGTGCTGTTTTCTTATCTTGTAGGCATGTCCACGTGTGTTAGACACATGGAGATCAAAGAGGCGCTCAGGGTTGCAGTTGGCGAGATGGTTAAAAACTTTGTGGGTATTCACCAAGTCCATTGCCAGACGTCGGAGCTTCAATGAATCCATGCCCAGGGAAGCAAGGCGTTCAGAGTATGGTAGGTGTCTGATGGAGGGTATGCGCTTGGTTGCACGTCTCTGAACAGTTTCCAGGAGGTCAATGTTCCGAGCAAGATAGGGGTTCCAGACTGATGATGCGAATTCCAAGTGTGGTCGCACCATAGCTGTATACAGTTTTAAATAGATGGCTGGAGAGCGGCTAACAAAGGTCTTGCTGAGTGATGCCAAGACACCCTCGGCCTTCTTGACAATCTTAGAGACATGCTTTGTCCAACGCAAATCGTTGCTGACAGTAATGCCCAGGTCACGTTCACAAGAGGACTTTTTGATGTCAGTGTTGTGGAGGGAGTATGTGGACGCTGGATTTTTCCTTCCAAAATGCATGGTGGTACACTTGTCCACAGCCAGCTTCAGTTGCCAGTCTGTGATCCATTGCTGCATTGTGTCCAGGTCTGATTGTAGGAAAGAGTTGTAAATTTCAGGATCAGTCCTTTTGATTTCAAGGTACAGCTTGATGTCATCTGCATATTTTAGTACCGTGGCATTCTGTAAGTTGGCATCTATGTCATTAATATATGCCACAAACAAAAGAGGACCAAGAACAGATCCCTGTGGTACACCAGATGACATCTCATATGGTGAAGAATGCTGTCCTAGAACCGTGACTACTTCCTTTCGGCTGAGAATGAAGGATTTCAGCCAGTCGAAAAGATCATCCCTCACACCCATTGCAGAGAGTTTTGCCATAAGTCTTTTGTGTGGCACAGAATTAAACGCCTTAGCAAAGTCAAGGTAAACAACATCCACCCATGAGCCACTGTCAGTGATCCGGGTGATGTCCTCAAGAAACTCGATAAGCTGATCACAGCAGCTGGAGTTAGGGATAAATCCAAACTGTGAGGGCCGGATGAGGCTGTGAGAGCTCCAGAAGTTCCAAAGTGTTTCTCTGACACAGGATTCCATCAGTTTGGCCATACAGCTAGTAAGACTGACTGGATGATAGTTGACAGGTGACATGCGGTTGCCCTTTTTGAACAGGGGAATGACACTGGCAGTTTTCCACTGCTCCGGAGTAGCACCATTGCTGAGACAGTATTGAAAGAAAAAAGAAAGCTGGCACAAAAGGAAATCCCCGCCACGTTTGAGAAGCAGGTATGTCACACCATCAAGACCAGGGGAGGCATAGTTGCGCTTATTCTTAAGGTGACGTCGCAACATTGCAGGTGTAAATTCCATAGTTGTTATGGAATTTGATGTTAGAGATAATGATACACCATGTGTTTGTATATAAATATGCAATATTTATCACTGGCTCTATGTCAATCAGCCCTCTCACCCAGTTATTGTCATCGTTTCTCAACACCTGACCCAACCATCTCATTTCATTTTTCTCCACAACATTCATCACTGGTTCTATCCCCAACACTGAGTCACTTTTTCATCTTTTGCAACACATGACCCAACAATTTCATTCCATTTCTTTTTACAACATTTATCACTGGCTCTATTCCTATGTTCTTCTGCAAATCATTGTTTGTCTTCCTCTCCCTGAGCTATATTCCACTCATCTATTACATTATAAATATCAGTACAACATGAATAATATAAAGTTCAAGGCAGTTAAAAGCTCATCTGTCATAAGGAGGCCAAGGCCAGTAGAGTTTAAATTTCAGGTATGACAGTGAGAAAAAAACATGAAAAAATTACTCTTGTCACATTGGACAGATGATAAGGAGGCATATATAGTAAAGTACATTTTCTCCATTTTTTCCCCTCTTTTGTGTTTTATTAAACTAGGTGACCTCTGTATCATCAGTTGACATTTCAAACAAGCAAGTCAGTCTTCACAATTTATTTATATATTCATAGTTAAGGTTATATTTTAAAAATCTTTTCAGTCATCCTTTCACTCTCAGGTCACAAACAGATATCAGGTAATCCCAATTTTGCTCTTTAGAATACATATTTTAGGTGCAGGTACTTCTGTGTGGTTAAAGATTACACATTACAATCACATAGTCCTGGTCCAGTCTCGTGGTGCAGCACTTTAAGCATGGGTTTTCTACATTAGCCATGGGTTGACAAATGTCATGTGAATAACATTTGGGAGATGTAAACTGCAGAAGCTCATTTTATATAACATAAAATGATTATAATGATGATGATGACTTCATTGTAGAGGACATATGAGCTTCCAGTTGTTTGATTAACTGCACAATCTACAATTGTGTAAAGTGATTGAATATTCCACAGATAAATGAACCTTTAACCCTTTAGCATTTACATTATTCTATATATATACTATTGTATTTTTGTGGTAAAGGCTTCACTCACGTAATTATCGAATCTATGAGATTTTGATGTTATTTATTTTGAGAACAATAACTTCGGCCAGTTATGGCCAGTTTGAACAGAGAGAGGTGAGAGAATTCTGGCCGGATATGGCCAGTTTAAATGCTAAAGGGTTAATGTAATTCTCATGTGGAATATGTGTGAAATGATGTAACAAGGTTCCTAATTTATTTTACAGATATAGAGCAGCTTACATACAATGTCTGTCTATCCAATTTCACTGAAAATACTTGGGTCTACCCAATGCTATGGTAAAAGGCACCTGCCCAAGATAACATGCAGTGGGACAGAACTCAACCCTGAAGCTCAGGATTGTGAAGTAAACTTCCTAACCATCAAGCCACAAACGAATTTTATATATATGCACGAGTATCTGTATGTGTATTTGTGTGTGTGTGTATGTTTGTATATGTGTGTTTGTGTATATGTATCCAGTGTATGTGTGGGTGCCTGTGTTTGTGTTTACATGTATTTGTGTGTGTTTACGGGATGTTTGTATGTTGTGTGCCTGTATGTGTGTGTGTGTATGTGCAGTCATATATGTGTGTGCTTTGTGTATGTGATCAAGTGTTGCAATATAAAAAACGAAAATAGAAATAAAAAGCTGACAGCAGCAACATCATGAACAAGCTCATATCTTACCATAACATCCATTTCCTGAGGGTAGTTTCACACACCCTGGATAACAAACACACTTTTGCTGGGAGTTCTTAACCTGGCACCATTCCCTAGGTCCACATTTCAAGTTGCAATAAACTGGAAAAAGTTCATAAGAAAATCCATTTGAATACGGCAACATACATTTTAACCCTTTTGTTACCATATTTCTAATGAAAGACACTACTTATGTGTTTCTATTAATTTTGAAAATAATCAAAAATTTGAAGGGATTTAATAAAATAACTAACTTTATTAATAGTAAGCTAGTAATTGGCAGTGAATTGGAAGTATCGGTAAAGCAACAGACACCATACTTTATAGCATAGAGTTATGGCCCTTTACGTTCTGGGTCAAATCCCACCACGGTTAACTTTGCTTTTCATCTTGACGGGGTTGGTAAAATAAACCACCGGCAATGCACTGGAGTTGATTTAATCAACTTTCTCCTCCCCTTGTGCCTATAGTAGAAATCATTATCTTCCCCTCCCCCAAAATTATTATGGGATTGATAAAATAAAGCACCAGTAATGCACTGCAATCTATTCGATCGACTTTGCTCTTTCCCAAAACTGTTGGCCTTGTGCCTAAATCAGAAATCATTATTATTAATGGGTTGGCAGTATCGGTAGAGGGTCGGACACCATGCTTTCCAGCATAGTTACGTCCCTTTACGGTCTGAGTTCAAATCCCCTCAAGGTTAACTTTGCCTTTCATCCTTACGGGGTCGATAAAATAAAGTACCAGTAATACACTGGGATAATTGCTGGCCTTGTGCCAAAGGTAGAAACAATTATTATTAAGCTATGGTTTTGAACATTGCTGAACAAAACATTCTTAATACAATTACGATGGAAAGTTTTAAACAAGTAATGAACACTTTAAAATTGGCAGTTCTGTATCAAACTCAGAGTGGTTTCAGGCAGGTTAATACCTTGCTTTGGAATAATAAAATTAAGTATACTTTTAACAACATACCCGGGTTTTTCTGGTAGAAGTCCCATCCAAAGGCATTCACACTGAGTGGGTATGTAGAGTAAGTGACATTGGATAAATCACATTTGGCCTGTTCTTTTTTGTATTCTACCATGGAACATTCTGGCAAATTCTTGCATTTATGAAGACAGTCTTCCACATCAATGTTACGTATTCTCATGAGGTCATGGCCTCTAATTGATACTCCGAGTATCTTAACAAATTCATCATTAGCTGGAATAATAAATAAAAACACAAGAATAAAATGGCAGAATTGTACTTTTCTGGCAAACACTTGATTTGACACTGTGCATTGAAACTGTTTGGCAGGTAACTAAATCTGAGACCATGTGTTGAAATTAAGGCATTTACAATGTGGAAGAGCCATTTTAGCTACAGTTGTATTTGTCTGGCAAATAACTTGATCTGTGACTGTGTTGAAACTAAAAAAAGAACAGCATGGAAGAGTCATTTTAGCCATTGAAAAGCACACAAAAATCATTAACTTCACTTTACATTTAATCAGAAGCAAACAGGATCTTCAAACAAGTGATACTGACTAACAGACAGCTGACTGCTGAGAGCCAGAAGTGTGTTTTCCCTTCTCATCTCTGTAAAAACAAATAAAAGACTGCTGACCGATGACAGCCAGAGGTGTGTTTTCACTGTTCAATCAAGTTGACACTGACTAATAGATTGTGAGGGCTAGGGGTGTGTTTTCATTGCTTAGCTAAGGTATTTTCAATTTTTGTTTCTAACATTATGAAGTTTTTCATGACACTTTATTAGCTATTTTTACTTTAATACAGTCCAGCAGACCATTGGACATTGCCCAAAATGACCAAATGGCTAACATGCCTCTATATTTATCATTTATATTTTGGTATCAACATTTTCATTGCTCTGTGGAAACTATCAGTGACGAGATCGCAAATAGTGTGACGAAAATGTTGACTCCAAGCAATAAATGATAAATGCAAAGTGAATTTAACAGTTTTTGTGTTTTTAAATGGCTGAAATGACTCTTCTAATAAAATGAAAATTTCAAATCATGTTGATAATGATTATAAAGAAGACGAAGCTAGCACTGCTGAGAATGATGATGACAGTTAAAAAAGAATAACAAAATCCAATCAAAAGAAGCAACTCTGAGAGGATAGTTACTCAAAGGTTGTTGTTTAGATTTAGGTCAACCCTGAAATGACTGACATTCCAATGATCAAAGACATTTCATCCATGACAATCCTATGTTTTACACACACACACACATATATATATAGTTGTATAAGTAGAGAGCAGCTTTCCTTTCAAACATGTTATATTGAAAATATGACTGTGCTTCAGTTAGATAATTTCATTAAAATACTTTCATATTTCCTTATTAGTTCTTGGTGTTTAGTTTGGAACAGTGAAGTTCCTAAATGCATAAGTATATTAATGTTTTGAGGCCTTCGTGGTTCCATCTTCAGAATCAGAATGGTCATATTAATGGTGTATTTATCCCATGCTTAGTAGTGGTAGTAAATGATGATGGAGTGGTGAGAAATCATGGATGTTTGATATAAAATTCTAAACAAAACAAAGTGAACGATTATGCAGACTTTACTAATATCAGAAAGTAAACTAAAAATTAATACACAGATGCAGCATATATGAAACTAATTACAATAACTGCCATGCTTAATCCTTTAGCATTTAAACTGACCATATCCGACCAGAATTCTCTCACTTCTTTCTGTTCAAACCAGCCATAACTGGCGACTCATACTTATGTTAAGGTTTTTTTCTCAAAATAAATAATATCAAAATCTCACAGATTAAATATTATGTGAAATGATTATGTGAGGTAAATTTACCATGAAAATACAATAGTAAATATAGAGTAATGTAAATGCTAAAGGGTTAAACTAGTGAGAAATTCTTAAGTTTAGAAAAATCGTTATAAAAGAGTTAATCCTAATATACATACGCTTTATCATCTGGTAGTAGTCTCGATCAAAGCTGTATCTGGCCTTGTATGTCTGGGCATTAAAGGGAGAGAGGAAACATTGGTGTCTCTCTTTCGCATACTCAAATGACTTGCATCCGTACATGAGAAGACACTTGTAAGAACAGTGTTCCAGTGAAATGTCATCGAGAATGGTGATATAGGTGTAGTGGGGAACAAAACATCTTGTCACTTCAATAAACCATGTTTTCATAAAGAAACCTGCAAGAAGAAGGGAACATCAAAACGTAGAATGAAAAGAAAAAATTGGCAAAAAATGCAATCTTTCAGCATTCTTTTGCTTTAAGTCTCTTTTAATCCTTTCATTACCATATTTCTAATGAGGTATATTGCCTGAGATTTTCAGCTAACTTTGAAAATAATCAAGAATATTGAGGAATTTATTAAAATAACTAATTTTTTTTATTCTATAGCTTTTGTTTGACACCACATAACAAAATTTTCTAACATAAAATTATGGTGAAAAGTTAAAATTATTCCACAAAAAAAGCACTCAGTCTACACTTAAATTGGTTGTGTTGGTGACATGACAAAAAGTGCCCAGAAACCAAACAAGAAATAATTCTGTATGAGTAAGACATGGTCATCTGATCTGGCTTGTCTTACAATGGGACAACTTGTCTAATCTATGCTTATGTGGAAAAATGGACATTAACCGGTGATGATGATGACATGAACACTTTAAAACAAACAAGCTGACTCCATGGAAATTCCACGGTATAATTAGAAACAATCATCAAGTATTAAAGATCAATATGACATTTAAAATATTTTATTAGGTAATTACATATATACAACACACCAAAATAAATCAAATAGATTTAACCCTTTAGTATTTAAACTGGCCATATCTGGCCAGAATTCTCTCACCTCTTTCTGTTTAAGCCAGCCGTAACCAGCCACTCATACTGATGTTAAGGTATTATCGTCAAAATAAATAACATCAAAATCTTTGATATTATGTGAGATAATTATGTAAGATAGATCCTTTACTACAAACACAATAGTAAATATAAAGTAATCTATATGCTAAAGGGTCAAATGAAAGAAACTACTAAAACGAAATATTTCACTCATCAGTTGAGGATAAGCAATATTTTTCATAAGAATAATTCTTGTCTCTCTTCCCCCTTTCTGTCTCTCTTCCCCCTCTCTCTCTTCCTCTTCACTCTCGTTCGCTTTGCCCACCTCTCCTTCTTTTACACACACCTTTGTCATCTCCTTTCTATACTTGGGATTACATTTTATTGCCTGATTATGTATAGTGATTGCTGGAGATTGCCAAATTTCTGTGATTCTTAAAAGAAACTTAAAATAAAAGAACACCCAATCTTACTTAGAATATTAATAAAGGAAAGAGCACTTAACTCCTGTTTGAGTCATAGGGTCAAAATATTGTATCTACTTTTGGCACAAGGCCAGCAATTATCCCAGTGCATTACTGGTACTTTATTTTATCGACCCCCGTAAGGATGAAAGGCATAGTTAACCTTGGCGTGATTTGAACTCAGACAGTAAAGGGCCGTAACTCTATGTTGCAAAGCATGGCATCCGACATTACCGATACTGCCAATAATGACTTGGGCATTTCTAAAATGTGGCTGAGCCCACCATCCCTATCCAGATCTGAATGCAGCTGATTCATAGATAGACTGAGGACCTGTATCTCGCTTACATATTATCCAGTGTTCTACTAAGTCCATTTTTAGTGACATTAGCACTTGGGAGATTGTTATGTCTTTGACACAACTGAAGGGCTCTCCCAAACCTTTGTTTGGCAGGTGTGTGTATATATATGTGTGTGTGTGTGTGTGTGTGTGTGTGTGTGTGTGTGTGTGTGTGTGTATGTGTGTGTGTGACAGACATATCTAACAGTAGAAATTTGTAACTGTATAAGTATGATAGTAACAATATATTTTACAATGTGCCATATAAGCTATGTGCATGTCGTGATAAACAGTAACTGTATAATTATTATAGGAATGGGTTCACAACTGTAAAATTGCAAGTATAACTATAGAGGTGGTTAGTTGAACAAATTTTCTGGTTTACTACTGCCACATCATCACAACCACTACCACAACCCCTACCACTACCCCTACTACAACTCTCTTGATGTCTCTCCACAGAAAAGATGGGTTCTGCAGCTTTGAGCTGCCCCATATTTCAATATTGCAACACTGCAAATATGTTTGGTGATTTATTTATTGATGACAGGAAATGATTATATATTTAATCTAATTATACAAATTTGTATAAAATTGTGATTCTGTAAGGTTCAATAATGCATTTCTCTGAGGTCTACACCCATGGGGTTGTCTAGTTGCTAGCACCAACCCTAGATAGCTCCATAGTTGGCCTAAATGGTAGCACCAACCCTAGGTAGCTGCCAAGTTAGCCTTAACTGACTGTTTCCGGCCAGAATTCTCTCACTTCCTTTTGTTCAAACTGGCCATAACAGGCTGCTTATACCAACGTTAAGGTATTGTTCATAAAATAAGCAATAACATCATCAAAATCTTGAAGATTCAATATTATGTAACATAATTATGTGAGATAAAGCCTTTATCAGAAAAATACAATAGTAGAGTAATGTAAATGCTAAAGGGTTAATGGTAGTGCTGTCCCTAGATAGCTACCAAGTTGGCCTTAATAGTAGTACCAACTCTAGATAGCTGCCTAGTTAGCCTTAACAGTAGCGCCATTGCTGTGACATTAATGGCTGTGATGGCCCAGCCTTCTCTTATTATCCTACAAAAAATGAACAAAAAAGACAATACTTACTTCCAGGTACTTCCACATTAATTAAATGGTGTTTGTAATTAATAGCTCTTCGCTGGCGTATCACATCACCGGACGTAGTGTCTAATAGAAAATAAAGTAAAACGCAGTGAAATAGATTAATAAATGAATAAAATAAGTAATCGGAAATTTGTCCCACCAGAAAATTAAATTCATTTGAAACCTTCTAGCAAAATCTTATATAATATAAAAACCCTTTTGTTAAGTTATTTTTACAAATATCTTAATAATGAAATAATTAACAATTTTAGTAAACCCCTTCAAAAAGTTCATTATTAAATCAAATATAGTGTATTTTATTAGAAATATGGTAATGAAAGGGCTAGACAAGGATGAAATCTGAAATTTGATGTAATTTATGAAGGTCTGTGTATCGAACAATGCTAATATAACCCAAGAGAGTTTGTAGGTTGCAATACCATGAGATCTTCACTAATAATATATTTATTGACATCTTAGGTTAACTCAAGGCTATAGTTAATGGCACTTGACTTAGATACCACGCATTGAAATCAAACCTGGGACCTAACGAATCTGAAGCAAATGTCTGAACTATTTGGCCATGCTGCATCCTCAACTTCTCATATTACACTAGTTATTCTCGAACAGGAAGTTCTTGGTTCCTTGGGGAGGGATTGGAGAGGAATACTTGCCAAGGGAGATATCGAAACTGGGAAAGAATACTGTACATTGGGGTTACATATCAAATGAAATAGTAATATACCAAACTATAAGAGAGATCACAAATTAACAGTTCATAGACAAATTGCTGCTTCAGACTTAATCCTGTTTGGGACTATATATGTACAATTATTGAGCTTTGAAAAGCTTGTTAATATGGTGACTAGATGACAATTCAAAATGGGACTATATATACAATTATGGAGGTTTGAAAAGTTTACTCATGTTAATATGTTGTTCAGGTGAAAGATGACATTTCAAAATGAGGAAGAATTGAAGAAACCTAGGATTGCATGGGGAGGATTGTAATTTGGGTCTCTGAGAACAACTACATTACACCAAATGTGTGAAGTCACATCTATGAAGCTCTCTGCACACATTACATCAAATGTATGAGCTACACACATGTGGAAGGAAGGTAGTCAGTTGCAGACAGAGAGTAGGTGGGTGAAGGTGGGGGACTGGTTGGGTTTTAACCAAGGTACTCACAATATTCAAAGGGTTCCCAAATTAATTTTTTGCTACAATAAATAATATGCAAGCACCCCTGTAAAGCTTTCCACCATCAGGGGTCATCCCTGCTCCTTATGCCCATTACACCAAATGGAGTAGTGACACATAGAAGGTAGGTAGCCCACACTCTCTACTTACATTACACCAAATGCATGAGTGACATATGAAAGGTAGATAGCCCAAACTCTCTACTCACATGAAACGAAATGTAGTGAGTGATATATAGAAGATAGGTAGCTAATACTCTCTACTTACCCTGACAAATGACGCTGGCGTACAGGCAGTTAACTAGGATCAGCAATACAGTCTTCATGGTGAGAATACCCTGAAAGGACAATGTACCAAACCTTAACAGACTAGTCTTTATATAGAATAATATTCTTGACAGAAGGATTATACAGGGCTTTATGCATATCTTATTTAAATATTTAATTTCAATTGTAGTTAACAGTGATTTATGAAATGTGCAGCACCTGTGAATTAGTGAGATAACAAAGGGTACAATTACTTGAAGATGCAAATATAAGGTTTAAGCAGGATTAAGTTGTCAATATTTATAAATATTCATTCAAATTCTTTCCTTGTTCATTTGTTTCTCTATTAGTGTTTAATCAATGTGTTGTAAATGTTTATTGATTAACAAACTTTTGTTTACCCATCCTCTCATATAAAAAACAATAACTGTAGCTATTTCCTATTATCACCACACCACCACCACCACCACCACCACCACCACTACAAATACTATCATTACCATCATCATCATTATCATCACCATCACCATCATCATCATCATCATCACCACCTCCAAAACCACCATCATCATCGTCCCCATCACCACCACCACCACCATCATCATCATCATCCTTTTACATCTGTTTTTCCATGCTTGTGTAGGTTGAACAGATCTTTTCCCTCAGAGCCGCCTGCTACTTGTTTCATTGCTCTGTCATCTCTTCTGTGGGGTTAAGCATTTTGAGATCATCTCTCACAACCTCTTCCCAGGTCTTCCTTGGTTTTTCACTATTATAACTTCCTACTACTAGGATCTCTTGGCACTTCTTCACCCAACAGTTATCACACACTACATCTGATATCTCTTACACCCAGTTTTTCTCTCATGATGCTCATCCATGCTTCATTGTTCATGCACATTAACATTACACATCCATCGAAGCATGCTTACCTAATTTCCACCCACCCTTTACATCTTCTCTACATTGACTGCCCGTGTCCCACCATCAAGTAAAAGAAAACAGGTAATATAATTGTTTCTACTTTTTGGCACAAGGTCAGCAATTATACCAGTACATTACTGGTGCTTCATTTTATCGACCCCGTAAGGATGAAAGCCTCGGCAGTATTTGAAAGGGCCATAACTCTCTGCTAATATAATTGTTTCTACTTTAGGCACAAGGCCAGCAAATACCCAGTACATTACTGGTACTTTATTTTATCGACCCCGTAAGGATGAAAGGCAAAGTTAACCTCAGCGGGATTTGAACTCAGACTGTAAAGGGACGTAACTATGCTAGAAAGCATGGCGTCCAACCCTCTACAATGATGATGGATCCTCCGTCAGTTTCAATGATGAATATTCAGTTGTCTGATCAACTAAATGTCCAGCTAACATAGGTGTAGGCATGGTTATATGGTTAAGAAGTTTACTTCACAACTACATGGTTCTGAGTTCAGTCCCACTGCACAGCATCTTGGGCAAGTATCTTTTACTATAGTCTCAAGCCAATTAATTAATGTTTTGTGAGTGGACCTAGGTTGACAGAAACTGCAGAAGCTTATCATGTATTTTCTTACTCTTCATCATCATCATCATCACTATTTTACATCTATTTTCCATGCTCACATAAATATGCATATATGTATATAGGAGTAAATACATATACGTCTCTATATCTTTTTATATTTGTGTCTCTGTTTTTGATTATCTAACATAATGTTCAATAAAAAAGGGATCAATAAAATAAGTGCCAGAAATACTGGGGTCAATGTTAATGACTAAATCCTTTCAAGGCTCCATCATGGCCACAGCCTAATGATTGAAACCAAGTAATTCCCAAACTAAACCAGCATGACACATTATATGACTAGGCTTGACCTGTCAGTTACCAGGCACTCTAACAATTTGACATTTTTATTAGAAGGTCCTCTTCTAGACTAATGAGGCATTTTCCCCAGTCCCACAATGTATTAGCAGTTGGTCATAGGAGGTTTCCTTCCCAGTCCTACAATTAAGTAGCCATTGGTTTTGGGCTTGACTGCCTAGTAGTCATTATACTATCTATTTGTAAGTTACATGCAAATTTTCATCTTATATTACTGGATCACTGCTGTTTAGTCCAGGACTCTATTCTGAGATCAGTGTTATTTAGTAATGCAGTTTACTCTGCAATCCTTGCATGTGATACTGTTCTATGTCAGAGCAGACCTGTTAGTGTTCTTAGATAAGAGTCAGCTCCATTCTTCTCAATATCTAGGGGTTTTCAATCCTAAACCCTGAAAATAGATGCAGTTTAAAGATATAGACAGAACTAAAATTAGCTACATCCACTTCACTAAATATGTGAGATATTGTAAAAACTGGTGCCTAGGTATTTAGCACCAGAGACTAGCTCTACAATGTACACCCTCTTCTCCAAGTTATGCACTCCATTCTCCCAAATATGATAATTTCATCTTAGGTTGTGAAACTTCTTGTGCTCACCACACTAAGCCTGTATCTTGCACTTCACACTCCACACTCACCCACACCATATCAGCCTCTCTACAGCTTTGGATATTTCCACTCTGTGGTAAAGATGTTTTGTGATTTAGTTATTGATCACAGGAAATTATTATATACTTAATTTAATTATACAAATTTGTATAAAATTGTGATCCTGTACAGTTCAGTAATGTATCCCTCTCAGAGGCCTTCACCCATGGTGGCTTCCTGGTTGGTCTCAATGGTAGAGCCAGCCCTAGGTAACTACCTAGTTGGCCTTAATGAGAGTACCAGGTCTTGGTGTCTGCCTAATTATCCATAATGGTAATGCCAGCCCTGGCAATTGCACTTATGTTAGAAATTAATTTGACAGAGTTGCTGCTGGTTACAAAAAAAGCATGGTGTTTATCATCTGAGTTAAGTGACTTTCCTAAAGATACAATGTAGTTCTAGTGACTGCATACAACCCAGCAGATATCTCAACTTGTTCTGCAGGAGATCTAACTAGGGAACATGGTGGGTAGGGGTGAGGGATATACCCAACTCCATTTCCATTAAAAAAATAATAATAGGGAACTGTGGTGTAAAAAATATTTTAATATCTCTAACATATGTATATATATATATTTGTATATATTATTTCTAGCATTCCCGTTGGCCTTTCTGTATCCTCATATTATTATGTTTCCTCATTATGTGCGTTCAAAACCTGCTTTGAAGCTATGGGGATGAGTTGTATATAATGCGTTTAGTTAGATGAAAATTCTGCTGATGTTTGAGTGTTTCATCTTATTGTTGCTGCCATTTCTATTTTCACTCATGAAACAGCTGTGTAGGATACTGAAGTTTTGAAATGTTACCATTGTTAAGTAAGTTTTTTGGCTTGCTATCCAAATTTTCTTTGGCAATGCATCTATGTAGGTATATATATATATATATATATATATATATATTGACCATGACTAAGTGCGGCCCACGTGCTTGCGACAGGTTCAGAAAAGAACTCACAGCCTTCTTTAAAGGCTTCAACCTCTCCATACAGGTTGAGGCCAACCTCTCGGTCGTTTATTACCTCGACGTTACCCTCAATTTAGCGAATGGCTTGCATTACCCGTATAGAAAGCAGAATGATACGCTTAATTACATAAGTAAGCATTCTAACCATCCTGCCAGCATAACCAAGAACCTGGTAAGAAACGTTTCTTTGAGGCTTTCCTGTCTATCTACTAACGAGCATATTTTCTATGACCATTCCACATATTACAATGAAGCTCTTGCTTGGAGTGTATTTGTCGATAAGGTAGCATATACAGAGTACGAGAATAGACCCCGATGCATTATATGGTATAACCCACCATATAATATGGAGGTGGCCACACCATTAGCTAAGATCTTTCTCTCCCTTATTATGAAGCATTTTCCCCCTACACATAAATATAGTAACATTTTTAATAGAAATACTATTAAAATTTCTTACTCTACGACACACATAACATCACAGCTTCAAATTTAGCTAAATTACCTAGCCGTAGGAACACATGCAACCCTGTAGTTAGTACTAACTGTAATTGTAGGAATCAGGTTGACTACCCCCTATCCGGGAAATGCCTCTCTAGTAACATTTTCTTCAAATGTAAGGTTGAAACACCCACGTCCCGTAGGGCCTACATAGGGTTAACCGCCAATAGATTCAAGCAGCGTCTTTACATGCATACCCATTCTTTTCGTTACTCTTTAAGAAGGAATATGACGTCACTTTCAGCTTATATCTGGAGTCTAAAAGACAACCACACCCAATATAAGTTACACTGGGAGATCCTAGCTAGGGCTAGATCGTATAACGGAAATAAAAGACCATGTGATCTCTGCTGGAAATGCTCTACGCCAAAGACCACATCTTAAACAAAAAATCTGAGGCAATTTTGGCTTGTAAACATAAATTGCACAAAACTTTCCTGTATTACAGCCCCACATTATACCCTAACGGATAGTTTACATCTTGATGTGGTAGCTAAGTATATGTTATGTTTATACCATCACTTATTTGTATAGGTAATTATATTTTACCTGTATGTTTTGTGAAGGTACGTATACTCTCTCATACGTATATTTGATTGTATATGTTATGGCGTATATATTATATATTCTGGTACATATGCTTTTGGTTATGTGTATACGTGAGTTTTGCGTCTGTGTGAGTATGCTGGTTCGTACGTATGTAGGGTGTGTGTATATGTGTACTTTGTGTTTTGGTTGACGTTCGTCTCCGAACATATGTGTATTTACATGTAGGTATGTGTGTGCGCTTATTATATATGTATTTATTTATTTATATACGTTTATTTAATTATATGTATACACGCACACACACGCACACGCATATATATATATATATATATATATATATATATATATATATATATATATATATATATATATGTTTAATATATATGCGTATGCGTGCGGGTACAGGCGTTGCATGGGTTCTGGGGTTCTGTATGTGCGTACAGGTTTTTTTGTTGTTTTTTTTGTGTACGTGCGTGTATTTGTATACAATGGCGAGTGTTTTCGCGTATGTGTATATGGATGCGTGTATGTATTTATTTAATTTCAATACCCTCTGTATTTTATTTACTTTATTCTTAACTCTGAAGCCGAGAATCATTCGGTTTCCTAGTTAGAATTTTAGTCTACGACTTCAGTTATACCATTTATGTGGTTTTGTCTTTGCGTGCAATTGTTCTCCCCGTTCAACATATGACGTATTACCTTGGTTTTTTCTTCTGTTCATTGCCAGAGAACGTCTCAATGAACCACCTACGACTTCTTTTATACCATAAACGTGGTTTTGTGTTTGCGTGTAATTGTTTTTCACTGCTCCAAATAATGACGTATTATATTCGTTTCTTCACGTTCTTTGCCAGGGAACTTTTCCACGAACTAAAGTATCGTCTTCCTGTCTTCCTCCGGTTGCAACCTTTTTTGAAATATTCACCTCTGCGTTCACAGATTGACTTTGTTAGTTTCATAAGATCCCGTTAAGGGTGAAAGCAGCGATTCTTTGCTTAAACTTTAATCTGTTATTTTATTAAATATATATATATATATATATATATATATATATATATATATATCAATAATAATGAGTTCAAATCTCAGGCGATCATTTACAATGAAATAGCTCGAAGAAAGAGTATTTCTGAGCCGTGTAATATAGGTTAACACAAATCAACACATACTTTCACACAAACATACATGCATTCACACATATACATTTACACAAACACACACATACAATCATGATAGTGTTCGATTTAATTGGAAATGGGAGGGTAAAACAAGTATAACTTTTTATTTATTTATTAACTCTTTTTTTTAAAACTCACTTAATATAACTAGTAGAAAAACCACCCTTTGGGAGTTTTCTGCTAGCTTGTGTAGTGTGTATATTGATATTATACGCAGGTATATATATGCATGTAGATATGATACATCAAATAAAATCGTAATTGACAATATACACAGAAATTGAAGGAAGACTGTGTTACACTGTCTTATGTAATCAGTAACGTAATCCATGATACATTAAAAAAATACAATATTATATATAAACTGCATTAGGAGAAAATTAGTGACAGAAATATATGAATATTTATTTAAACAATCGCTAACCTGAAGTGTTGACATTTGAACATTTTAAAGAAGGGAATCTTTAAATAAGTAATAAAATATATTTAATGAACAGCCACGAAATTTAGTAGATAAATTATGTAATATTCATTCATTATTTATTCAAAGTACCAGTAATGCACTGGGTAATTGCTGGCCTTGTGCCTAAACTAGAAACAATTATTTATTCAAAGTAATCCAAATTATTTTACTAAGTGGATAAAAAATTATAAACCGTACGCAGTCACGCGCTTCTTACTTTACTATAGTTTAGATTAAGCACTGTTGTATTATTACGCCCATTGGTTAGATATATATAAATGTAATAGCATATAAATTATGTCTGATACACACACACACACATATATGTATATTTAAATATATACACACACACTTACATACCACACCACACACAAATCGTCTTCCGAAGTTAGTGAAGCTATTATTAATCCTCCCCGGGTGAAGTAAATTGTTAATTCTTCGTAATTCATGAAATGCAATAATACATCTAACGGACACACACACAAATATATCTATTTATACATAGACATATATATAGGTAAAGTCTGGTCCGAAGTGCGCATGCGCGAAGGCTGGTCCGAAGTGCGCATCCGCAAAGCTTGGTCCGAAGTGTGCATACCGGAAGGCTGGTCTGAAGTGCACATGCGCAAAGGCTGGACCAAAGTGCTCATGCGTGGAGGCTTGTCCGAACCGCACATGTGCGAAGGCTGGTCCGTACAGCGCATGCGCGAAGGCTGGTCCCAAGTGCACATGCGCGAAGTCTGTTCCATACTGTGCATGCGCAAAGGCTGGTCGGTACTGCGCATGGTTGAAGGCTGGTACCGTACTGCGCTTGCGCGAAGGTTGGCTCGAAGTGCGCATTCGTCGGCTGGTCCGAAGTGCGCATGTGCGAATGCTGGTCTGAAGTGCGCATGCGTGAAGACAGCTCCGTACTGTGCATGAGCAAAGGCTGGGTCGTACTGCGCATGTGGGAAGGCCAGTCTGAAGTGCACATGCGCAAGGTCTGGTCTGAAGTGGGCATGCGCGAAGTCTGGTCTGAAGTGAGTATGCACGAAGTCTGGTCCGAAGTATGCATGCGCGAAGGTTGGTGATAAGTGCGCATGCGCGAAGGCTGTCAGTACTGCGCAAGGGTAAAGTCTGGTCCATACAGCGCATGTGCGAAGTCTGGTCCATACAGCGCATGTGCGAAGGCGGGTTCATACTGCACATGCGCGAAGGCGGGTTCGTACTGCGCAAGCGCGAAGTCTAATCATTACTGAGCATGCTCGAAGGCCAGTGGGTACTGCGCATGCACGAAGGCTGGTCCGTACTGCACATGCACGAAGGCTGGTCCGTACTGCGCATGCGCGAAGGCTGGTCTGTACTGTGCATGCGCGAACTCTGGTCCAAAGTGTGCATACGTGACGTCTGGTCCGAACTGCGCATGTGCGAAGACTGGTCCGAAGTGCGCAAGCGCGAAATCTGGTCCATGCTGCTCATGCGCGGTAGGTGGTCTGTACTGCTCATACATGAAGGCTGGTCCGTACTGCACATGTGGGAAGGCTGGTCTGAAGTGCGCATGCTCGAATACTGGTCTGTACTGCACATGCACAAAGGCTGGTCCGTACTGCGCATGTGCGTAGGCTGGTCGAAAGTGCGCATGCCCGAATAATGGTCTGTACTGCGCCAGCATAAAGGCTGGTCTGTACTGCACATGTGCAGAAGCTGGTCCGAAGTACGCATGCGCAAAGGCTGGTCCGAAGTGTGCATGTGCAAAGGTTGGTCCATACTGTGCATGTGTGAAGATTGGTCTGTACTGGGCATGCGCAAAGGCCGCTCCGTACTGCATATGCGTGAAGGCCTGTCTGTACTGTGCATGCACGAAGGCTGGTCCATACTGCACATGCGCGAATATATATATATATATATATATATATATATATACACACATACATACTGCACATGCGCGAATATATATATATATATATATATATATAGACACACATACATACCGCACCCAAATCATCTTCCGAGGTTAGTGAAGGTATTATTAATCCTCCCCGGATGAAGTAACTTGCAAATTCTTTGTAATTCTTGGAATGCAATTATACATCTAACAGAGACACTCTCTAGAATAGATATACTTGTGTGTGTGTGTGAGAGAGAGGTAGATAGACAGGTAGGTTGGCAGGTAGATAGATAGGTCGATAGATTGATACATAGATATATAGGTAGGTAGATAGAAAGATAGACGATAGTGTGGTTATCTGTATATGTGGCTGTGTGTGTGTGTGTAAGGAAAGGATAATTTACTACAGTATTAAGATTCAATCCACAGGTGTATATTCTTTTTACCATTGCATAAGTACATAGACTCACTCACACAGGTATATATATATATGTATGTGCGGTGTGTTTATGTGTGTGTATATGTGTGTTACTGTATCTGTGTATGTGTGCATATGTGTGTGCGTTTATGTCCGTGTGTGTGTCTCGTGATTGTAATGTTGAGAGTTTGAATCCCATCAGTGCGTTGTGTTCTCCTCTCCACCGAAGTAAAAAAAGTGTATTCTGCCAGTAAGTCGAAGAACCAATATAGTCCCACCCTGAAACCCTCCGTTATACGTGTCTATGGAATGCTCACACACTCTCACCTTAATTTCAGGCAGTCCATTTGAGAAACCTAGCTGGAAGAATCCTCGTCACAAGCGCTAGGGTACCATCATACATATGAAAACATAGACTCACACACACATTTCAAAGAGAATAGAAGAGATCAATAAAATAAGTATTAGATTTTAAAATATATGTACTGGAATTGAGGTCAAGAAAATCCTTTAATCGTGGTACCCCAGCATGGGCACAGTCTAACATCTAAAACAAGTGCAGGCCGGAGAATTGTTCTTCCTCCTTCAATCTATGGTTCCCCTCGCTTCTGCAGTGAGTGCTTTCAGAATTCGATGACTGTAGTTCGACACATGGGAAAGCCATCTTATTTCATCACGGTAACAACTAACCCTAACTGGAAGGAAATAAAAAATAGTTTGTACCCTGGTGAAGAACCTAGCGACCGTCCTGATATTTGTGCAAGAGTCTTCAAGATCAAGTTATGACAGCCTCATGGATGACATACTGAACAAAAAGTTGTGGCTCATTCTGCTACAATAGAGTGGCAGAAAACGAGGCCTCACTCATGCTCATATTCTGCTGATAATGGCTGAAGATAGCAAGCCTGAAACTGCTGAGGCCATTGCTCAAAAAATTATCCCAAGGCATTCAGACAAACCACATTTGTTGCTGAAAATTCCTTTCCGGAGTATAGAAGAAGGGATAGACAGTATGGTGGTCATACCCATACAATCCAACTTAAAGGTCAAAATTTACTGTTGATAATCGTTGGATTATTCCATACACCCTTTCCCTCTCATTGATGTGGTGACAGTCAAGTTTGCAATTTTCAACAGTTGAAAATTGCAAACTTGACTGTCACCACACATTATGAACCTGAAGATTGCGAAAGCATGAAAGTACTTGTTCAATTAACACTTAACATTTAATATTCTGCCATACTATTTCATTCTAATACCATTATAAATTTTAAAGGATTGTAAATAAAACGAGTAAATCAGACAAAGTTGGAATTCCTTTTATTAATATATATATATATATATATATATATACACACACACACACACATATATATATATGGTCTTTCAACAAATTCCTTTCACAATCATTTGAACCAGATAAATGATAAATGTTGTATTTATTTATTCCATTGATATTTTTATTGAATATTTATGTTATATCATTAAAAAAGTTTTTTCTTTTTTTTAGTTACCATGTACAAATTATATAATTCGAGCATGCTTGCCTCATGTATCTCTAGCCGTCGTATGTCCTCTGCAGTTGCTGCCCATGTCTCATTACCATGCAGCATTGTACATCTCACACAACATCATATAGCTGGCCTTTCGTATGCAGGGAGAAACCCTTCTTCGTCCTCAGAGGAAGCAGCTCCCTAAACTTCTGGCAAACCGTCCTTATTCTAGATACTATGGCCTCGGAACACCCCTCTCCTATGCTAATCTGATCACCTAGGTACCAGAAGCTATCAACAACTTCTATAGCACCCGCCTGCATTTGAAAAATGTGTCTATCAATGCGACTTCTACTGTCTAATATCCCTGTACATCTACTGCATACGTATTTCTCCCTACCTGTTAGTTTGCCTGCTATCCCACTATATCTCTTGTGTACCCAAGATCTGCATTGTGTGAATTTTATAGAATTTATGCCAGTTCCTTTTCTGCATATCGAACATGGCCATTTCCCTGACGGAATCAGAGTTTTGTCCCCTTTTCTAATCATCAACACATTTGTCTTAGCTAGATTCACTCTGTCCTCTTCATTCCAACTGCTATTTCCATAGCCAGAATTTATTCTCTAGCTCCTCTACTGATTCTGCTATAAGAACCAGATCGTCAGCATAGAGTAGTTCCCATGGACAGCCAGTCTTAAACTCCTCTGTTATGTCTTGGAGGACTATAATGAACAAGAGCGAGCTGAGGACCAAACCCTGATGTACTCCTACTTGTATCTGGAATTGCTCACGAAACTCCATTCCTGCCCTCACTTTACTGACAGCACCTCTGTACAAAGCTTGCACTGTCCTCACAAGCCATTCCTCAACACCTAGTTTCCTTAGGGACCACCAGATGACAGATCGAGGTACCCTATCAAAGGCCTTTTCTAGGTCAACAAAAGATAAGTATAGTGGCTTATTCTTCTCTAAGAACCTCTCTTGTAATTCTCTCACTAAGAAGAGGGTATTTGTTGTACTTTTCCGAGGCACAAAACCAAACTGCATCTCATTTAGTTTGACCCTTTCTCTAATTAGTTGCGCTAATATCCTTTCTGCCACTTTCATAACCTGATCCATCAGTTTTATGCCCCTATAATTGCTCCTCTCCAGAGCATCCCATTTACCTTTGTAGCAATTTATGAGAATACTGCTGCACCAGTCTTTGGGTATGACGCTGCCATATATAGCCTGATTGATGATGCGTGCAACCAGTTTAGTGCCTACATCCCCTGATGCCTTCAGCGTCTCAGCAACTATCCCCGACCGTCCCGCGGCCTTACCATTTTTCATTTCCTTAATCGCCTCTTGGACCCTATATTCGTCAATCTCAATATATATATATATGTGTATATGTATATATATATATGTGTGTGTGTGTATATATATGTGTGTATGTGTATATATATATGCATGTATGTATATATATGTGTGTGTGTCTGTGTAGGTGTGGGTGTGCAAAAAGTAAATGAAAACAATATCTATTTTGCATGGGTTAAACTGGTATATATATGTATATATATATATATATATATTTATATATGTATATATATATATATATATATATATATATATATATATATATATATATATATACATTCACACACACACATATATATTTATGGTCTTTCAACAACTTCCCTTCACAATCATTTGAACCAGATAAATGATAAATGTATTTATTTATTCCATTGATATTTTTATTGAATATTTATGTTATATCATTAAAAAAGGTTTTATTTATTTTTTTTGTTTTGTTACCAAGTACAAATTGTATAATTCTCAATTTTTAAGATGTTTGGTTCATTTAGTTGGGTTTACAAACTTGATCCCATGTACTTAATGAAGGGCCCCTATATTTGATTGCCTCTTAGATATGGAGGAATAATGTGGGTGCTACTTTAGCATGTCATCCTCCTGGTCTTTTACAGATCTGTGTATAGTTTATCTGATCATTTACAGAACAATCTCTGCTTTACCTGGTCATTTACAAATAATGTACAGTCAATCTTGTTATTTACAGTTCAGCGTGTGGTATATCTGATGACAAAATCACAAGATCAGCTGAAGTCTCAGTAGACAGTTCAGGTGACCTCTCAGTAGAGAGATCAGGTTATTACACAGCTCAAGTCTCAGTAAACAGGTCAAATCATTACACTGTGTAGACTATAGATATGCTAAAGTAAAACCTATATTTGTTTGTTAAGACAATAACTTCTAGAATTTTGGCTTCTTAATAGATAGGTTGTGAAATTTTCTGCTGTAGTATGTATATATATATACATACATGCACCCATATATATATGTACGTAAGGATTCACCGATGTTCGGTGAATCCATACGTATGTATACATATATGTATGTACGTGTACATACTTATATTTAAGTAACAGCGGTACGAAGAGTGGGAAATGTAATTTTGTTTCATTTTCTCCGTTTATCGTTTTCGGTGCACCCGGCCGATTAACCCACTCGATATGCAAATTGGGCTACTCAGCCGTTAATATGCATAAGGTAAGTATATACGTTCAACGATCTGGCAGGAAGGAATACGTTGGTGACGATAGCTAATAAGCTTGAAACTAGTACAGCGTTCCTTTGTCAGTGTTGAACAAATGAGCAACGATGGTTGCTGGACACTATGGCTTAATACGGGATGTTTGTTTACAAACACACCGAGCATTATAATAAATGTTCGGTGAATCCATACGTACATATATATATATGGGTGCATGTATGTATATATATATACATACTACTGTACGTCTGTATACATATATGTATGTACGTGTACATACTTATATTTAAGTAACAGCCGTACTAAGAGTAGGAAATGAAATTTTGATTCATTTCTTCCGTTTATCGTTTTCGGTGCACCCGGCCGATTAACCCACTCGATATGCAAATTGGGCTACTCAGCCGTTAATATGCATAAGATAAGTATATACGTTCAACAATCTGGCAGGAAGGTATACGTTGTTGACGATAGCTAATAAGCTTGAAACTAGTACAGCGTTCCTTTCTCAGTGTTGAACAAACGAGCAACGATGGTTGCTGAACACTACGGCTTAATACGGGATGTTTGTTTACAAACACACCGAGCATTATAATACATGTTCGGTGGATCTATACGTACATATATATATGGGTGCATGTATGTATATATATATACATACTACTGTACGCCTGTATACATATATGTATGTACGTGTACATACTTATATTTATGTAACAGCCGTACTAAGAGTGGGAAATGAAATTTCGTTTAATTTTTTCCGTTTATATATATATATATATATATATATATATATATATTAGAAAGTGAGGTTTTTTTTTTACAAAATGAAAAATAACCGAGGTGTCCTACACGAGTGGAAGTATAAAGAAAAAGAGATGAAATCGAAAATGCAACCGAAGTCTTATTTTTTTAAAAAATATATATATTTATTTGGTTCCTTTACCGGTTTCGCAGTTCTTCTGCTTTTCAAAAGGTGAGTTGAGATGGAGGGTCTGTGGTTTTTCTCTACCAACAAAAAACATGGAATGACCCTCCCAAAGTATAACAATATCTGTTTCAACACACGTTTTCAGATAAAATGTCTTGCAAAACTATATATGTATGTGTGTGTGTATATATATATATATATATATATATATATATATATATATGCATATACATACTTTCCCACGTATATATATATATATATGCATATATATATGCATACAACTCTTTGTATTGTGCTTGGAGACTTTATCATTATTATATTAACACATTCCAGCCAAATAGAATGCTGATATGTGTCTTATTCTGTTTAAATCTTGTTAGTGACGTTGAATTTTAGACAGGCACATATATATATGTATGTATAGATAACCTGGAGTACCCTTTAGAAATGTATGTTGCACAAAACCAGAAACCTATGATATTAGAGAACACTTTATCTTGCAATGATGAGTTGTTGAGTTCACTGAAGCTGTTATTATTTACAAATATTTCGAGACTTGAAAAAACAATTTTATTTTTAAATTTGTTATTTGTTTTGTTATCTTGGGATTAAAGATTTTTGTGAGACAAATGTGTTGTTTTATTTCCTGTTTTTATAAAATTTTAATCTGATCCAATTTATTTGCTTGTACTCTATTGGAATGTGTTGTAATACCTCCTTTGCATACACTTAGTAAGTGCATGGTTAACTGAGAGAAAAGTGTTGTGTTTTGTGTGATCAATGTAACAATTTTGGTCATGAAGTTCACAACTTTAATGTTTCCATTGAAATTTATAAATCATATCTGTTGTCTGCTGTATGTTAATTTTGTGTTGATGTGGTGGTTATGACCGATGTCTGTTGTATTTTGTTTTGAGTTTTATTGACAGGTTTATCTATTCTATAACCAGGGTGTATTTTTTCTGAGTACTGTTTTTGTTGTATTAGGACTATATTAGTTGATAACACTATATCGAATTCCATCCAAAACAAAGTGAACAACTATTGTAAGCTATACTAATAACAATAGAAAACAAAAAATTATAATCGAAACACAATATACGTTAAGCCAGTTATAAGTGCCTTATTAAGTACCTTAACTGTTTTTAAATCAGGTTTTATGATTTCTTGCTACTCCACTACTAACCACATGACCAATCTACCACAACTATGACCATTCAAATTCCAAAGCTGGAGCCATGAAGGCTTTGAAACATTAATACACAGGGATTTTGGAAAATCACTATTCTAAACCAATTATCTATATATCTAAAACAGAGAATGTCTGTCTGTCTCCCTAAAACTCGAGAACCACGAAACCGATTTTTTTCAAACTTTACACATGTAATACTTATGGTCGTGTGAGTGTTTTGAGCAAAATTTATTTCAAATTTTCAATGCCCTAGGGACTGCATTAGGCGCTGGTTAGCGATATCTCTCTCTTTCTTAGTCTGTTTTTTTAGGTAGATACATAGCTATAATGTCGCGCCCTTATAATATCTGTCTGTAAATCTGGCTGTCTGGATTACGACATTATGAAAACATTGACCTCGCTATGTGTGTGTGTGTGTATATATGTATATATATAGTGTATATATATATATATATTGTTCTCATTGCTGATGTAGCATATTCGCTTTTTTCCGTTCATTGCCAGGGAACGTCTTCACAAACCAAAATATCGTCTTCCTGTTTTCCTTCAGTTGCAACGTATTTCAAAATATTTACTTCTGCGTTCACAGACTGACTTTTTAGTTTCAGAAGATCCCGTTAAGGATGAAAGCAGCGATTCTTTGCTTAAACTTTCATCTGTTATTTTAATATATGTATATATATAATTATATATTCGTGTACAGATATTTTTGCATACACAATAACAAAATATAAACAAACGTATTTATTTCACGAAAGCCCAGACGGCTTATTGTCATTGTTACTGCCGATATGCCACCCAAAGAGTCCCACTACTGTTTCAGAAAGGAGGGATAAACATACCAATCTATGTTTAGAATCCCGAGCAACGCCGGACCATTCTGCTAGTAAAGATCTAAAAAGGAAATATGAAAAATCCCTCACAAAAAAGAATCAAACTTGCGCACAATTTTGTTTTCAATGTAACATGAAAGAAAATCTGTTCCCTAATATACAAATATCTGTACAGTTCTGTCTACTAAATTCCACTCACAATGTAATTGGTCAATCCAAGGCTATAGTAAAAAAACACATTTGACCACGGTGTCATGCAGTGGGACTGAAACCCAAACCAAACTCCTTAACCATACAGCCATGCCGATATATATAATGTGTATGCCTTCAGGGGAATTTGTAAACAACCATGTGAAGATTTACTGAGTCAATGTGCTCTACTACCCCCCCCCCCCCCACTTGTCATTTGAAACAGCTCCTATAGAGAGTAAGAATCAGAGAAAAGGTCGATAGAGTGAAGTCTGAAAGCTCGTCACGTGCGCACTTATACACAAACACTGATGTGCATAAACATAAACATGACACTCGTACTCAGTAATTATCGTCTGCTGAGAAAACTGAATACTCGTCACATTCGTACGAATGTAAGTTTTCATTTTATCTGATGCTGGTTATTTTTTGTAAGCAATGTCTCATTGAGTTGTGAAGGTTTTTATGGCGAATATGTTGGTGTTTCTTGATTTAGTTTCATTCATTCATTTTTGGTTGAGCACCCAAGTAGGGATTTATCGCAATTTTTTTAAATGATTCATGTAATAAACAAGGGAAAGAATTCGTGCAGGCTTTCTTTTGCATTGCTTCAAGATTTATTTCCCTTTGTCTCTTAAATTATTGGTTTCTTATATAGGCACAAGGCCAGTGATTTGGGGGGAAAGTCAATTACGTCGACCCCAATGCCTGACTGGTACTTTATTTTATCGACCCCATGAGGTTGAAAGGCAAAGTTAAGCTCGGCGGGATGTGAACCCAGACCATAAAGGGACGTAACTATACTGGAAAGCATGGCGTCCGACTCTCTACCGATACTGCCAATAATAATGGTTTCTACTATAGGCACAAAGCCAGAGATTTTGGAGGGATGGGGGAAGTTGATTAAATCGGCCCTAGTACCATTACTGGTACTTTATTATATCGACCCTGTAAGGATGAAAGACAAAACTAAGCTCAGCGAGATTTGAACTCAGAACGTAAAGAGCCGTAACTCTATCCTGCAAAGCATGTCCGACGTTCTAAATAATACAAGTGTTTCCCCTGCTTTTGCCTGGGTTAACATTGTAGCGCCAATGAAAAGCTTCATACTCATCATGGGGTCCTTTTTAAAGTACTATTTTATGGCCAGATGCCCTTCCTAGTGCTAACACATTTAGTCATCTTTTACGGAGATAGCTATTCTAACCTAGGTCATATACAGAGTTAATGCCAACCTTAGTCCCTCACAACATGCAGGAGTAGGGTGTACCTATTTTGAACCTGATACATATAATAAGAAATCAATTAAGAAATGAAAACAAAGTAAGAAATATAGTTGCAATATATTGTTTATTTCTTATAATATTCGTAATTATATCATTACCATTCTAGAATTTTCATGTCATCGTTATTTCAAATATATATATATTCAATTTATATTTATCATATCATAATTCACGTCAATATTTCCATTTTAATACTATTACTACTACAGCTACTACTTATATAAATATAAAACTGCATACATATATCACATATGTTATCATCAACGTGATGGATATCTATATATTTGTAAAGTGTTAGCAGTAATAGTAGTATCCATAATTGTAGTGAAGGATGGGTAAGGATTTTATTTACAAACCACCATGTAAAGATCATCAATCACTCGCTGTAGTGTATCGTAACGAGATGCATACAGGACCTTTCCTCCACCACTAGTCATTTCACGTAGAAGCAACTCATCAACACGTCCAACACCGATGACCACAATTCGAGTCTTTTGCATTATTCGCAGATCTTTGCTCCAACGTTTGACAATTGGCACATCTGATATTTGACCATCAGTAAAAACTATTGCCACTCGCTTGACACCTCTACGAATGGCGTGACGTTTAATGGCAGAGGTAGCTGTGAAACGCATTGCAGCACCCAATCTTGTCCCACTACTTACAGGTCCAATCTAAAATAAAAATAAAAACAAAAATATCATCATCATCATCATCATCATTTAACCTTTTTGATAGCAAGCCAACCATAACCAACCATTTTAAAAGGGTTCATATTTAAATTAAAATCTTGCAACATAATTTTATACAAGAAAGGAAATAATTAAGCATTTCAGTAAATCCCTCAAATTTCTCCATTAATCCTGAATCTATGAAAGGAAACCACCTATTTTAAAGGGTTCCTATTTAAATGTAAATATTCCAATATAATTTTATATAAGAAGTTAGTATCTAAGTAATGAAATAATTTAATTTTACTAAAATTCTTCATTAATTAATTGAAATATAGTATATTCCATTAGAATTATTGTCACAAATGAGTTGCAATAGTCACAATGAGTACAATAGCATGTATTAGAATGCTTGTCACAAACCAGGTCAGTATCTTATTGGAGCCAGTATCCTCCTAGACATGGTGGAAGTGACATCTCATATATGTTCTGGTTTTGGCCTGATTTTAACAGCTGGATGTCCTTGCTAACATCAACCACTTTATAGTGCGTGCTGGCTGCATTTTATTGTAGCCTCCCACACTAAGGAGGTTTTCATTGACACAACTAAGGGTCCTCTTGGCTGTTTATTTTGGCACGGTTTCTACAGCTGGATGCCCTTCCTAACACCAACCTCATTTACAGCGTGTACTGGGTGCATGTTATTGTTGCACCAGCACTAGAGAGGTTGTGTGCTTGACATGACTGAAGAGTTAGCACCTTATTCAGCTGGGGGAATAGAAAAGTCAAGGATGAGAGAGAAATCACTGGTAGCCACAAGAAATACTTACTGTTTGGATTGCATCCATGATGTTTTCTTTAGTCTTGGAGTCTTCTAGGAAAAACTTGTTGGTGACTTTGTGGTTGAATTGTAGAATTCCTACCTGGGCATGAGTTGGAGAAATGACTGAAGCATTGACAAATTCTGTGAGGAATTGTTTAGTTTCATACAGTCCTTCCTCTCTGATACTTTGAGATACATCAACCACAAACTGGATGTCAATAGGTTCAACTCCACATACTGAAGGTAAAAAATACATAATATATAAAGAGGAAATCATGGTTAAACCTTTTAAACACCAACCTAGCTGAAACCAACTCTGGTTCTATGGCCATCATAACTAGACTACCTTTCATCATAGATCTTCTGGGGCTACACAAACTTGTGATAAAGCCTCTATATCTGGCAAGGAATACAAAAATCTAAACATTAAGTTGGTCAACATATTTTTAGACCATTTTCTTAACCAAGAATACATAAAGAAAATGCAGTGATTTAATACTGTCTACACACACACACACATACACATAGACACACACATTGATCATCTTCAAACAATCCAGTAAAACAGATACAGACATATATACACATACACACTCAGTTATAATTCTATTAACTCCAACCTGTAATCATTCAGCAGAACATATCTAAAAGCAGATTTGTTAATTCCAATGTTAAAAAATAAAGACTTTAATTTAAAAGTCAAAATGTAAAGACTTCACTATTAAAATGAATAGTTTATAATATAGCAACTAAAGATATGGTATTTACATAAATAAAGAAAACGGGAAGGGGAGGTAATGGCAAGGACCCTAATGTCACAGAAGAATGGGAGGGAGAGGGAGTATGATTGGGCTCTGGGCCTAGGGTGCAGCGGCGGAGGACTGCACACCACAGACAAGACTGCAAAAGGATTCCCGCAGCCAATGGCCAGCAACAACTGCTGTAAATGTGATGCAGTCTTAGTGCTGTTTTGTACTTTTCAAGAATGTCTTACTAATGTGGTTTCATGTGGTTTGTTAATTCAAATGTTTATAGTATATTTACTAGTGGACAGATCATAGTGATAATGTGCAGTATTAGAGTAAAGACTATATTATTTAATGTGAAGCAGTCATTGTGCTGTTTTGTACTTTTCAAGAATGTTTTGCTAATATGATTTCATGTGGTGCAGGACATTAAGTGTTAAGAATATTGAGATTAAAAAAGTGATAAGTAAATTATGTATGTGAATGATGTGACTACATCTCTGGTGACACCATGAAATACAAATAGCATTTTTTCCTTACCAGGAACCTTCTCACATTCGGTCTTGTTGTCATTGAATGCAAACCCTTTATTGCAAACACACTGCCAGACTCCATCCTGAGTGATGCACTGTGAATTAACCACACAGCTTTCAATATCAACAATCTTCAGTTGACCTCTAGCTGTTCCATCTTTTTCACACACGGCTATCTGGGTGCAACCAGCTAAAGTCAGACTACTGCCCAACTGAATGAAAGAGAGATGAAATAATGATGATTACAACAACAATAATGAATGTTATACTGGCTACATGGGCTGACAATGTTAGGGACAATATGAGGACGAAGAAAACACATCAAGTAAATGAAAGGGGAGCACCAATTTATTTATTCATGTAAAGATAAACAGATAGATAAACAGAGAGAGTGAGGAGATAGATAGATAGAGTGAGTGTGTAAAAGGAGGACAGGAGAGCAAAGTGGAAAAGACAAACGAGAGTGAAAGAGAAAGATACATAGGTAGAGTGAGTGAGAGACAGAGAGACAGAGGGAGTGCGCAGACAAAGAGAAAGCAATGTGGAAAAGAAAGACAAAGATAGAGCATGTGAGTGAGAGATATAGAGAAATGGAGGAGGTATGCCTGCCTTAATGTAACGTCCATCATGAACACAACCACAATCTCGAGGTGTAATGCAATCTTCTCCACTGAGTACAAAACCTCTCTGACATACGCATCCTTCGATATCCTTTCTTGAGCAGTTGTCAACTGAGTTTCTGTTCACACAGGTTGGTTGACAGCCACTAGTCTTAGGCTCGTAATCCATGTTGGGACCACATTTCATGGCTACAAGAAATATATATTTTTTATATTTATATATATGTGTATATATGCAAATGTATAAATCACATCTGTGTAACCCATGCTGACAACCTGTCTAACCCATGCTAGCGTGGAAGAATGAACGTAAAACGGTAATTATGATGATGATGATGATATATGGGGGTACAAATGAAAAGGAAGTGCATTCAACATATAATGTTGAAGTTGAGAATATATTAACAGTTTGAGATTTTATATACTATGAAGCAATTTTGTCGACTTAAACATGTCTAACTACTTCAGATAATTATTCAAAAACATCTGAGGAGTTCAACATGTCTATGAAACTGTTTGGTTAAATAAGTCAAACTGTTAAAACACATACATACATATAAACATATATGTCAATATGATATTATGTTGATAAAATAAATGAATAAGATAAAATAATATGGAATTCCTAGTTGCAACTTACGACAATTGGTCATAAATCTCCAGTTATAAACAATACCAACAGTTTCACATTCAGCAGCAAAACTTTCCAAAGCTGCACATACGATTCCCTTTATTTCTGTGGAGTTGGCATAGTAACAATAATCAAACACACAAGATTCAAAGAATTCCTCGACATCCATTGCTCCTAGCTTTTCAATACATTTGCCAAACATTCCTTTTGGATTTCGGATAATCTCACAGTTTGATAGTCCATTTTCTTTACATAGATCATGAGGTTCGATTTCTTCACATCTGAATAATGTCAATAGGTATATATCAATAGTTATTGAATCAAGCATGCTCTATTAGATATGTAATGTTATCTCTTTTGATACTAAATTGTCTGAATCTGCTCAAGGTTCTATGATACAAGGTTGTTCATATTTAAAAACTGCCATCAAATTTTTATGTAAAAAACTTTTTAAAGTCATGTTCCAAACATCAACTTTATACTATTGATACCAAACTGCCTGAAACTATCCTTGGATCTATGGTATAAAGTTGTATATTTTAAAGTATTTATAATTATCTATAAACTTTCCACCATACTTTTATGTAAAAACCTTTATTATGTTATGATCCAAACACTAGTTTAACACTTTTGCTACTGAAATCTCTGAAACTGCCTCTGATTCTTTACAGATTATACTGGGGTTCCTTTTATTATGGAACTAGCACTAATAATACTTATAAAATGTACTGGATGCATTTTATTGTGGTATCAACATATGTATGTATATATAGATATATGTATTTATGTGTGTGTATATATGTATATATATGTATGTATGTGTGTATGTGCATGTATATGTATGTGTATGTATATGTATGTAAGTGTATATGCTTGTATATGTGTGTATATATGAATGTTTGTGTGTATGTGTGTGCATAGAAACTTTTAGCTGACCTCTTAACTAACAGCCTACAATTTACCTGGCCTGAGGTCTATCTGAGTCATCTTTCACACGATAGCTCTCTCCAATGAGGGAAAACTTGTTCTTCTCCTTTACCACAATAGTGCCATTGCTGGTTCTCATATCATCTCTATGTCCATTGCAGTCACCACATATTCCTGTTAGCCGTCCTCCAAATGTATTTCGGGGTACACTAACTCTTACTCTGTGCTTTCCATCGAACGAGACATGCAGATTGAAGCTGGTCTCTACATGTATCCAGCCATTGGAAAGTTTGATGGTGTAAGCCTTGTTTATGACTGGTGCCTCTAGCTCGAGTTTATTGACCTGAAGAAATTGAAAACCATTTATAATCAGTAAACAAAAGAGATCAATAGTTCAAGTAATAATTTATTTATATAGAAATGAAAAAAGAAGAGATACAGCTCACACGTATGTAGACTCCTACAAAGTTACATTCCATAGGAGATTTTTCAGGTGTTTTAATAATAAGGGTTTCAGTCCTATCAAGTATATCCGCATCATAATCATTTAAAATCTGGTTTCCCTGCTAGCAAGAGTTGGACAGATCTTCAAAGACTAAGCAGAGCTACTGACTTCTCAGATGGACCACGAGGCCTGAATCTCACATATATTCCCATTCTCTACTCAGTGCTCAGATGGATCATGGGTGGCATCTCATTTACATACATTCCTGTATACTACTGTGTGCATTTTATCATGGCACTAGCACTAAAGAGGTTGTCATGTCGTTGACAAAGCTGAAGAGTTCTCACAACCCTTTATTGCGCACGTTTTTTATAGTTGGATGCCTTTCCTATCATCATCCATATTACAGAGTGTACTGAAGGTGATTCTCATGTAGACTACCAATACTAGAGAAGTTGTGCTATAGACCTGTTTTGGCATGGTATCTACAACAGAATACCCTTTCTATTGTCAACCACATTACAGTGTAAAAGGTGCATTTATCATGGCACCAGCACATGAAAGGTTGTCGGTCATTGACTCAACTATAGAGCCCTCTCTACCTAACATCTCTTTCTCTCTATATATCATGTTGTTACAGCCCACACTTATGTTAGTTTACCTGACTTCCTACAAGGCTTCATCTCACAGGAGGTTTCTCAGGTGTTTTTAACTTTTTAACTAGATGGCCACAAAGAGACTGTAACCAACTGAAACAGTCCCAGTATATGACTGGTGTTTATTTTATAGACCATTGAATGATTCTCTTCAGTTATGACTGACCATGAGTTTGCACCTGGAAAGTTCCTCTGTCCATGCCATGGATGTTGTGCAAGGGAAAGGCAAAGGCTGATACAGCTTGGAACAGTGATATCACAACTCCTTTTTTCCAACTGAGTGAATTGGAGCAACATGAAATAAAGTCTCTTGCTCAAGGACTCAACACATTGCCTAATCTAAGAATTGAACTCACATGCTTAACACTTTAACATTTACATTACTCTATATATACTATTGTATTTTTGTGGTAAAGGTTTTATGTCACATAATATCTCACATAATATCAAATCTATGAGATTTTGATATTATTTATTTTGAGAACAATACCTTAACATCAGTATGAGTGGCCAGTTACGGCTGGTTTGAACAGAAAGAGGTGAGAGAATTCTGGCTGGATATGGCCGGTTTAAATGCTAAAGGGTTAAATCATGGGCCCAACATCCTACCCACTAAACCATTCACCTTCACTAATATATGAAGAGCAAAATCAGAACTCAGAATATTTTGGGGTTGTAACTAAATATAGTAAAGTATTGATTTTATTTATTTATTTATTATTTGGGCAGAGGTAGTGAGAGCTGACCTCAAATCATTGAAACTGACAGAGGAGATGATGAAGTAATGCAGTGTGTGGAGAGATGCTGTGCTGAGAAGGACCCATCTAACTCATGCAAGCATGGAAAAAATGGACATAAAAGTGATGATGATGATGATCTAGAGCTCTGCTGGTTTCACAAACCCAGCAGCCATTTACAAACAAAAACATATCATTGGACCTCCATCAGTTCTGATAAGTGCTCGAGTTGTTAAAAAAATGGAACAGCCTGCTCATGTAATTAATGTGCACAATACCAAGTAATCTCCAGACATGTGTACTGTTGTTAACATAGTTCTAAGCTGAGTATACTAGAGCAATATAAAATAAAGTGTCTTGCTGAAGGACACAATGCACCATTGGGAATCAAAGTTATGATGTTATGATCATGAGCCAAATACCATAACCCCTAAGTCACATGACTTAGAAACAAATAACACTTAACAATAAAGTCAAACATGACTGAAAGAATGTTTAAATCAACTCACTCTTATTTTACGTCCTGGCAAAATACGGATGACAGCGCCCTCCAGAATAATGTCAACCATTCGGGTATAGGAGACTTTTGAGTTACCCCTGTTTTCATTCTTCACTTCAACTTTGAAGAATTCAACACCTTCAGAATGCAGAGATTGTGCCAAAGTGTATTTACAAGTTCCCATGAAGTGGATCAACTGGCCATCAAAAGTCCGGTAATGAGGATCCCCAGATGCTGAACATTTACATGTTTTGCCTTTATATATTGGTTTCTCTGTAACAAAAAATGTTGATTGTTATATTAGTAGTAGTGAACCAGTACTGTCAATAATGATGACAATAGCATTGAATCTATTTAATTTTTGGCATCTAGGATTGGTGTACCATATATACCAAGACTACTAGATATATGAACAAACATACAAACTGGGAAATTTGCATTTTGATAAAATCAAGGTTTGCATAATTGAAACCCTATAGCTTATGTTAATTACTGATATGTGGAAGTGATTAAAGTTGAAAATTATGTTTTAATAATTTGTTTCTAGGATATAATTACATAAATGTTCGCCATGTACATACAAATGACACACAGGATTAAATGTATTTACAGGCAAAAATATAGGGTTAGAACCCAGGAGCTTGTGATTGGAAAGTGAACTTATTAATGTTACAACATAATTGATATAGGAAATGCAGTGCCATAATGATACACTGTGTGTTTGTATATAAATATGCAATATTTATCACTGGCTCTATGTCAATCAGCCCTCTCACCCAGTTATTGTCATCGTTTCTCAACACCTGACCCAACCATATCATTTCATTTTTCTCCACAACATTCATCACTGGTTCTATCCCCAACACTGAGTTACTTTTTCATCTTTTGCAACACATGACCCAACAATTTCATTACATTTCTTCTTACAACATTTATCACTGGCTCTATTCCTATGTTCTTCTGCAAATCATTGTCTGTCTTCCTCTCCCTGAGCTATATTCCACTCATCTATTACATTATAAATATCAGTACAACATGAATAATATAAAGTTCAAGGCAGTTAAAAGCTCATCTGTCATAAGGAGGCCAAGGCCAGTAGAGTTTAAATTTCAGGTATGACAGTGAGAAAAAAACATGAAAAAATTACTCCTGTCACATTGGACAGATGATAAGGAGGCATATATAGTAAAGTACATTTTCTCCATTTTTTCCCCTCTTTTCTGTTTTATTAAACTAGGTGACCTCTGTATCATCAGTTGACATTTCAAACAAGCAAGTCAGACTTCACAATTTATTTATATATTCATAGTTAAGGTTATATTTTAAAAATCTTTTCAGTCATACTTTCACTCTCAGGTCACAAACAGATATCAGGCAATCCCAATTTTGCTCTTTAGAATACATATTTTAGGTGCAGGTACTTCTGTGTGGTTAAAGATTACACATTACAATCACATAGTCCTGGTTCAGTCTCGTGGTGCAGCACTTTAAGCATGGGTTTTCTACATTAGCCATGGGTTGACAAATGTCATGTGAATAACATTTGGGAGATGTAAACTGCAGAAGCTCATTTTATATAACATAAAATGATTATAATGATGATGATGACTTCATTGTAGAGGACATATGAGCTTCCAGTTGTTTGACTAACTGAACACTCTACAATTGTGTAAAGTGATTGAATATTCCACAGATAAATGAACCTTTAACCCTTTAGCATTTACATTATTCTATATATATACTATTGTATTTTTGTGGTAAAGGCTTCACTCACGTAATTATCGAATCTATGAGATTTTGATGTTATTTATTTTGAGAACAATAACTTCGGCCAGTTATGGCCAGTTTGAACAGAGAGAGGTGAGAGAATTCTGGCCGGATATGGCCAGTTTAAATGCTAAAGGGTTAATGTAATTCTCATGTGGAATATGTGTGAAATGATGTAACAAGGTTCCTAATTTATTTTACAGATATAGAGCAGCTTACATACAATGTCTGTCTATCCAATTTCACTGAAAATACTTAGGTCTCCCCAATGCTATGGTAAAAGGCACCTGCCCAAGATGACATGCAGTGGGACAGAACTCAACCCTGAAGCTCAGGATTGTGAAGTAAACTTCCTAACCATCAAGCCACAAACGAATTTTATATATATGCACGAGTATCTGTATGTGTGTGTGTGTGTGTATGTTTGTATATGTGTGTTTGTGTATATGTATCCACTGTATGTGTGGGTGCCTGTGTTTGTGTTTACATGTATTTGTGTGTGTTTACGGGATGTTTGTATGTTGTGTGCCTGTGTGTGTGTGTGTGTATGTGCAGTCATATATGTGTGTGCTTTGTGTATGTGATCAAGTGTTGCAATATAAAAAACGAAAATAGAACTAAAAAGCTGACAGCAGCAACATCATGAACAAGCTCATATCTTACCATAACATCCATTTCCTGAGGGTAGTTTCACACACCCTGGATAACAAACACACTTTTGCTGGGAGTTCTTAACCTGGCACCATTCCCTAGGTCCACATTTCAAGTTGCAATAAACTGGAAAAAGTTCATAAGAAAATCCATTTGAATACGACAACATACATTTTAACCCTTTTGTTACCATATTTCTAATGAAAGACACTACTCATGTGTTTCTATTAATTTTGAAAATAATCAAAAATTTGAAGGGATTTAATAAAATAACTAACTTTATTAATAGTAAGCTAGTAATTGGCAGTGAATTGGAAGTATCGGTAAAGCAACAGACACCATACTTTATAGCATAGAGTTATGGCCCTTTACGTTCTGGGTCAAATCCCACCACGGTTAACTTTGCCTTTCATCTTGACGGGGTTGATAAAATAAACCACCAGCAATGCACTGGAGTTGATTTAATCAACTTTCTCCTCCCCTTTTGCCTATAGTAGAAATCATTATCTTCCCCTCCCCCAAAATTATTATGGGATTGATAAAATAAAGCACCAGTAATGCACTGCAATCTATTCGATCGACTTTGCTCTTTCCCAAAACTGTTGGCCTTGTGCCTAAATCAGAAATCATTATTATTAATGGGTTGGCAGTATCGGTAGAGGGTCGGACACCATGCTTTCCAGCATAGTTACGTCCCTTTACAGTCTGAGTTCAAATCCTGTCGAGGTTAACTTTGCCTTTCATCCTTACAGGGTCAATAAAATAAAGTACCAGTAATACACTGGGATAATTGCTGGCCTTGTGCCAAAGGTAGAAACAATTATTATTAAGCTATGGTTTTGAACATTGCTGAACAAAACATTCTTAATACAATTACGATGGAAAGTTTTAAACAAGTATGAACACTTTAAAATGGGCAGTTCTGTATCAAACTCAGAGTGGTTTCAGGCAGGTTAATACCTTGCTTTGGAATAATAAAATTAAGTATACTTTTAACAACATACCTGGGTTTTTCTGGTAGAAGTCCCATCCAAAGGCATTCACACTGAGTGGGTATGTAGAGTAAGTGACATTGGATAAATCACATTTGGCCTGTTCTTTTTTGTATTCTACCATGGAACATTCTGGCAAATTCTTGCATTTATGAAGACAGTCTTCCACATCAATGTTACGTATTCTCATGAGGTCATGGCCTCTAATTGATACTCCGAGTATCTTAACAAATTCATCATTAGCTGGAATAATAAATAAAAACACAAGAATAAAATGGCAGAATTGTACTTTTCTGGCAAACACTTGATTTGACACTGTGCATTGAAACTGTTTGGCAGGTAACTAAATCTGAGTAAGGCATTTACAATGTGGAAGAGTCATTTTAGCTACAGTTGTATTTGTCTGGCAAATAACTTGATCTGTGACTGTTGAAACTAAAAAAATAACAGCATGGAAGAGTCATTTTAGCCATTGAAAAGCCCACAAAAATCATTAACTTCACTTTACATTTAATCAGAAGCAAACAGGATCTTCAAACAAGTGATACTGACTAACAGACAGCTGACTGCTGAGAGCCAGAAGTGTGTTTTCCCTTCTCATCTCTGTAAAAACAAATAAAAGACTGCTGACTGATGACAGCCAGAGGTGTGTTTTCACTGTTCAATCAAGTTGACACTGACTAATAGATTGTTGAGGGCTAGGGGTGTGTTTTCATTGCTTAGCTAAGGTATTTTCAATTTTTGTTTCTAACTTTATGAAGTTTTTCATGACACTTTATTAGCTATTTTTTCTTTAATACAGTCCAGCAGACCATTGGACATTGCCCAAAATGACCAAATGGCTAACATGCCTCTATATTTATCATTTATATTTTGGTATCAAAATTTTCATTGGTCTGTGGAAACTATCAGTGACGAGATCGCAAATAGTGTGACGAAAATGTTGACTCCAAGCAATAAATGATAAATGTAAAGTGAATTTAACAGTTTTTGTGTTTTTAAATGGCTGAAATGACTCTTCTAATAAAATGAAAATTTCAAATCATGTTGATAATGATTATAAAGAAGACGAAGCTAGCACTGCTGAGAATGATGATGACAGTTAAAAAAGAATAACAAAATCCAATCAAAAGAAGCAACTCTGAGAGGATAGTTACTCAAAGGTTGTTGTTTAGATTTAGATCAACCCTGAAATGACTGACATTCCAATGATCAAAGACAATCCATGACAATCCATGACAATCCTATGTTTTACACACACACACACACTCACAACATGCACACACACACATATATATATATAGTTGTATAAGTAGAGAGCAGCTTTCCTTTCAAACATGTTATATTGAAAATATGACTGTGCTTCAGTTAGATAATTTCATTAAAATACTTTCATAATTCCTTATTAGTTCTTGATGTTTAGTTTGGAACAGTAAAGTTCCTAAATCCATAAGTATATTAATGTTTTGAGGCCTTCATGGTTCCATCTTCAGAATCAGAATGGTCATATTAATGGTGTATTTATCCCATGCTTAGTAGTGGTAGTAAATGATGATGGAGTGGTGAGAAATCATGGATGTTTGATATAAAATTCTAAACAAAACAAAGTGAACGATTATGCAGACTTTACTAATATCAGAAAGTAAACTAAAAATTAATACACAGATGCAGCATATATGAAACTAATTACAATAACTGCCATGCTTAATCCTTTAGCATTTAAACTGACCATATCCGACCAGAATTCTCTCACTTCTTTCTGTTCAAACCAGCCATAACTGGCCACTCATACTTATGTTTTTTTCTCAAAATAAATAATATCAAAATCTCACAGATTCAATATTATGTGAAATGATTATGTGAGGTAAATTTACCATGAAAATACAATAGTAAATATAGAGTAATGTAAATGCTAAAGGGTTAAACTAGTGAGAAATTCTTAAGTTTAGAAAAATCGTTATAAAAGAGTTAATCCTAATATACATACGCTTTATCATCTGGTAGTAGTCTCGATCAAAGCTGTATCTGGCCTTGTATGTCTGGGCATTAAAGGGAGAGAGGAAACATTGGCGTCTCTCTTTTGCATACTCAAATGACTTGCATCCGTACATGAGAAGACACTTGTAAGAACAGTGTTCCAGTGAAATGTCATCGAGAATGGTGATATAGGTGTAGTGGGGAACAAAACATCTTGTCACTTCAATAAACCATGTTTTCATAAAGAAACCTGCAAGAAGATGGGAAATCAAAACATAGAATGAAAAGAATAAATTGGCAAAAAATGCAATCTTTCAGCATTCTTTTGCTTTAAGTCTCTTTTAATCCTTTCATTACCATATTTCTAATGAGGTATATTGCCTGAGATTTTCAGCTAACTTTGAAAATAATCAAGAATATTGAGGAATTTATTAAAATAACTAATTTTTTTTATTCTATAGCTTTTGTTTGACACCACATAACAAAATTTTCTAACATAAAATTATGGTAAGAAGTTAAAATTATTCCACAAAAAAAGCACTCAGTCTACACTTAAATTGGTTGTGTTGGTGACATGACAAAAAGTGCCCAGAAGGATATCCAACCATAGAAACCAAAAAAGAAATAATTCTGTATGAGTAAGACATGGTCATCTGATCTGGCTTGTCTTACAATGGGACAACTTGTCTAATCTATGCTTATGTGGAAAAATGGACATTAACCGGTGATGATGATGACATGAACACTTTAAAACAAACAAGCTGACTCCATGGAAATTCCACGGTATAATTAGAAACAATCATCAAGTATTAAAAATCAATATGACATTTAAAATATTTTATTAGGTAATTACATATATACAACACACCAAAATAAATCAAATAGATTTAACCATTTAGTATTTAAACTGGCCAGAATTCTCTCACCTCTTTCTGTTTAAGCCAGCTGTAACCAGCCACTCATACTGATGTTAAGGTATTATTCTCAAAATAAATAACATCAAAATCTCGAAGATTTGATACTATGTGAGATAATTATGTAAGATAGATCCTTTACTACAAACACAATAGTAAATATAAAGTAATGTATATGCTAAAGTGTCAAATTAAAGAAATTACTAAAACGAAATATTTCATTCATCGGTTGAGGATAAGCAACATTTTTCATAAGAATAATTCTTGTCTCTCTTCCCCTCTCTTTCTTTCTCTTCCTTCCTCTCTCTTTCTCTTCTTCACTCTCGTTCTCTTTGCCCACCTCTCCTTCTTTTACACACACCTTTGTCATCTCCTTTCTATACTTATTACAACCTGGGATTACATTTTATTGCCTGTTTATATATAGTGATTGCTGGAGATTGCCAAATTTCTGTGATTCTTAAAAGAAACTTAAAGCCAATCTTACTTAGAATATTAATAAAGGAAAGGAAAGAGCACTTAACTCCTGATCGAGCCATAGCGTCAAAATAATTGCTTCTACTTTTGCCAGCAATTATCCCAGTGCATTACTGGTACTTTATTTTATCAACCCCGTAAGAATGAAAGGCAAAGTTAACCTTGGCGGGATTTGAACTCAGAGTGCAATGATTCAGAACAAATACCAAGGGATATAATCCTTAACGACTCTGCCAATTTATTGGTTAACAATGAATGAAGCATCAAGGGAGATAATAGTGCTGTTAGTGATACTGAGAGTTGGGTAACCAGCTGAGAGGTCACCACCCATATCTTATGTCTCAGTATACAGACACATTTATTTAACTATCTATAACTGTAAATAGTAGTAGTAATGGTAATGGGTGGTAGTGGTAGAAGTAATGGTGGTGGTGGGAGTGGAGGTGGTAGTAGTAGCAGTAGTAGTTGTTTAGTCAAAGCTGATTGAGTAGATATCTGATCAAAGACATTCCAGCCATAATTGTTTAGTCATTTTTGCCAGGCTCGTATTTCTCTCTCTCTCTGTGTTTGTATGTGTGTGTGTTTGTGTGTGTGTTTTTATTTGAGCGTGTGTGAGTGTGTATGTGTTTGTGTGTGAGTGTGTATGTTTATGTATATGTATATATATAGAGAGAGAGTGAAAGAATCATCATCATCAACATTTAACGTCAATTTCCCCTGCTAGCAAGGGCTGGACCAGTCTTCACAGACCAAGGGAAGTATTGATCTCATAGATAGACTGAGGACCTGTATCTTGCTTACATATTATCCAGTGTTCTACTAAGTCCATTTTTAGTGACATTAGCACTTGGGAGATTGTTATGTCTTTGACACAACTGAAGGGCTCTCCCAAACCTTTGTTTGGCAGGTGTGTGTATATATACGTGTGTGTGTGTGTGTGTGTGTGTGTGTGTGTGTGTGTGTGTGTGTGTGTGTGTGTGTGTGTGTGTGTGTGTGTGACAGACATATCTAACAGTAGAAATTTGTAACTGTATAACTATGATAGTAACAATATATTTTACAATGTGCCATATAAGCTATGTGCATGTAGTTATAAACAGTAACTGTATAATTATTATAGGAATGGGTTCACAACTGTAAAATTGCAAGAATAACTATAGAGGTGGTTAGTTGAACAAATTTTCTGGTTTACTACCGCCACATCATCACAACCACTACCACTAGCCCTACCACAACCCCTACCACTACCCCTACCACAACCTCTCTTGATGTCTCTCCACAGAAAAGATGGGTTCTGCCAGCTTTGAGCTGCCCCATATTTCAATATGTTGACTCTATGACTCAGAAATTTAGAGTCAATAAATACATTGACACACAGATATTAAGGCATGGCATTGGCAGCATCAAAGTCACAAGTTTGGGAGGAGAGCCTGCAGAGATCTTGAACAGAACACTAGCCCTCCTTTCGTGGGTAGATCTAGGTATTAACCACAATAGGCTAGTCTAACAATGGGTACCTTCTTACAATTATGCTCCTTATCTCCAAAATAAAATAATTTCCATTTACAGTTTGGTAGCTGAAAACCTAATGTTTGACATTTCTTGCTCTAGCTAAACTAAGAAAATTACTGAGCCTACATTTTCTACTATACTGTTCCAACACACCCATGCCAAAAAAAACCCCTCTCCACTGCTTTAGATATTTCCACAGTGTTGTGACACTGCAAATATGTTTGGTGATTTATTTATTGATGACAGGAAATGATTATATATTTAATCTAATTATACAAATTTGTATAAAATTGTGATACGGTAAGGTTCAATAATGTATTTCTCTGCGGTCTGAGTGCCAACTCTAGATAGCTGCCTAGTTACCCTTAACAGTAGCGCCATTGCTGTGACATTAATGGCTGTGATGGCCCAGCCTTCTCTTATTATCCTACAAAAAATGAACAAAAAAGACAATACTTACTTCCAGGTATTTCCACATTCATTAAATGGTGTTTGTAATTAATAGCTCTTCGTTGGCGTATCACATCACCGGACGTAGTGTCTAATAGAAAATAAAGTAAAACGCAGTGAAATAGATTAATAAATGAATAAAATAAGTAATCGGAAATTTGTCCCACCAGAAAATTAAATTCATTTGAAACCTTCTAGCAAAATCTTATATAATATAAAAACCCTTTTGTTAAGTTATTTTTACAAATATTAATAATGAAATAATTAATAATTTTAGTAAACCCCTTCAAATTGTTCATTATTAAATCAAATATAGTGTATTTTATTAGAAATATGGTAATGAAAGGGCTAGACAAGGATGAAATCTGAAATTTGATGTAATTTATGAAGGTCTGTGTATCGAACAATGCTAATATAACCCAAGAGAGTTTGTAGGTTGCAATACCATGAGATCTTCACTGATAATATATTTATTGACATCTTAGGTTAACTCAAGGCTATAGTTAATGGCACTTGACTTAGATACCACGCATTGAAATCAAACCTGGGACCTAACGAATGTGAAGCAAATGTCTGAACTATTTGGCCATGCTGCATCCTCAACTTCTCATATTACACTAGTTATTCTCGAACAGGAAGTTCTTGGTTCCTTGGGGAGGTATCGAACCCGAGAATAGAATACTGTACATTGGGGTTACATATCAAATGAAATAGTAATATACCAAACTATAAGAGAGATCACAAATTAACAGTTCATAGACAAATTGCTGCTTCAGACTTAATCCTGTTTGGGACTATATATGTACAATTATTGAGCTTTGAAAAGCTTGTTAATATGGTGACTAGATGACAATTCAAAATGGGACTATATATACAATTATGGAGGTTTGAAAAGTTTACTCATGTTAATATGTTGTTCAGGTGAAAGATGACATTTCAAAATGAGGAAGAATTGAAGAAACCTAGGATTGCATGGGGAGGATTGTAATTTGGGTCTCTGAGAACAACTACATTACACCAAATGTGTGAAGTCACATCTATGAAGCTCTCTGCACACATTACATCAAATGTATGAGCTACACACATGTGGAAGGAAGGTAGTCAGTTGCAGACAGAGAGTAGGTGGGTGAAGGTGGGGGACTGGTTGTGTTTTAACCAAGGTACTCACAATATTCAAAGGGTTCCCAAATTAATTTTTTGCTACAATAAATAATATGCAAGCACCCCTGTAAAGCTTTCCACCATCAGGGGTCATCCCTGCTCCTTATGCCCATTACACCAAATGGAGTAGTGACACATAGAAGGTAGGTAGCCCACACTCTCTACTTACATTACACCAAATGCATGAGTGACATATGAAAGGTAGATAGCCCAAACTCTCTACTCACATGAAACGAAATGTAGTGAGTGATATATAGAAGATAGGTAGCTAATACTCTCTACTTACCCTGACAAATGACGCTGGTGCACAGGCAGTTAACTAGGATCAGCAATACAGTCTTCATGGTGAGAATACCCTGAAAGGACAATGTACCAAACCTTAACAGACTAGTCTTTATATAGAATAATATTCTTGACAGAGGGATTATACAGGGCTTTATGTATATCTTATTTAAATATTTAATTTCAATTGTAGTTAACAGTGATTTATGAAATGTGCAGCACCTGTGAATTAGTGAGATAACAAAGGGTACAATTACTTGAAGATGCAAATATAAGGTTTAAGCAGGATTAAGTTGTCAATATTTATAAATATTCATTCAAATTCTTTCCTTGTTCATTTGTTTCTCTATTAGTGTTTAATCAATATGTTGTAAATGTTTATTGATTAACAAACTTTTGTTTACCCATCCTCTCATATAAAAAAACAATAACTGTAGCTATTTCATATTATCAGCACATCACCACCACCACCACCACTACAAATACTATCATTACCATCATCATCATTATCACCACATCACCACCACCACCACTAACACCATAACTCTCTGCTAATATAATGATGATGGATCCTCCGTCAGTTTCAATGATGAATATTCAGTTGTCTGATCAACTAAATGTCCAGTCAACATAGGTGTAGGCATGGTTATATGGTTAAGAAGTTTACTTCACAACTACATGGTTCTGAGTTCAGTCCCACTGCACAGCATCTTGGGCAAGTATGTTTTACTATAGTCTAAAGCCAATTAATGTTTTGTGAGTGGACCTAGGTTGACAGAAACTGCAGAAGCTGATCATGAATTTTCTTACTCTTCATCATCATCATCATCACTATTTTACATCTATTTTCCATGCTCACATAAATATGCATATATGTATATAGGAGTAAATACATATGTGTCTGTATATCTTTTTATATTTGTGTCTCTGTTTTTGATTATCTAACATAATGTTCAATAAAAAAGGGATCAATAAAATAAGTACCAGAAATACTGGGGTCAATGTTAATGAGTAAATCGTTTCAAGGCAGTGCTCCATCATGGCCACATCCTAATGATTGAAACCTGTAAATGAATAAAAGAATAATGAATTAATGTGCAAGTAGTTAAGTATTCTACAAGCAATGTGTACTCTTCAAGTAATTCCCAAACTAAACCAGCATGACACAATATATGACTAGGCTTGACCTGTCAGTTACCAGGCACGCTAACAATTTTGACATTTCTACTAGAAGGTCCTCTTTCTAGACTAATGAGGCATTTTCCCCAGTCCCACAATGTATTAGCAGTTGGTCATAGGAGGTTTCCTTCCCAGTCCTACAATTAAGTAGCCATTGGTTTTGGGCTTGACTGCCTAGTAGTCATTATACTATCTATTTGTAAGTTATATGCAAATTTTCATCTTATATTACTGGATCACTGCTGTTTAGTCCAGGACTCTATTCTGCGATCAGTGTTATTTAGTAATGTAGTTTACTCTGCAATCCTTGCATGTGATACTGTTCTATGTCAGAGCAGGCCTGTTAGTTTGGTCTTAATGGTGTTACGTACCTGCTTCTCAAACGTGGTGGGTACTTCCTTCTGCACCAGCTATCACTCTTCTTCCAATTTTGTGAACAATGGAAAACTGCCAGTGTCATTCCTCTGTTCAAAAAGGGTGACCGCACATCACCTGTCAACTATCGTCCAGTCAGTCTTACTAGCTGCATTGCCAAACTGATGGAATCCTGTGTCAGAGAAACACTTTGGAACTTCTGGAACTCTCACAGTCTTATCCGGCCCTCGCAATTTGGATTTATCCCTAACTCCAGCTGCTGTGATCAACTTATCAAGTTTCTTGAAGACATCACCCGGATCACTGATGGCGGCTCATGGGTGGATATTGTTTACCTTGACTTTGCTAAAGCTTTCAATTCTGTTCCACACAAAAAACTTATGGCAAAACTTTCTGCAATAGGTGATCTTTTTAACTGGTTGAAGTCCTTCATTCTCAGTCAAAGAGAGGTAGTCACGGTTCTAGGACAGCATTCCTCACTGTATGAGATGCCATCTGGTGTACCACAGGGATCTGTTCTTGGCTCCCTTTTGTTTGTGGCATATATTAATGACATAGATGCCAACTTAAAGAATGCCACAGTACTGAAATATGCAGATGACATGAAACTGTACCTTGAGATAAAAAGGACAGATCCTGAACACTATAGATCTTGCCTGCAATCTGACCTGGACACAATGCAACAATGGATCACAGACTGGCAACTCAAGCTGGCTGTGGACAAGTGTACCACCATGCATTTTGGGGGTAAAAACCCAACGTCCACATACTCCCTCCACAACACTAATATCAAGAAGTTTTCTTGTGAACGTGACCTGGGCATTACTGTCAGCAGCGATTTGCGTTGGATGAAGCACGTCTCTAAAATTGTGAAGAAGGTCGAGGGTGTCTTAGCATCACTCAGCAAGACCTTTGTCAGCCGCTCTCCAGCTATCTATTTAAGGGTGTACATGGCTGTGATGCGACCACACTTAGAATTTGCATCACCAGTCTGGAACCCCTATCTTGCTCAGAACATTGACCGCCTGGAAACAGTTCAGAGACATACAACCAAGTGAATACCCTCCATCAGGCATCTACCATACTCTGAACGCCTTGCTTCCCTGGGGATGGATACATTGAAGCTCCGACATCTGGCAACTGACTTGGTAAACACCCACAAAATTATTAACCATCTTGTCTGTATCCTCATATTATTATGTTTCCTCATCATTTGTGTTGAAAACCTGTTTTGAAGCTATGGGGATGAGTCATATATAATGCGTTTAGTTAGATGAAAATTCCTGCCACTTCTATTTTCACTCACGAAACAGCTGTGTAGAATACTGAAATTTTGAAATTTTACCATTGTTAAATAAGTTTTTTGACTTGCTTTCCCATTTTTCTTTGGCAATGCATCTATATATGTATATCATCATCATCATCATCATCGTTTAACGTCCATGTTCCACGCTTGCATGGGTTTGGACGGGAGTTTTCCCACTTGAGGCAAGAGTGGTTGTCTTGCTCGCATAGGACTGTCTGGCAGGTTTTCTACAGCTGGATGCCCTTCCTAACACCAACCACATTTACAGTGTGGGACTGGGAGGTTTTTACCGTGTTGCCTACACGGCCACATTACAGCGTGGACTGTATGTTTTTTTTCTCGTGACACCTACACGATCTCATTTGTTTCGGCCTGGATGTTGTGGCACCAACATACTTTACATTGAAAGGGGCGGTGTGGATGGGACGGGGGTGGTGTGACGGGGGTGTATTTTGTTAGAGATGCCTACTGACTGTAGTAGGTTTTACTTTGTATTTAGGTAAGGTGGGTCTTCTCTATTACTGAGTACCGCCAAAGATCTCGGTCCAGTGACATTGTCGTTGAGAGGTGTAAGTGTGTGAGGTCGGAATTTATCAGGTCGTCCCAGATTTTTCTGGGTCTGCCTACTCCGTGGCTACCATCTATCTTTATTGCCCTGCACTTTTTTATACAGCTGTCGTCTTTCATGCGCATCACGTGACCATACCAACGTAGCCTTCTCTCGAGTAAACAACATCTGATCCCTCTTATTTCTAATTTTTCCCTTAATTCGTTTATGCTTTGCCGTTCGCATATATTACTATTACACATCCAGCGGAGCATGCAAGCTTCGTTCCTCTCTAGTCTGCGTATATCCTCTGCACACAATGCCCAGGTCTCACTGCCATGCAACATTGCTGTTCGTATGCAGGCATCATACAGCCTGCCTTTCAATTTTAGGGAGAACCCTTTAGCGGCTAATAGTGGTATAAGCTCTCTGAACTTTTTCCATCCAGTTCTGGATGGAAAAAGTTCAGAGAGCTTATACCACTATTAGCCGCTAAAGGGTTCTCCCTAAAATATATATATCCCTAAGTATCTCCCTAAGTATATATATATATATATATATATATATATATATGTATATATATATATATATATATATATATATATATATATATATATATATATATATATATATATATACATATATATATAAGGAAAAAAGATGAAATCGAAAATGCAACTGGAGACTTTTTTTTTAAAAATATATATTTATTTGGTTCCTTTACCGGTTTCGCAGTTCTTCTGCTTTTCAAAAGTAGAATTGAGATGGAGGGTTTGTGGTTTTTCTCACATCTGGTTGGTGTTTGAATGTTACTTCTGTTTTATATGGAAAAAAGTGGCTCGAAATGCTAGGTTTTTAGAGAAGTAATTTGGTTGGTTGGTGAATAAGTATAATAAATATATATATCATGGCTTAGTGGTTAGAGGATTGGCCTTGCAATCGAAAGGTTGTGTATTCAATTCTCAGACCGGGTGATGTGTTGTTTCCTTGAGCAAGACACTTTATTTCACATTGCTCCAGTTTACTCACCTGTAGAAATGAGGGGTCCCTATCCTTCGACTGTAAAGTGGTCGTGTAGGCGCCACGGAAAAAA
>OZ024741.1:167362442-167372442 GCA_964016885.1 Eledone cirrhosa | reverse complement strand
ATACACATACACATGCATACATGTATATACATATATAAAGTATGTAAATATGTATATACACATATATGTATATACATGCATACATGTATATACATATTTACACATTTTTGGATGGTTGTTGACTCTTATGAGTTCTGCCCTTTGTCAGGTTTTGTTTTTTGTCCCGCAGGGTGTCCAAAATCATGCTCCTTACCAAGTAAACTTGGTAAGGTTTCCAGTTTAGTCACCGTTGACAGGTTGTACTGGCTTACATGTTACCAGTAGCACTCAAGAGTGATTTGACTTATACATATATATATACATACATAGAACCATATAGAGGTCAGATGTACCTAACAATAACAAGAACAACCACTACAGATTGGCTTGCCTCAGAACGAATCTCTATAGACTTTTGACTGAGGAATGTTCTAACAACTGACCAATGAGAGGAGAAGAGGCCCTTTGACACTGAAATTCGTTTGTTTAAATTCATATGATTCCAGTTCCTCAGTGAAATAACAACCCAACCAGGAACTGGACATATCAGAGTATTGACAAAGTTAAACACCTCAACAACATGTGTACTCGTCTCTACCACACTAATTCGGACTGCCTGAAGAGGTCACAGCCAAAGATGGCTGTCACCGAAATATATATAGCAGTAATAAACGAAGCCAAATTTTAAACATTTGACTTATTTTATTTTATTTTATATATAATATATATCATCATCATCATCATCACCGTTTTACGTCCGTTCTTCCACGCTAGCATGGGTTAGACGGGTTGTCCTGTTGTGTGCAGTGTCTGGTCGGCTGACCATGCCTTGCTCATACAGGAACTGATCTGGCTTGATTTCTACAGCTGGATGCCCTTCCTAACACCAACCTCATTTACAGTGAGTGCTGGGTGCTTTTTCATGGCGCCTACACGTCCACTTTACAGTGTGGGCTGGGTGCTTTTTTGCCGTGGCACCTCCACGACCACCCTGCAGTGGGGGGTGTGGGGGCATATTGTTTATATGCTTCAGCATGTACCCATGGGAGGTCGAGTACTCTGTATTACTGCGTGACGCCAGAAGTCACGGTCGTGTGTCATTGTCTTTGAGAGGTGTAGTTGGGTAAGGTCGGCTTTTATCACCTCATCCCAGGTCATCTTGGGTCTCCCCACTCCGCGGTTACCATCAACTTCTAGTGCTCTGCACCTTTTTATGCAGCTGTCATCCTTCATACGCATCACATGTCCATACCAGCGCAACCGCCTCTCCTGCACACAGCATTTGATTCCTCTTATGCTCAGTCTCTCTCTCAATTCATTTATGCTTTGTCGTTCATGTATATTACTGTTACACATCCATCGGAGCATGCAGGCTTTGTTTCTCTCTAATCTACGCAAGTCTTCCACCTTCAGCGCCCAGGTCTCACTACCATGCAACATCGCTGTTCGGATACACGCATCATACAGTGTGCCTTTCATTCTGAGGGAGAAGCCTTTTGCAGCTAGCAGTGGTAGTAGTTCCCTAAACTTCTTCCATCCCGTTCTTACCCTAGTTATTGTACTTTCTGAACACCCACCTCCGCTGCCAATTCGGTCACCTAGGTAGCAGAAGCTGTCTACTGTTTCTACAGGGCCCTCCCAGAGATTAGTGGTACTTGTTTCCTGTGGCTGTTTGCTGCTTGCTGTTTCGGCACAGCTGCTGCATGTGAATCCTACATTCTTAATTAAGCTTCCTGAGATCCCGCTACATCTCTTGTGTACCCATTGTTTGCATTTGGGGCAGAGAATGGAGTTCCTACCTACACCTTTCCTACATACTGAACAAGGCCATTTCCCCGAGGGGATCTGGGTTCTGTTTTCTCGTCTACTTACAAGGACCTTAGTCTTGGTCATGTTGACTTTGAGACCCTTTCTCTCTAGTCCCTGCTTCCAGGTTTGGAATTTATTCTCTAGTTCTACCATAGATTCAGCTATGAGTGCGAGGTCATCAGTATACAGGAGTTCCCATGGGCATCTGGTCTTAAACTCCTCCGTTATTGCCTGCAGGACTATGATGAACAGGAGAGGGCTAAGAACAGAGCCCTGGTGGACCCCAACCTGTACGCTAAATTCCTCGCTATACTCATTGCTAATCCTAACTTTTCTGACTGCTCCCCTATACATGGCTTGTACCGCTTTCACAAGCCATTCATCTACTCCTAGTTTTCTAAGAGCCCACCAGATTACAGCACGTGGAACTCTGTCAAAGGCTTTCTGAAGGTCGACAAATGCCAAGTAGAGTGGCTTACTTTTAGCTAGGTACTTTTCCTGTAATTGCCTCACAAGGAAGAGGGCATCAGTGGTGCCTCTTCCAGGCATGCAGGTTTTCCACGATTAGTTCTTAAATAGTGTGAATTATTATTATTAGAATTAGGTCGAAAGTGGTTTAAAAAAACAAATGGCAACCCTAATCTAACAACGTCGTTAGAAACCTGGTTTTATATAATTTATTCACAATTATCATATTTTATCGCATTACTCTATTTGCATTTACATTTGTTTTCATTGTTTCTTATTTCTTCATTCTGATTATTATACTTTTTGTTCTTTTTCCTTTCCATAAATCTTTTTTGTTTGAACAAAAAGAAAAGTGGATTTGGAGTGCCGAACTTTTAACGGTGGCTGGACACTTAGCTAATTTTTCATTGAGCACTTCGGAAAATGTGTTTGCTTAATTTGTCAAGAAACCATTGCCGCGAAGAAAGTTTCAAATATTAAACGGCACTATGAAACTCGTCATAATCATTACAACAGTTTTACTGGAAAAGCACGAGTAAACGAAGTTGCATGGCTGAGAAATAATGTAACAATCATTCTTTTTCACTACAAAAGTTGAAGAAAGTGACCGAAACACTCGTGCTAGCTACGAGGTGTCAAAACTAATTGCAGAAAGGATGAAACCTTTTACTGATGGAGATTTCTTCAAAGAATTATTGTTGAAGGTAGCAGATGTTGTTTGTCCAGAAAAAAGGGAATTATTCTTGCTTATCGGCAAGAACAGTAACAAGGCGAATTGAAGAGCTGGCAGCAAATGTCAGAAGTGGCTTGGAGGGCATTTTAAATAATCTGGAGTATTATTCCATTGCTATCGATGAAACCACAGATATGAAGGATACTTGTCAACTTGCAGTGTTTGTGACGGTGTAACACCAACATTTGATATTGTGGAAGAATTTATACAATTGATTCCTATGAAGGACACTAGCACTGGAGCAGATATTTTGGAGAGCATGATAAAATGGATTACCGAAATGAATCTGAATTTATCAAAGCTTTCTGGAGTAGTCACAGATGGAGCACCAGCAATGGTTGGAGAGAAAAAGGGGTTTGTTGCATTGCTCCAAAACCACATCGGTATTGATCAAAAGCTAATCAAACTTCATTGCATTATTCATCAAGAAGCATTATGTGCAAAGTCACTGAATTTTAAGGACATCATGGCAGTGGTCGTGAAAACAGTGAATTTTATACTGTCAAGAAGACTAAATCACCGCCAGTTTCAAGAATTTCTAAAACAAATTGAAGCAGAGTATGGGGACCTTACCCATTTTTTAAATGTTCGATGGCTTAGCCGCGGAAAAATGATAGAACGAGTATATGCATTGAGAGAAGAGATTTCTATGATTTTAGAGAGCAAAGACCAAGATAATTCTTACTTTCAGGATCCACAGTGGGTTGTCAAGTTAGCTTTTTTAGTGGACATCACGACTCACATGAACACTTTGAATCTTGAGCTTCAAGGAAAGAACAAGGTTGTATTTGAGATGTTTGGTCAAATTACTGCTTTTGAGAGAAAACTTCGACTGTGGGAATCACAACTTCAAAAAGGAAACTACTCTCATTTTCCAAGTCTCCAAAATCACAAGAGAGATATAATACCAGACATCTTTGTGAGCTCTATTAAGGATTTGAGAGGCGAGTTTTCCTCTCGTTTTGCTGACTTCCGGCAATATGGAACTCTATTTAAGTTATTTGGTACTCCTTACGAAACAGATGTGGAGCAAGTGGCAGAAGAATATCAGTTGGACTTACAGTGCGACGAATCTTTGAAATCGAAATTTCAGTTCGAATCCACTGCTGATTTCTACCAGAAATATATATTGCCAAGCGGAAAATATAAAAACATCTTGACTAATGCGAAACTGATGATATCATTATTTGGAAGTACATATGCTTGTGAACAACTTTTTTCCAAAATGAAATATATTAAAAGTCATTTAAGAACAAGGTTGCGTGACGACAACTGGATGATGTTTTGCTCCTGTCATCGACAAATATTTCACCTGATGTGGAGAAGTTATCGCACAATAAGCAGAAACAAGTGTCTCATTAAATCATTTACCATTTCTAACTATTTCGTTTGTAGCAAGGAATTTGCATTGTTTTTGTTGATTGTGATAGTAGTTGTTTTTCTGTTATTCCTGCAGTAAAATAAGGAATTTGCTTCAATCCTGGTCAAGAGGTGCATGTAACCTTTTCAGTTTTTATTTTATAACCAACAGAAAAAAAATGAAAAGGTTTACTGGGAACCCTACTCCCAACTAGGATCAAACTTCAGACCAGGATCATCGCCGTCTATGATTCCTCTAACTAGGCCATCGAGACAGCTACACAAGTATAATGAAAATTGATAATTATAAACCTACTTTCAAAATCAAAGTTAAAAAGATATGCTGTCGTTCATGGCTTTCCTAGAGCTATTAGTAATATTTAGGGTCGATCTCTGGTCATTATTGAAAATCTCTGGATTTCGCAAAATACATATTTTTTATTGGAGAAGGTAAGATTTTTTTCTGCAAAAACTTGATTGCGCTGTTTTGTTTCCACTTATGTATTTTTCGAAAATGTTATTTATTTGTTATAAAAATTAAATGATAGCAAACTATATGTAGGTGGGCCCCCTTCATCTGGCAACCAATATTTTTAGACCCAATCCGCCACTGTATACTATTGTATTTTCGCAGTAAAGGCTTTACCTTATATAATTATCTCACATAACATCAAATGTATGAGAATTTGATATTATTTATTTTGAGAAAAATACTTTAGCTTTAGTATGAGCAGGTGGTTACGGCTGGTTGGAACAGAAAGAAATGAGAGAATTCTGGCCGGATATGGCCGGTTTAAATGCCAAAGGGTTAAATCCATCAGCCAATGAACTCCACCCATCCTAATCATCACTTTCCCCTACCAACAGAGAATGTATAAATACCACCATATCACAGTGACAGTCCACTTTCCTGATGATTTCCTTTGAATGAAATATTTCTAGTTCTGTAGAAGCCATTTCTATATTAAATATTTATACTCTGCTATGTATTGAGTACCTTACTTACTGTGGTTACCCCCGAGACACACACACACACACACACATATATATATATATGGAGGGTAAGAATCAATCTCATGACAACTTTTCTATTAGATCTTCTTATACCATTGTGCCTATATAATCATACAAACACGCATAATGTGGATACATTTGTCTAGACACTATCGTCAGTCGAGATAAGATTGTTTTCCCACCACTCCATATCGAAAAACAGATACCCACCCTTCAACAAAAAACGGACCCCAAACTCCAACAAAAAGCGCCCCCTCCCCCTCTTCAACGGAAAACGGACCCCTGAACGAAAAATGGACCCCACAATGAAAAACGCACTCCCAGCGGAAAACGGATTACCCCAACAAAGAACGGATACCCCCCAACGAAAAACAGCTACATAGCCTCTTACAGGCTACATAGCTTCTTACCGGCTACATGACCTCATACCGGCTACACAGCCCCCACTCATAACGAAAATCGGAACCCCCGAACGAAAAACGGACCCCCCAACGACCCCCCCCCCCTCCCATCGAAAAACGGAACCCCCACTTTCAGCGTAAAATGGACTCCCCCCTACGACAAACGAAAACACTCCACCCCTCAACCCCCATCCCCCAAACAAACAAAATGCTGACCCCCAACGAAAAACGGACCCCAAACCCCAACAAAAAACGGCCCTCCCTCTTCAACAGAAAACGCACCCCCACATAAAAACGGGCTCCACCAATGAAAAACGGACCCCCCCCCCCCATCGAAAAACAGCGACATATCTTTTACCGGCTACATAGCCACTTACCGGCTACATAACTTCATACTGGCTACACAGCCCCCACACATAACGAAAAACAGACACTCCACTTCGAAAAACAGACCTCACAACGAAAAAGGGACCCCCCTCCCATCCAACGAAAAACGAATCAACTTCCAACGAAAAACCAACCCTCCAACGTAAAACGCTGACCCATGCCGAACGAAAAATGGACCCACGACCTTCAATGAAAACTGGACTCCCCCCGTACGAAAAACGAAAACACTCCACCCCTCAACCCAACACTAAAAAAACAAAAACAAAAAATACTGACACTCCAACGAAAAATGGTCCCCCTGCCAATCGAAAAACGGACCCACCAACAAAAAATGCACCCCAACAAAAGACCACAAATCACAAAGAAAAACGAACCCCATCCCTAACGAAAACGCCCCCGCCCCCCGCCACCCGATGATAAACGGATACCCATCCCTCAAAGAAAAACAACCCCTCCCCTCAACGAAAAACGGACCCTCCTCCTTCAGCGAAAAACGGACACCCCTCACTTCCCCCCACAAAGAAATGACCCCTTAACCAAAAACGGACCCCCTCTCCCAACGAAGAAAGGACCACTGCAACGAAAAATGAACACCCCCCAACCCAAAATGGCTATATAGCATCTTACCGGCAACATAGCCTCTTACCGGCCACAGCCACTTACCAACTACATAGCTTTTACCGTCTACGTAGCTTTTTTCCGGCTACATAGCCTCTTACCGATTACATAGCATCTTACTGGCTACATAGCATCTTACCGGCTACATAGCCTTTTACCGGCTACATAGCTTCATATTGCCTACATAGCTTCTATGGCCTGCATAGCCACTTTTCTGCTATATATCCTCTTAGCAGCTACAAATCCTCATATTGACTACATAGCTTCCACTGGCTACATAACCTCATATTCCCTACATAACTTCTACCGACTACATAGCCTCATCCGGCTACATAGCTTCATACCTGCTACATAATATCTTATCGGCTACACAGCCCACCTCATAATGAAAAACACACCCTGCTTTCACCCCCAACAAAAAACAGACCCTCCACAACGAAAAATGGACCTCCTCCCCAATGAAAATGGGCCCCATTTAACGATAAACGTCCCAACAACGAAAAACACCCTCCTCCCCACCGTAAAACGGCTATATAGCCTCTTACCAGCTGCACAGTCTCTTTCTGGTTACGTAGCTTCATACCAACTACATAGCCGCTTACCGGCTACATAACCTCTTTCCAGCTAAATATTGGCTACATTGCTCATACTGACTGCATAAATTTTACCGGCTACATAGCCTCTTACCGACTACATAGCTTTTTATTGGCTATATAGCCTTTACCGACTACATAGATTTTACCGACTACATAGCCTCTTACCGACTACATAGATTCTTACAAGCTAGATAGCCTCTACTAGCCACATAGCCTCGTATTGGCTACATAGCTTTTACCGGCTACATAACCTCTTACCAACTACATAGCCTTTTACCGGCTACATAGCCTCTTACCAGCTGCATAGCGTATATTGGCTACATAGCTTTTATCAGCTACATAGTTTCTTACTGACTGCATAGCCTCTTACCGGCTACATAGCCTTTTAACGGCTACATAGCCTCTACCCTCTACATAGTCTCTTACCGGCTACATAACACATACCAGCTACATTGCCTCATACCGGTTACATTGCCTCATACTGGACATAGCCTCATACCGGACATAGCCTCATACCGGACATAGCCTCGTACGCTACGTAGCCTCATACCGGCTACATAGCCTTTACTGGCTACATAGTCTCTTACTGGCTACGTACCCTCATACTGGCTACATAACCTCTTACCGGCTACTTAGCCCCCTATCTTCCCACAACCTGCTAGAAATAGCAGCCAACTATTTCCCTCCCGCCACGTAACATTTTTGTTTCTACTTTTGGCACAAGGCCAGCAATTATCCCAGTGTATTACTGGTACTTTATTTTATCGACCCCGTAAGGATGAAAGGCAAAGTTAACCTCGGCGGGATTTGAACTTAGACCATAAAGGGTCGTAACTCTTTGCTGCAAAGCATGGCGTCTGACCCTCTACCGATACTGCCAATCCATAATGACGAGTGCATTCAATGGTGTAGTCTTAGGTACTTGTATAAAGGCAGGATTGTCACAGTTGGAATCCCATTGATTGCACTAAGTAACAATTTTTTCTTTTTTCTAGTGCATGAGATTTTTTCCCTGTTTCTAGCTTAATTTTTTGTGTTGATTTCAAATTTGAAATTAGTTTTGCTCTATATCATCTGGTTTTCTTGAAATTTTAAGATATACGTTTTTGACCTGTCGAGATATATCATACTTAAAATTGACAATTGTATTTATGTTTCAGATCTGATAATGGATTCTTCAAGCAAACACCGATGTGTGAATAATCCTGATAGTTTCTACTATGTCTGTCGCTCCTTCACAAAGGCGTAATACAACATTGTTTGTGAGACAAGCTTATAAAAGCCTATTTTGGAATTCCCCTTGCCGACCAAGAAAAAAAACTGGCCCCTTGGTTGTGAGTCATATCTGTGAGGAAAGGCTTCGTGACTGGACAAAATGGAAACAGCAGGGTCTATCTTTTGGAGTTCCTTTAGGGTGGCGAGAGCCAAGGGATCACAGAACTGACTGTTATTTTTGTCTGGTCAAGATAAAGGGTTATTGGCATGGAAAACAGGCATTAAATCTCTTATCCTAATATTTCATCAGCAATTAAACCTATTATGCACTCTCATACACTCTCGAGTTCAGCTTTTCATGGGTTAACCTCATCTGAAGATGAAAGAAGTGAACAACATCACAATGATGATATTGAGGTTGAAGAAATAAGTTCAGAATTCAAAGACCCCTCTTATGCCGAAGAGTCAACTCCTCAAAGGTTTAACCAACCAGAACTGAATGATTTAGTACATAATCTGGGGCTGGGGCTCTCCAAGAATGCAGCTGAAGTGTTAACATCCAGGCTGCAAGGAAAACATCTACTTGAGACAACTGCGAAAGTTTCCTATTTCTGAAAGCGGGACCAGACTTTTGTATCTTATTTTTCAGAAGACAAACATTTTGTTTTCTGCCACGATATTCCAGGTATTAGACATTCCATCTTATTATTCAGCCTATGGTGTGTTCTTCTGCACAATGGCAATGTTTATGTAGCTGTCCCAGTTGGTCACTCAGTGCATTTACAAGAAGAATATAATGACATAAAAACGGTTATTGACCTACTAAAATATCATGAACATAACTGGATCTTGGACTTGAAAATGGTCACTTTCCTCCTCGGTCAACAGAAAGGTTTCACAAAGTATCCTTGCTATCTCTGCATGTGGGACAGCCAACACTAGATCTGGAAGTAGGCATGCCAAATATTGTTAATGGTCCAATTGTCAGTCGAGATAAGATTGTTTTCCCACCACTCCATATCAAGCTGGGCTTGATGAAAGCATTGTATACTAATGGTGAATGTTTTCAACATATAGTCTCTGCATTCCCTGCTTTGTCCTTCAAGAAGATTAATGCTGGTGTGTTTGATGGACCTCAGATTTGTACCCTTGTTCATGATGAGGAAGTTATCAGAAAGACGAATAACAAGGAAAGGGCAGCATAACTGTCATTCGTGGCAATATACAAAATTTTCTTGGTAACAGAAAAGCAAATGACTATGAAATTCTTATAACTAACATGTCAGCTTTTCAGGATCTTAGAAGGACTGTGGGAGAAGATGAATACATGGAAAAAATATATCAAGGCAAAATGTGTGGAAGTGAATATTAGAAAGATGAAGGTAATGGCATGTGGTAAAGCATTTAGTCAGCTGGAAAGA
>OZ024741.1:167297442-167357442 GCA_964016885.1 Eledone cirrhosa | reverse complement strand
AAATAAAGTACCAGTAATGCACTGTGATAATTGCTGGCCTTGTGCCACAAGAAGAAACAATTAAATTAAACTTAAGTGTTTTTACTTCCTTTTTTTTCTTTCTGTTTGTCTTTTCCAGCCCCCATCCACACCAACACAATGATGAACCCCCACCACCCACTCCACCCCCACCACCACTAACGCCGCCCCCACCACCACCAACGTCGCCACCACGACCACGACCACGACCACCACCACCACTAACGCCACCGCCACCACCACCACAACCACAACCAGCACCACCACTAATGCCACCCCCACCACCACCAATGCCACCACCACCGCCACCACAACCACCAACACCACCACCATTAACGTCCCCCACCACCAGCAACAACAACAACACTTAAAAGATAAGAGATAATATCTCCAATCTCCCATATAAGTGTGTGTACATATACATACACATGTTCGAATGCACACGCTATGTATATATATATATATATATATATGCATATATATATATATATATATATATATATATATATATATATATATATATATATATATATATATATATATGCATATATATATATATATATATATATACATATATGCACATATATATGTATATATATATACAAGGTGTCCCCCAAAAATGTATACACACTTTTATTAGAATGATATTGAAGTGTGTATACCTGTTTTGGGACACCCGGTATATATATATATAGAATTAAGGCGTTCGCTCCAACATAGCTAAATACATATATGTATGTGTATTTTGTATATCTAATGATATATGGTATGTTTACAAATTAACATTTGAAAGCTATATATATATATATATATATATATATATATATATATATATATATATATATATATATATATATATATATATATAATATATATATATTTTATAAATATATACATTTATATATTATATGTTATATATATGTATACACACACACATATATATTAGATATGTATATATACATCATATATATGCATATGTATATGTATATGTAAATATATATGCGTGTGTGTATACATATATATATATATATTTCATATCATCATCATCATCACTGTTTTACGTCCATTCTTCAACATTAGCATGGGTTAGACGGTTTGTCTTGTTGTGGGCAATGCCAGGTCAGGTGACCATGTCTTGCTCATACAGAACTGATTTTGGCTGTCTTTTAACGTCCCTGATATACAGTATATTGTGGTAGCTGTCCCTACATACGGCCCAAAGTATATATATATATATATATATATACCTGTCTACGGAACAGGTTTGATTTTGAAATTTAAATTTGTCCAAGCACCACGGCCATTTGCCAATATGCTTTGTTTTTATTGATTTATTATTTTAAATCGAGACAGGCAAACTGTATTATTATAATTAGTATTTTTCAATCTAGCTAACTTAGTCGTTTACAATACAAACACGGATATGTTGGTATTTGTGTTTATCAAATATATTAATTTATATTAACTTGTATTACACGGCTCAGAAATACTTCTTTCTTTGAGCTATTTCATTGTAAAGGACTGCCTGAGTTTTGAACTCATTATTAATAGTATCACTGCTCCTTACGTAGAGCTAAATTTAGCCCCATATAAACGGCTGTTATTTCTAGCAGCACGAGTATGGGGCAGCTAGACACTGGATAACCATGTGTGAAAAACCATGTGCGTTAAACAGTCTTTTTAAATATTTTGAAGTGAAACATACCAATTTTTCTGGTGCTTGCTGAGGAGATAGAAATGCGGTATTCTTTCACTTTTTCATTTTTCGAAACTTATTTGGATTTTAAGGTTTAAACCTGTCTACGGAACAGGTTTGATTTTGAAATTTAAATTTGTCCAAGCACCACGGCCATTTGCCAATATGCTTTGTTTTTATTATTTTAAATCGAGATAGGCAAACTGTATTATTATAATTAGTATTTTTCAATCTAGCTAACTTAGTCGTTTACAATACAAACACAGATATGTTGGTATTTGTGTTTATCAAATATATTAATTTATATTAACTTGTATATATATATATATATATATATATATATATATATACATTATGAAGAGAGAAGAAACATTTAGATATAATTAGTAATAAAATGTATCATACCTAAACTGTTCCTAAATTCCTCGACTACGTAGTTTCGTGGCATAAACAAAAACAATATATCAAAGATATAGAGTCCTTGCGAGGTCTGCCGACTTATCAAGAGGATACCTCATTTTACTAGTCTCAAGAACGCGTCTACACGACGTGAGAAAGAATCCCAAAAGGCGGAGGGGGAGATAGTCACGCGATATAACGGTCGAGAAACAGAGCTAAGCCTCTTATAACCACGAAGAAAATACCACGGAGGCGGAGGGGGTACTCATATCGAGGCCGCAGAAGCAGACCTCGCAAGGACTCTATATCTTTGATATATTGTTTTTGTTTATGCCACGAAACTACGTAGTCGAGGAATTTAGGAACAGTTTAGGTATGATACATTTTATTACTAATTATATCTAAATGTTTCTTCTCTCTTCATAATGTATTTTTAACTCTGATACTGGTTCAGTCTAGTTCAAACAGAATTGGTCTGTCCCAGTCATTCATTGAGCAACATCGGTGAAGTTGGCACCCTTAACTCACAGTTGGGTGCGGATGCATTCATGTATATATGTGTGTGTCCGCATGTATCTGTGTGTTTCTAAATATATTAATAACTCCCTCTGGTCGAGCAATCTTTGAAGTGTGGGGACAACTGGAAAGCTTCCATTACTCATACTTCTCGCCTTCTTCACTACCTCTTCTGCGGCCCCGATATGAGTACCCCTCCGCCTCCGTGGTATTTTCTTCGTGGTTATAAGAGGCTTAGCTCTGTTTCTCGACCGTTATATCGCGTGACTATCTCCCCCTCCGCCTTTTGGGATTCTTTCTCACGTCGTGTAGACGCGTTCTTGAGACTAGTAAAATGAGGTATCCTCTTGATAACTCGGCAGACCTCGCAAGGACTCTATATCTTTGATATATTGTTTTTGTTTATGCCACGAAACTACGTAGTCGAGGAATTTAGGAACAGTTTAGGTATGATACATTTTATTACTAATTATATCTAAATGTTTCTTCTCTCTTCATAATGTATTTTTAACTCTGATACTGGTTCAGTCTAGTTCAAACAGAATTGGTCTGTCCCAGTCATTCATTGAGCAACATCGGTGAAGTTGGCACCCTTAACTCACAGTTGGGTGCGGATGCATTCATGTATATATGTGTGTGTCCGCATGTATCTGTGTGTTTCTAAATATATTAATAACTCCCTCTGGTCGAGCAATCTTTGAAGTGTGGGGACAACTGGAAAGCTTCCATTACTCATACTTCTCGCCTTCTTCACTACCTCTTCTGCGGCCTCGATATGAGTACCCCCTCCGCCTCCGTGGTATTTTCTTCGTGGTTATAAGAGGCTTAGCTCTGTTTCTCGACCGTTATATCGCGTGACTATCTCCCCCTCCGCCTTTTGGGATTCTTTCTCACGTCGTGTAGACGCGTTCTTGAGACTAGTAAAATGAGGTATCCTCTTGATAAGTCGGCAGACCTCGCAAGGACTCTATATCTTTGATATATTGTTTTTGTTTATGCCACGAAACTACGTAGTCGAGGAATTTAGGAACAGTTTAGGTATGATACATTTTATTACTAATTATATCTAAATGTTTCTTCTCTCTTCATAATGTATTTTTAACTCTGATACTGGTTCAGTCTAGTTCAAACAGAATTGGTCTGTCCCAGTCATTCATTGAGCAACATCGGTGAAGTTGGCACCCTTAACTCACAGTTGGGTGCGGATGCATTCATGTATATATGTGTGTCCCCGCATGTATCTGTGTGTTTCTAAATATATATATATATATATATATATATATATATATATATATATATATATATATATATATATATATATATATATATATATATATATATATATACAGGGTGCGGACGATATTTGTTCGCAAGATTACTGTCTAGGAAAAAGCAACACAGGTATTTTGTCTTATATACTATATTGTAAATATATTTATTTTGATTTATATAATAGACGTAATTCCTATGATGATTGATTCACGTCTCCCATAATTTAACTAAAATTAATAGTTGGATGGCCATAAGGAATAAGAACTTTTTCCATCTAGAGTACATATCCTCCTTTGATATATGTATGTATACAAAATACTGTGTGTTCTCATATGATATATGGTCCTTTCTCTCTATATATATATCTACATATATCTATTAATTTGAATCATATATATATATATATATACATTGTTATACTTGGAGGGTCATACTGCCAATAAAAACATATGCACCTGTTGGTCTTTACTTCAATTTATTACAATAACCAGATGAATGTCAAAGCTCTTTTGTCATACATTTTGTGACCTCTTCAGTGACTGATTTGTTATTTCGTGTCTCTCCTTTGTTCTGTCCTACACTATCTTGTTTTTGTGTGTTGTGTGCTTTGTACTTGGTTTGCACATGCGTTATATCCAGGCGTGTGTGTGTGCTTTTATTTATTTATTTATATCTTTATTTACTTGTCACAAGTTGGTTACTTGTTCTATCTGTGATAAAAGTGAAAACCAATGTGTGTTTTTATGGGAAGCATGACCCTCCCAAAGTATTCACAAATTCAAAAACGAAGTATATATATATATAAAGTCAGAGCTGTATGGGAGCATCCCAAAAGTCAGCTCAAAAGTGACACAGAGGAGACTGAGGTTAGCTGGACATGCTCACCGACATCCAGAGTTGACATTGCACTCAGTGCTCCTGTGGGAGCCCCTACATGGACACACTAGAAGAGGAAGACCAAGGTTAACGTATGTTGATGCCCTAAGGACAGACACTGGTCTGTTGGAGATGCAGGACATGGCAGCGATAATGAGGGACAGAGACCGCTGGAGAGAACTTGTCCATGGATCTCGGGAATTTTACCCGCCTTACAATATATATTTATTTAATTATAGAAATGACTTCTACAGGACTAGAACTGTTTCATTCCTGGTGATTTCTTATGAATGAGAAAGTTCTAGTCCTGTAAAAGTCATTTCTATAATAAATTGAATATGCCTATACTCCACTAATGTATTGAATACCTTTACAGTTGCCATCTCCCAATTTACATCGGGATTCTACTTACATACATATATATATATATATATATATATATGCATCATCATCATCATCATCACCGTTTTACGTCCGTTCTTCCACGCTAGCATGGGTTAGACGGGTTGTCCTGTTGTGGGCAGTGTCCGGTCGGCTGACCTTGACTTGAACTGATTCTGGCTTGATTTCTACAGCTGGATGCCCTTCCTAACACCAACCTCATTTACAGTGAGTGCTGGGTGCTTTTTTGCCGTGGCACCTCCACGACCACTTTGCAGTGGAATGATATGGACCCCACTCCCTATCATCTCATTTCTACAGCTGAGTAAACTGGAGTAATGTAAAATAAAGTGTCTTGCTCAAAGAAACAACACATCACCCGGTCTGAGAATTGAACTCACAACCTTTCGATTGCAAGCCCAATGCTCTAACTGCTAAGCCATGCGCCTTCTCATATATATGCATATATATACATATAGTATATATATATAACCACTAAGCCATGCGCCTTCTCATATATATGCATATATATATGCATATATTAATAAAAGGAATTCCAACTTTGTCTGATTTACTCGTTTTATTTACAATCCTTTAAAATTTATAATGGTATTAGAATGAAATAGTATGGTAGAATATTAAATGTTAAGTGTTAATTGAACAAGTACTTTCATGCTTTCGCAATCTTCAGGTTCATATTGTGTGGTGACAGTCAAGTTTGCAATTTTCAACTGTGAAAACTGCAGTTGAAAATTACAAACTTGACTGTCACTACACAATATGAATCTGAAGATTGCGAAAGCACGAAAGTACTTGTTCAATTAACACTTAACATTTAATATTCTACCATACTATTTCATTCTAATACCATTATAAATTTTAAAGGATTGTAAATAAAACGAGTAAATCAGACAAAGTAGGAATTCCTTTTATTAATATAATCTTCTATACACAATCATACACACCCGTGTATATTTATCTATATATATATGCATATATATATATCTACATATATATAGTATATATATATATATGCATATATATATATATACATATATATAGTATATATATATATATATATATATATATTAGTTTTATTTTATATCATCAAGGAGATACGCAATTGTGTAAAAAAAAAAAAATAATAATCTAGTTGTGTAAATAACTCAATACAAAGTTGTGCAATAAATTATAAATGTTATTTTAAGCTGAAATTACACAGATTCAGACTATTTCATATTTTTTACTGATTTTCAAACAATGTATGTTTATGTATGTATGTATGTTATATGTATGTATGTATATATGTATGTATGTTTGTACCAGAGTTTTCAAGTCGCTGGCTGGACTAAAAAGTCACACTCGTTCAGCGCATCGGTAGGGGTTCTCCTACATGGATATAAAATAGTGGTCGTACTCGAAAACGAGTTGGCAGCCACCATGTATGTATGTATATGTATGTATGTATGTTTATGTACGTATGTATGTTTATGTATGTATGTATGTATGTATCATTTTTGTGTATGTATATATGAATGTATGTATGCATGCATGTATGTATGTATCATTACCGCTTTTGTTTATGTGTCTGTATGTATATATATGTATATATCATTACCACTTTTGTTTATGTGTATGTATGTATGTATGTATTAATCACTACTGCTTTTGTTTATGTGTATGTATGTATGTATGTATGTATGTATGTACAACCTGTCCCATGGTCGGGTCGTTGGCGACTAAACTGGCAACCCCACCAAGGTTTCTTGGTGAGGAGGGGGACTTTGGACATCCTGCAGGACTAAAAACAAAACCTGTCAAAGGGCAAAGGAGCTCTTAAGAGTCAATGGCCATCCAAAATCACCGGGAGAGATGACCCCTTAGCCTTTGTCAAGGTAGAATTCTAGGAGAAGGAAAACTCTGATATAACACCTGCAACCTTGATGGTATCCAATGATGTTGACTTGTTCTTCTTTTTGGTAAATATCATCTTGGTTAAGAGAGTGGGACTCGCTTTGTGCAGTGCCTTTGCTCACTATAAAAGCTTCACGGCACAGGCATTGCTTTATATCTGGAGATCTCTCTGCACTTGTCGTCACATGGTACCATGGGCCCAGCACTATGTGTCAATAATTGTCACAAGTGTAGTGTTTGTACCAGAGTTTTCAAGTTGCTGGCTGGACTAAAAAGTCACACTCGTTCAGCGCATCGGTAGGGGTTCTCCTACATGGATATAAAGTAGTGGCCGTACTCGAAAACGAGTTGGCAGCCACCATGTATGTATGTATATATGTATATTTGCATGTATGTATGCATATATGTGCCATTGCTATTCAATGTCTATTTTCCATGGTAGCATGGGTTTGATTGGCTGTCACATATTAAGGTTAGACTGGCAAGTTGTCCATATCCTGTTCATATGTTCTGTTTGGTGTTTGATTTCTATGGCTGGAAGACTATGGAAAAACATTAGACAGGGGAAAGCATGAGTCATAGTTAGTCAACCATTAGGGAAGTTAACATTTCAGAATGAGTCTCATGTGTTAAAGAGTGACTAAAGGGGAGATGAGTATCGATATGTGTGTATCATTGTTTGTTTGTACAAATGTTGTAGTGCATGTGGATGCCGAGCTATGGTCTATGCATTGTTATCTGTGTGCAATCATGTGTTCACATGCATACAAGTTGACCAGCATAAGGAGTGACATAAGCTGATCTTCTAGGTATATGTGAATGTGCATATATGCACGTGCACAGATCTAAGTTCGGTCAACATTGGTGGATTGGCAGTATCGGTAGAGGGTTGGACGCCATGCTTTGCAGCACAGTTACGTCCCTTTACGGACTGAGTTCAAATCCCGCCGAGGTTAACTTTGCCTTTCATCCTTACGGGGTCGATAAAATAAAGTACCAGTAATACACTGGGATAATTGCTGGCCTTGTGCTAAAAAGTAGAAACAATTATATATATATAATTCTCAGACCGGGTGATGTGTTGTTTCCTTAAGCAAGACACTTTATTTCACATTGCTCCAGTTTACTCAGCTGTAGAAATGAGATGATAGGGACTGGGGACCCTATCATTCCACTGTAAAGTGGACGGGGAGGTGCCACGGCAAAAAAGCACCCAGCACTCACTGTAGATGAGGTTGGTGTTAGGAAGGGCATCCAGCTGTAGAAATCAAGCCAGAATCAGTTCCCGTCCCACCCTTGCAAGCAGGGAAAAGCGGACGTAAAATGATGATGATGATTGGGTAAAGGGTAAAGATCCCCTTCAGTCACAAATGACCATGGGATTTTAACCTAGAAACTTCCCCTCCAAGGCACAAGTTCGGGCATGATTGTTTGTGGAAGACCAGCAGTCATCCATGCATACCAGCCTCCCCTCTCCACACCACCGATGATGTCCAAGGGAAAGGCAATGGCTGATACAGCTTGGTACCAGTGATGTCGCAACACATTTCTACAGCTGAGTGAACTGGAACAACGTGAAATAAGGTGTTTTGCTCAAGAACACAACACAAAGCCCAGGCCAAGAATCAAACTCACAACCTCACAATTGTAAGCCTGAAAACAAGGCATTGCATACGACACTACAACAATAAACCTACCAACCACCAGACTCCAAATGATGATGGCTAATGCTAACATCATGAGGGATAGAACCAGGATATGAAGGAGAGTCAGAATAAATATTGCAAAGCATTTTAATCTGCTACCAAGACAGTCCCAACACTAGACCTCATGTAAACACAATGCCACAAGCATACAAACACACACATGTAATTCATAGAAGTGTAATTAGTATATAAATATGTGGGACACCTATAGTAATGCAGATAACAAATACCCATAATAACAAGCTTAAATATGCATATATACATGCATATGCGTACATATATACACATGCATACATATAAATGCACGAGGAGAGAGTGAAGATAAGAGTGGTATAAGTGGTGTGTGAAGTGGCTGGGGGAAGGGATATATACATGTTTAGTTCAGCAGCGTGTGTGTCTGTTTGTGTGTGTGTGTGTGCATATGCTTGTGTCTGAGTGCATAGAGGCTAAACCTCCCTCATGTTGGTGATTTACATAATAAATGCACTGGGGAAAGGGACATGTTTAGTTCAGCAGCGTGTGTGTCTGTTTGTGTGTGTGTGTGTGTCTGTTTGTGTGTGTGTGTGTGTGCATATGCTTTGTGTCTGAGTGCATAGAGGCTAAACCTCCCTCGTGTTGGTGATTTACATAATAAATGCACTGGGGGAAGGGACATGTTTAGTTCAGCAGCGTGTGTGTCTGTTTGTGTGTGTGTGTGTGTGTGTGTGTGTGTGCATATGCTTGTGTCTGAGTGCATAGAGGCTAAACCTCCCTCGTGTTGGTGATTTACAAAATAAATGCACACAGTATATCCAGTAAAATGGTTAGTGATAGGAAGGGCATTCACCCGTAGAAAACCTGCAAAACAAAGGCAGGTTCTTTAAATGAATCAAAGATATAACAACCATTCTAGTGCTGGTGCTATGATAAAACACACACAGATACGACCTCCCCCCCCTACTCATCTAAGTAATTATTAGTGTGGAAAGGTATGTAAGGGAGATGCCGGACTCCAACCCATCTAAGGTGTCAGTTGATCTGCTTAAGTATTGACCCAGTCTCTAATGATCCATCCAACCCCTGCTAGTAGGGAAAACAGAGGTTAAATGATGATGAGGATGATGATGATGATGATGATGATGATATATATATATATGTATATATACTATAAAGCTGACGGCCGTATGTAAGTCACAAACTTTCTGCCAAACAGCTGGACCATACAGCACCAAATGTGCACCATAGATGTAACTTTTTCCAAGTAAAAAAGTATTTTTGTCTACTGAATTTTGTTAAAAGATTAAAAACATTATTTAAATATTCACTTCTTTAAAATTTCAAATGTCAACACTTCCGGTTATAAGTCATTCCTCACTTTTTCTTATGACGTCACACAACATTCCCCTCTTTCTCTTAGTCTGTATGTCTAGATGTCTGCATTAGATAACGTTTTTCGAAATATTTACTTCTGCATTCACAGACTGATTTTTTTAGTTTTAGAAGATTCCGTTAAGGGTGAAAGCAGCGATTCTTTGCTTAAACTTTAATGTTATTTTAATATATATATATATATTCGTGTACAGATATTTTTACATACACAAAAACAAAAACCTATTTATTTCACGAAAGCACAGACGGCTTATCGTCATTGTTACTGTTCGAGGTTAGAGGACCACAGTCTTTCTAAGATCTGAGAACCATCAATGGCCATCAATGTTCCACTTACCGTTTGGCACCTCACCCTGAAAGAAGCAGCAACTGCCAAAGTCCTTTCTCAGCTGCGAAAACCTTTTGCTATTATGCTGCATAACTGCGATCTCTCCGACCCTCTTGCACTGTGGAACAACCACCATGAAAGTCTAGCTGAGGACATCCTCCACCGCACACGCAGACGCAATCCAAACATAACATACGATGTCGTTTTCAATGAGGCGCTCATTTGTCTTGAAAACAGTGTCCTAGAGATTGGTGGTAGGCCTCTAAGTCACTACAGCTTACCTGCTCCTGACAGGAGTGTCCAGAGGTCAATGTCTACAGAGCTTCTCCGCGAGACGAGCTATGAGATCAGTGATTCTCCCATGGTCAATTGTATGTAGGATGCTCTAGGGTGAGCTCGCCAAACAATCTCTTCATCTTTGCTCCGGAGGGCCGAACAAAAATATTGTATTCTCCGAGGCTCTAACAATGTCATTTAAATATTTTCTGTTACTTGGAATTTCCATTATGGTTGTACAAATTATTGTTTGTTAAAAAATGTGTTCTCTGTTCAGCCTTTATTGTTGTAACTATCCATTTTTTTTTAACGTACTGGCTGCTGAACTGGGGAATCCTAAAAACTATTCAAACCCAACATCAGAGAACGTTACCCCCCCCCCCCTCTCGCTGACTTGAGAGGGTGTGCGGTACCTTTGACCACTTTACAGGGTACTTGATGTCTTCTGTCATGCCACTAACATGCCCACTTTACAGGGTGAACTGGGTGTCTCCTTTCATGTCACCAGCATGACCACCTTACAAGGTATATATATATATATATGATGATTTCTAAAGAATGAAACAGTTCTAGTCCGTAGAATCTCATCTATATTATATATATATATATATATATATGTGTGTGTGTATGTATATGTAAAAGGTAAACAGAAATAACAAAGCAAATGACACAGTACACTGAAGAAATATATTAGTTTAACACTTGAAATAGCAGGAAGAGTCTTAACGTTTCGGACACTAGTCCTTCATCAGAAGATAGATAAAGAGTGAGAAGAGGAAGGAATGGGGAGAAATGAGCAAAACAGATGGAAAACAAACACACATACATATTGTTCCTTTTTCTGTCATTCTACCACCAACACTTTCTGTATTCCTTCCTTTTCTCTTTCTCTCTTTCATTCTGTCTCTTTGTCTTTCTTTTTCCTTCTTTTTTTGTACCTTCTTTCTTTCACTAGTGGACCAATGCTGTCAATAATGAGAGAGCAATAGTATTGTATGTATTTAATTTTTGGAGTCTAGGGTTGGTATGCTAGGTATACCCTGTTTACAGGATATATGAACATACAAACTGAGAAATTTGCATTTTGATAAATTAAGAGTTTGAATAAATGAAACCTTATAGTTTATGTTGATTAGTGTCATGTGGAAGTGATTAAAAATAAGAATGATATTTTAATAGTTTATATTTCTGATATAATTGCATAAATGTTTAGCACATTATATATATATATAAGCCAGAATCAGTTTCCGTCCCATCCTTGCAAGCAGGGAAAAAGCGGACGTAAAATGCTGCTGCTGCTGCTGCTGAATATATATGTATGTATACATATATATATGTCACATGTCATGACAGCATAGAACAGCTAGATTTGGGAAACTGGCAGTACATACAACTGTGCACACCTTAAGACCTAAGTGTTGAGTATGGCTCTTTTCTGCTGAAGACATGCAATAGCCCAATTGCATAATGTCTTGATATTACACAATTCTCTGCATATTGCAGTTTTATTAACTGTTGTAGGCAGAATATTGCATAGAAATGGAATCTGTTGAGGAGTTGGATACATGAGGTATCTTTACCAAAACACTGCCATAGTACTCACTGAATAACTATAATATGTGCACTCTGAACAATAGAATGCAGTTTCACAAGTGCAAGCTTATTGTTTCATTGAGTGAGTGGGTCATGGTCGGAGGTCGCTGAAATAACTTCAGTGACTTTCAGAAACTGTGTGTGTGTGTGTATATATATATACACACACACACACATATATATATAAAAATTAGAAATAAGAGGGATCAGATGTTGTTTACTCGAGAGAAGGCTACGTTGGTATGGTCATGTGATGCGCATGAAGGACGATAGCTGTATAACAAAGTGCAGGGCAATAAAGATAGATGGTAGCCACGGAATAGGCAGACCCAGAAAAACCTGGGACGAGCTGATAAACTCCGACCTCACACACTTACACCTCACCAAGACAATGTCACTGGACCGAGACCTTTGGCGGTACTCAGTAATAGAGAAGACCCGCCTTACCTAAATACAAAGTAAAACCTACTACATTCAGTAGGCATCTCTAACAAAATACACCCCGTCCCACCACCCCCACCCCATCCACACCGCCCCCTTCTATGTAAAGTTATGTTGGTGCCACACCATCCAGGCCGAAACAAATGAGATCGTGTAGGTGTCACGACAAAAAAAAGCACACAGTCCACGCTGTAATGTGGCTGTGTAGGTGTCACGACAAAAAAAACACACAGTCCACGCTGTAAACGTGGTTGGTGTTAGGAAGGGCATCCAACTGTAGAAAACCTGCCAGACAGTCCTATGCGAGCAAGACAATCACTCTTGCCTCAAGTGGGAAAACCGCCGTCCAAACCCAAGCAAGCGTGGAACACGGACGTTAAACGTTGATGATGATGATGATGATGATGATATATATATATATATAAGAATAACATTTAAAAAAATGCTGTAATGTTATTCTTATACTGAATCTCTATCGTAACTACAAGCTATGAATGTAGGGAGCTTTCTCCTACTTACTCCTGTTTTTACCAAAACAAGTTCTACTGAACATATATATATATATATATATATATATATATATATATATATACAAGCAAGCAGGGAAAAGCGGACGTAAAATGATGATGATATACATATATATATATAATATATATATATATATATATATATATATATATATATATATATATATATATATATATATATATATATATATATATATAAACAATTAAGTTAAAAAAGTACATCTACATATGCATACTGAAATACTAGTGTGTATATGAATACACACACGTATACATATGTAGGTGTACCAAGTCTTTCACTGGTCGCTTTACAGTAAGCGGCCCAGCTATTCTGTATGTAAACACACAGACAAACCGGTTTTTAGAGTCATACTGGTTTTTCGGGGGAACACCTTCCCTCTATTCTCCAGAAAGCCAGACAAGGAATATTGAACTAGTTTCGTTGTTGTTACAACTCATCAGCAATATTTACCTATCTACCGGCCTTTCTGGAGAATTGTAAAAGCACATATCGTTATATGCTTTTTCTATGAAAATTAGTAGTGGGCAGACTAATTTGCATAGAGTGTGAGTACGCACCGGTTCAGCGGAGACGATAAAAACAAATAACGAAACGAAATTAAATTTCGTTTCGTTTGTAACTCACTTTTGTATGACTGACGCTTAAACAATTAAGTTAAAACAATTAAGTTAAAACAATTAAGTTAAAAATGTACATTCGTTTCGTTATTTGTTTTTATCGTCTCCGCTGAACCGGTGCGTACTCACACTCTATGCAAATTAGTTTGCCCACTACTAATTTTCATAGAAAAAGCATATAACGATATGTGCTTTTACAATTCTCCAGAAAGGCCGGTAGATAGGTAAATATTGCTGATGAGTTGTAACAACAACGAAACTAGTTCAATATTCCTTGTCTGGCTTTCTGGAGAATAGAGGGAAGGTGTTCCCCCGAAAAACCAGTATGACTCTAAAAACCGGTTTGTCTGTGTGTTTACATACAGAATAGCTGGGCCGCTCACTGTAAAGCGACCAGTGAAAGACTTGGTACACCTACATATGTATACGTGTGTGTATTCATATACACACTAGTATTTCAGTATGCATATGTAGATGTACATTTTTAACTTAATTGTTTAAGCGTCAGTCATACAAAAGTGAGTTACAAACGAAACGAAATTTAATTTCGTTTCGTTATTTGTTTTTATATATATATATATATATATATATATAATATATATATATATATAATATATATATATATAATATATATATATATATAATATATATATATATATAATATATATATATATATATATATATAATATATATATATATATATATATAATATATATATATATATAATATATATATATATATAATATATATATATATATATATATATATATAATATATATATATATATATAATATATATATATATATATATAATATATATATATATAATATATATATATATATATATATATATCAGGATAATCCTAAGCATTTCTTGCATAACCTAATATATATATATATAATATATATATATATATATATATATATATATATATTAGGTTATGCAAGAAATGCTTAGGATTATCCTGAATGCAGTAATGGTTAATTACTACACTAGATAGGGTTGATGTACGGTGAGGGGTTACTCAACGAGTTATCGAAGAATAGTTGAAGAAACTCAGTTCCCGATCCTTCCGTATTCCGGAGTGTAGATAAAGAATGAATAATTGTTTCTACTTTAGGCACAAGGCCAGCAATTACCCAGTGCATTACTGGTACTTTATTTTATCGACCCCGTAAGGATGAAAGGGAAAGTCAACCTCGGCGGGATTTGAACTCAGATCGTAAAGGGACGTAACTATGCTGGAAAGGATGGCGTCCGACTCTCTACCAATACTACCAATCCACGAATAATAACAGGTAGACATCATAAAAAGGTAATTTATTCTGTGTGCTTACAAATGTTTCCACGGTGGTTATACAGCCTAGTTATGCTATGTGCAAATTTATAACTATTTGCAAAACTCAATTATCAAATGCTGTGACCACTGTATCATCAGAGCAGAATGGTTAAAATGTAAAATGTAAATACCCTTAAGGGAAGTTATTGGGGAAGATAGAGTAGAAAAGGAAGAGAGAAAGAAGGGGAGAGGGAAAGAGAGAGATATGCAGGGGTTGGAGAAATGGGAGAGAGAAATATCTATTTACAGGACAAATGAAGGGTTAGAACCCATGCCCTTGTGGTTGGAAAGTAAACTTCTTGTAGTAACATGATGTAGGAAATGCATTGTGTATATATGTGAGTCTGTATATATGTGCATGTGCGCATATGTGCATGTGTATATATGTGCGTGTGTATATATCTGCATATGTACATATATGCGTGTGTATATATGTGCATGTGTATATATGTGCATGTGTATATATGTGCATGTGTATATATGTGCGTGTGTATATATGTGCATGTGTATATATGTGCATGTGCGCATATGTGCATGTGTATATATGTGCATGTGTATATATGTGCATGTGTATATATGTGTGTGTGTATATATGTGCGTGTGTATATATCTGCATATGTACATATATGCATGTGTATATATGTGCATGTGTATATATGTGCATGTGTATATATGTGCATGTGTATATATGTGCATGTGTATATATGTGCGTGTGTATATATCTGCATATGTACATATATGCATGTGTATATATGTGCATGTGTATATATGTGCATGTGTATATATGTGCATGTGTATATGTGTGTGTGTGTATATATGTGCGTGTGTATATATCTGCATATGTACATATATGCATGTGTATATATGTGCATGTGTATATATGTGCATGTGTATATATGTGCATGTGTATATATGTGTGTGTGTATATATGTGCATGTGTATATATGTGCGTGTGTATATATCTGCATATGTACATATATGCGTGTGTATATATGTGCATGTGTATATATGTGCATGTGTATATATGTGCATGTGTATATATGTGTGTGTGTATATATGTGCGTGTGTATATGGAGATATATAGAAATATACAAACACACGTGGCATATTATTATGGTTATTTTTGTCAGTCTGCCTGCATGTTTAACTGTTTTATTGTTTTGTCTTTTTTTCTCTTTCTCCAGCTGAATTAGCTGTAACTTCCATGTCTCTCTTTCTCCTTTCTTTGTTTCTTTGTTTCTTTTGCTTTTTTTTATTCTCTGTCTGTCTGTCTGTCTGCATATTTAACTGGTTTTTAGTCTTTCTGCTTTTCTTTGTTTTTCCATTTCTTTCTCCCTTTCTTTCTTTCTTTATTTCTTTCATCTCTTTGTCCATATGTTTACATGTTTAACTGTCTATTTGTCAGTCTTTCCTTGTTTCCCATTTCTTTTTTATCTGTCTTTCTTTCTTTCTTTCTTTCTTTCTTTCTTTCTTTCTTTCTTTCTTTCTTTCTTTCTTTCTTTCTTTCTTCCTCCCTTCCTTCAGTCAGTCAGTCAGTCTGTCAGTCTGTGTGACAACCACCATTCAGGTGAGTCACATAACAAGAATTGGTGATAAATTTAAATAACTTCTTTAGTTTTGTTTTCTTTTGTCTTCCATTGTTTTCTTATGTCTTATTATGTTTCTGTGGTTTTGTTGTTTACTATGTTTTTGTTATAATTTGTTTTTGCTGTGTTTTGTTTTACAAATTAAAGTTATTATATTTTCCTCTCTATATGTTGTTTTTATCAAACACCAAAGAAAAAAGAAAAATACCCCCCCCCCTCACCCCCCTTGCAACAGTCCACTAAGCAGTCATGACTAATTCATATTGGGGGTTATATATTTCAAATTGTTGTCAGTCTACTGGTGCCAAGTTATTCTGTCAGGTTAGTTGTGAAGGCATATAGCCTAATGGTTAGAGTATTTGGCTCACAATCATAAGTTCATGAGTTCATATTCCCAGGCCAGTACAATGTATACTTGGGCAAGACTCTTTATTCCACAGTGCTCCTGTCAACCCAACTGGGAAAAAAATGAGTTGTGATGACTCTGGTGTCAAGCTATATTAATATTTTTGCCTTTTCCTTGGACATCATATATAGTGTATATATTGTGTATACTACTACTACCACTACTACTGCTGCTGCTACTACTATTACTACTGCTGCTGCTGCTGCTGCTGCTGCTACTATTACTACTATCACCATCACTCACAACTAAGTATGACTTGGTAGTATGTGCAGTGCTTTCTCTAAGGGTTTTAGGTGCCCATGCAGTTGCGAGCAGATAAACACCCTCGTGATCCAGTGGCACATCTTGGGTATGACAACAGGGAAGAGTGAGGGCTGCACCAGCACTGGGCTGGGTTTTTTTTTTTTAATTGATTCTAAAAGGATGAAAGGCAAAGTGGGCATCAGCAGGATTTAAACTCAGAATGCTAAGACCTGGAACAAACATCCAATGATCTAATGACTAATGATCCAATGATCTAATTATAGTGTATATATGGTGCATATGTGAGTTACAACGACACTGATTCCCAGCAGTATTGGCTTTTGCCTTTCCTTTGGATAATATCTGTGGCATGGAGAGGGGGAGATTAGTATGCTGACCTTCCACAAAAAAGCATCTAGCCTTAGCTTGTGCTTGGAGAGGAATTTTCCAGATTCAAACCCATGTCCAGTATTGTTTCATTGTCTCACTCTTTTACTGGCTTCAGTCACAAGACTGCAGCTATGCTGGGAACCACCTTAACCCTTTAGCATTTAAACCAGCCCTATCCGGCCAGAATTCTATCACTTCTTTCTGTTCAAACTGGCCATAACCAGTGCTTATACTGATGTTAAGGTATTGTTCTCAAAATAATAATATCAAAATCTCATAGACTCGTAGATAATTATATAAGATAAAGTGTTTAGCGTGAAAATACAAGAGTAAATATAGAGTAATGTAAATGCTAAAGGATTAAGGAGATTTCAGTCAATCATATTGACTCCAGTACTTATATTTTTATGTCTGACACTTATTTTTGTCCAACTACTAAGCTACAGGATGTAAACAGACACAAATGTAAACATAGACACATACAGATACACATACATATACATAACTTTAATAGACTGTTTTGCTCTCCTAGATTTTTGGTCTAATTCCTATGTAAAAAAATCATTATTATTTGCTAGAATTGTTAGAGTGTCAGCCAAAATGAATTTCAGTATTTAGTTAAGATTCTTTATGTGCTGAGTTTAAATCCAACTGAGATCAACTTTAGCTCTCATCTTTCTGGGATCAATAAAGTAATGTACCAGCTAAATACTGGAGTCAATTCAAGTGACTGTTCCTCTCATTCAAATTTCTAGCCCTATGCTTTATGTAAGAAATTATTATTATCATTGCAGTATTGGTAGAGCGTCCGACACCATGCTTCCTGGCATAGAGTTCCTTTTAGGCTAAGACTGGGTGGCCAGAGATAATGTGGTTAATTGTTTCTTCCCACCTCCACATATTCTACAGTTACATACTGTGTTCTGCTTCATTATGTACTTCTGGTGAGGTGGCTTTGATCTTGTGCTGCAATTAGAAATTCTTCTGTCTTGGCTTTTAGTCCAATGCTTTGCAGCCAGTTTTGCTTGTCAACTTCCTCTCTATTCAACTTTTTTGGATATTGGCCATGTAAGGGTTTTCCTTCCCATCGTTTTAACATGGCATTCTGGAGGTTTGTTTTCATTCTTTTTATGTTCTGAGTTCAAAACTGGCTGAGGTTAGATTTGCCTTTTATCCTTATGAGGTCAATAAAATAAAGTACTAGTAATGCATTTGGGTCAGTTTAATTGACTTTCCCACTTCCTTTCAAACTGTTGGCATTGTGCCTAAATCAGAAACAATCATTATTACTGGGTAATTGCTGGCCTTGTGCCAAAAGTAGAAACAATTATTATTATTATTACATTGGAGAGGGTGGCGGATTGGGAGGATGGTGGATTGACAGGATCAGTAGAGTACTGGAGAATATGCTTGGCAGTATTTAGTTATGACTTTCTACATTCTGAGTTCAAATCCCACAAAGGCCAAGGTTGGACAGCTTTCAACAAGAACAGGGAAGTACTAACGTCAAAACGAGTTTCCTACCATTTGAAGGCTAAGATCTTTGATACTTACATCCTACCAGTTGTGTTATATGGTCTTGACTGTGTTAATTGGACGACAAGGTCACTTCAGAAGCTCTTTCTATTCCAGAACCACATCATGAGACTTATGATAGGCAAGCGGTTCAGCGACCGTATCTGTATCAGTGAACTGCTCAACATTACCAAACTTAGACCAATTACATCAATTGTCAAGTCAAGAGTACTCAAAGTATACGGCCATATAAAAAGATCAACTTGTGATGTGAGTAGGTTACGCCTGGTAAGAGAAGCAGAGGCTGGCAGCCAAATGATGGCTTCACAATGTCAACTTATGGACTTGACTTGATCTTTGCTCTTTGAACTCTGCTGTTGGTCATCAAACTTTGTGGAGAGAGATATCACATATTGATGTGCAGTCTACAACTGGCGGAGTTTAGTGTCACAAGAAGGCCAACTTTGCCTTTCATCCTTCTGAGATTGATAGACTTTCTCCTTCCCCCATTTAGCTGGCATTGTGCCAATGCTAGAAAGAATTATTATTGCATTGGCTTGACAGAATTATTAGAGTGTCAGAGAAAATACCTTACAGTATTTAGTTATGGCTCTTTAAATTTTGAGTTCAAATTCTGCCTTTTATCTTTCTAGGGTCAATAAAATAAAATACCAGTCAAGTACTGGACTCAATTGAATCAGCATATCGTTTCCCTTAAATTGCTATATATATACACTATATATATATATGCCTAAATTAGAAAGCATTGTTATTATTATTTCCTCTCTCTCAGGGCAGTGGATTGGCAGTATTGGTCGAGCGTTGGACATCATGCTTCACGGCATAGAGTTACGGCCCTTTATGTTCTGAGTTCAAATCCTGCCAAGGGTCGATAAAATAAAGTACCAGTCTCGCACTGGGGTTGATTCAATCGACTTTCCCCTCCCGTTAAATTACTGGCCTTGTACCTAAATCAGACCATTATTATTTCTTCTCTTCTCGAGTTTGACTTTGCCTTTCATCCTTACGGGGTCGATAAAATAAAGTACCAGTAATGCACTGGGTAATTGCTGGCCTTGTGCCTAAAGTAGAAACAATTATTATTTCTTCTCTCATAGGTTTTATACAATCACTTGCCAATTACTACCTGAGACCTGGGATAAAAGAAGGTACCATATATACTCCAATATAATCTAATCTGAATATAAGCCACCCTCCCGTTCCTATTTTATGTCTGAGAAATGGGCAAAAATCCAAACTCCATTTATAAGCCAAGGCTGCTAATCAACACATTATTTAGAGGGCATATATAAGTTGCCTCCCTCCATTTTATTGTCAATTTTTTTATTGCATAATCCTCAGCTTATATTCGAGTATATATGATAAGTGAGTGGGTAGTTGCTTTTTGTCATAGAAGCATATTACTTACAAGAAGAAATGTATTTTTTGTAAATATAATTTGTTTAACTTGATGTTGCATATATAGGAAGTGTAGAGGTATATAAAGTATAATTTAGAGTTCAAATCCTGCCAAGGACAACTTTGCTTTTTATCATCTTGGGGTCAATAAAATAATATACCAGTTATGTACTGGGGTAGATGTAATTGATTCTTCCCTCTCCCCAAATTGCTGGCTTTCTACCAAAATTAGAAGCCATTATTAGTATTGGGCAGTGGAGTGGCAGTATCATTAGAATGTTGGACAAATACTTCATGGCATTTGTTCTGTCTTTTTATGATCTGAGGTCAAATCCTGTTGAGGTTAACTTTGCCTTTCATCCTTCTGAGGTTGATAAAATAAATTACCAATTAGGTACTGGGGTCGATTTAATTGATTTTTCCCAAACATTGCTGGCCTTGTGCCTAAATTATTATTATTTTTATTGCTGCTGTTTCCTTTAAAATCTTGTTCATTATTAATTTATATAAGTCCTGTATATTTTCATATTGATTCAACACAAAGAAAAACAAGTCATGTCAGCTTTTCTTGTCTTCTTCTGAAAGAATGTGGTTTCTGGCCAACACTGTGCTAGCTTAGGACCATCATCCTCATCATCACAGTCAATATCCTCATTGTCATCAACACCATCTCAACCCACCATAACTACCACCTCCACCATCACCATCTCCATGATTAAAACAACGATGATGACAACGACAACCGCCACCACCAACGCAATCAATACCATTACAATCAATGTCATTGTTGTTGTCATCAATATCATTATCCTCATCGCCATCATCGCTGCTACCACCACCACCACCACCATCAATACCACCGCTACCATCACCATCATTACTGCCACCACCACCACCACCACGATCAACACCACTGCCACCATCACCATCATCACCACCATCACCACCACCACCACAATTACCACCACCAAAACCACCATCAACACCACCACCACCACCACCACCACCACCATTACCACCACCACAATCACCACCACCAAAACCACCACCACCACCACCACCATCACAATTACCACCACCAAAACCACCATTAACACCACCACCAATACCACCACCAAAACCACCACCGTCACCACCACCACTGCCACTGCCATTACCACCACCGTCACCACCACCACCACCACCACCGTCATCTTCAATACCATTGCTGTCATCAACATCATCATTTTATGCCAGTATTTTCATGAGTTGGCATAAGTTGAATGTGTGTAATACTTTCTAATCCTTCACAGTGTAAACATAGACTAGGTTAGTGAGTAGAACAAGTTAGAATACATTTGTGTTTAGTGAATGTTTTCTGTAACAGGGATTGGGCATGTGGTTTTGGTCTTGAGCCAACACAGTGGCCACACAAGTTTGTGATTGATGGCTAGTGTGAACACAACATGAGCAAATAAATGGTTAAGAAGTTTGCTCCGCAATCATTAGATCCCAGTTTCAATCTCACTGTGTAGCATCTTGTGCAAGTATCATTTACTGTAGCTTTTGTGAAATTGGGTCGATGGAAACTGTTTGGAAGCCTGTCAGATAAATTGTACCAGTGATTCAAAGAGCCAGGTTTGTCACACACTGTGCCACACTGAATCTTTTGGAGGATTATGTTAAGGATACATGAGACTATTGAATACTCAGCCATTTGCAAATTAATTTCACAATCATGCTGTTCCATTGATCAAATATCTGCAACACTTGTCATTGGAACTAATAGATCCAATACACACACAATACAATTCACAATCGAACAAGAAACAGAAACAGCAGCCGAATCTCTTTCAACACACACATCTATTAATTTGTTTTCATTTGTTCTTTTTTTCATTGTCAAGGATATAAGCAACAGGTTTCTTAAGGTCATTAACCTCTCCATGTACTTGTTGTAGCTTAATTGCTATAGATTAATGTTTTGTCTGTCAACTGTTGATAGGGGTCCAAACTACCAAAGCGCACCTCAATGGCGGATGACCCTGGAATTCTGTTTCCTTCGTTTGTATTTTTATTTTCCAATCAATTTTGTCATTAATATGCAAAACATCTCAATGAATAAGACAGCTAAAAATCATCCCTTTGGGAGACTTTGGTACATATATATATATATATATATATATATATATATATAAATGAAAGTACAGCATATTCGAAGTTCGAGCAGCAGCTAAGCCAACAAATGCCTTCAGCAGTGCAGCCAAGCACTCAACAAGGTACAGACCTCATATTAATGTGTACTCTACACAGTTGATCGCTACCCATCTTTCATCATATCCTTTACGCTCTATACCTTCCATTCTCTTTCTCTCTCTTCTCCTCTGACCGTCCTGACTATCCCCCCTCCCCCCACGTTCATAAGAAGTTATATTTTAACCCGACCCCTTTGCTATTTATTCAGCATCTGGCAGTTTCACACCTATTTTCATGTTTGAGATTCCTACGATTTTATGAAAAGTATATATATATGTGTGTGTGTGTGTGTGAGTGTGTGTGTGTATGTGTATCTGTTAGACACGCAGTGACTAACAACAGAATGTTTTAAGTCTGCGTGTCTGACATATATGGGCAGCTTGTGAATAAAATATTCAAGGGGTGTCGCTGGCCGTGGTGATCCCTACCAAACATGTTTTGTAATGTATCGTCTTATTGGCTAATTTCATGGTCTTATTGACTAATCAACCAGCGAGAATAATTGTTACTCAAAAGCATCCGCCATTTTGTTTGCACGTTTACTTATCGTTTCGCTTTCGAATCTTCCTCCTGTATTTCGTCTTTTATCATCAAAATATTTTTCTCGTTTTGGTAAGTTATATTGTTAATTTATATATGATTTTTTAAAATTTATATTAACTATTTTTTTTCAGTTCGTTATAACATGCTTATAATAGGTCTCAAAGACTAAGGTCCTTGTAAGTAGATGAGAAAACAGAACCCAGATCCCCTCAGGGAAATGGCCTTGCTCAGTATGTAGGAAAGGTGTAGGTAGGAACTCCATTCTCTGCCCCAAATGCAAACAATGGGTACACAAGAGATGTAGCGAGATCTCAGGAAGCTTAATTAAGAATGTAGGCTTCACATGTAGCAGCTGTGCTGGGACAGCAAGCAGCAAACAGCCACAGGAAACAAGTGCCACCAATCTCTGGGAGGGCTCTGTAGAAACAGTAGACAGCTTCTGCTACCTAGGTGACCGAATTAGCAGCGGAGGTGGGTGTTCAGAAAGTACAATAACTAGGGTAAGAACGGGATGGAAGAAGTTCAGGGAACTACTGCCACTATTAGCTGCAAAAGGCTTTTCCCTCAAAATGAAAGGCAGACTGTATGATACGTGTATCCGAACGGCAATGTTACATGGTAGTGAGACCTGGGCGCTGAAGGTGGAAGACTTACGTAGATTAGAAAGAAACGAAACCTGCATGCTCCGATGGATGGGTAATCGTAATATACGCGAACTGCAAAGCATAAATGAATTGAGAGAGAGACTGAGCATAAGAGGAATCAAATGCTGTGTGCAGGAGAGGCGGTTGCGTTGGTATGGACATGTGATGCGTATGAAGGATGACATCTGGATAAAAAGGTGCAGAGCACTAGAAGTCAATGGAAACCGCGGAGTGGGGAGACCCAAGAAGACCTGGGATGGGGTGATAAAAGCCGACCTTACCCAATTACACCTCTCAAAGGCGATGACACACGACCGTGACCTCTGGCGTCATGCAGTAATACAGAGTACCCGACCTCCCATGGGTACAAGCTGAAGCATATAGACAATATGCTCCCACACCCTCCCACTGCAAAGTGGTCGTGGAAGTGCTACGGCAAAAAAACACCCAGCCCACACTGTAAAGTGGACGTGTAGGCGCCATGGAAAAAGCCCCCAGCACTCACTGTAAATGAGGTTGGTGTTAGGAAGGGCATCCAGCTGTAGAAATCAAGCCAAAATCAGTTCCTGTATGAGCAAGGCATGGTCAGCCGACCAGACATTGCCCACTACAGGACAACCCGTTTAACCCATGCTAGCATGGAAGAACGGACGTAAAACGGTGATGATGATGATCTTCATCATATTTACTTGTATATTTGTCCATATTATTGTTCGTTTTATGTTAGATTATTTTATTATTATTATGTTAGATTATTTTATTATTATTATGTTAGACTATTTGTATGTAATATTTAATTTTTATTAATTCAACTATAACAATTATTATGTAAAATATATTTATTTAATATTGATTGTTTTTTGTAGTTATTTATATTAAAAGTCTGAAAATATTTTTATACATCTTACAATAATATTTATAAGATCATTTATAAAATAGCAATTATATAATCTAATTAAATTACAACGATAATTTATTATTAATATATATCATATTTAACTAGAGTTATTACAAGCGTTGCCTTAAAAAAATATTAAACTAGACCTGAAAAATGTGCAAGCTCAAAAGAGCCACAGACTGTTATAATAAACCTTCAAAAGTGTGGGACTAGAGTTGTTGCTCAAAAATATTGTAATCATTATCTATCGTACACTCTGTGGCATCCTTTTATAAAAAAGAGACTCATAACGAACTCAAGACGACACGATAATTATTTAAGTGAATTTATAATATAGAATTCGGTTTAAGTGCATTTCGTATTAATCATTACTAAACATCTAATATGAGATATTGAACATTAGCTTAAATAATTATCGTGTCGTCTTGAGTTCGTTATGAGTCTCTTTTTTATAAAAGGATGCCACAGAGTGTACGATAGATAATGATTACAATATTTTTGAGCAACAACTCTAGTCCCACACCTTTGAAGGTTTATTATAACATTCTGTGGCTCTTTTGAGCTTGCGCATTTTTCAGGTCTAGTATATATATATATATATATATATATATATATATATATCAAAGAAACAAGAAATAAACAAACAAGAGGATACATTAACATAAAGTCATATTAGTTTCATGCTTAAAAGAAAGAGTGAGTTACATAGTCAACGTATCGCGCATTTGCCTTTTATCAGGAAAAATACAAAAGGAAAAATGCAAAAAAGTTCTTAAAAATAAAATTACAAAGAAAATAAAGAGGGGAGGGGTAGTAGTAATGGGTGAGGGAGTGGTCTGACATGCAGTGAGGGGTGCAGATGTGTAGTTGGTGGTTGTACATAGGTGGGGTGCATATTATGATGTGTGTGTGCATGTGTGTGTGTTAAGGGTGTTGTTGGAAGTGTGTGTGTATGTGTGAATGTGTACACATGTGTCTGCACATGTGCACACACACACATAAATATGCACACAAACACATACATGTATCATCATCATAATCATCATATTCATTTAACGTCCATCTTCCATGCTAGCATGGGTTGTCCCACTTGAGGCAAGGCTGGTCGAAGGACCATGTTTCGCTCATATGGGGCTGTCTGGCAGGTTTTCTACGGCTGGATGCCCTTCCTAACACCAACCACATTTACAGTGTGGACTGGGAACTTTTTACTGTGTTACCTACACAACCACATTACAGCATGGACTGTATGATTTTTTGTTGTGACACCTACACAATCTCATTATCTCATTTATTTGGACTGGATGTTGTGGTACCAACTTTACAGAGGGAGGGTGATGTTGGTGGGAGTGGGAGGATAGGGTAGGGGTAGTTGATTGGGGTGTATATGGAGGCATATGGCTTAGTGGTTAGAGCATTGGCCTTGCAATCGAAAGGTTGTGAGTTCAATTCTCAGACCGGGTGATGTGTTGTTTCCTTGAGCAAGGCACTTTATTTCACATTGCTCCAGTTTACTCAGCTGTAGAAATGAGATGATAGGGACTGGGGTCCCTATCATTCCACTGCAAAGTGGTTGTGGAGGTGCCACAGCAAAAAAAAGCACCCAGCACTCACTGTAAATGAGGTTGGTGTTAGGAAGGGCATCCAGCTGTAGAAATCAAGCCAGAATCAGTTCCCGTTCCACCCTTGCAAGCAGGGAAAAAGCGGACGTAAAATGAAATGACGTAAAATGAAATGATTTGGTTAAGAGGTGCCTACTGACTGTAGGTTTCGCTTGTACATACACATACACCCATATGCCTGTGTATGCACTTGTGCACGTGTGTGTGTGTTAGTATGTGTGTGTATTGTGTGGTGGCATGTTTTGGTGTATGCATGTGTGCGAGTGTATGGAAGGGGTGGGGTTGGTTTTTGTATCCAGTATGGTCCGAGATGGGTTTCAATTCAAGGTTGGTAAGTCCAAAGAATGTAATGGCTATGTGTGTAGAATGGAAGAGAAAGGAATTGTGGGTAGTGGTAACCACAGGAAGTGTATAGGTGTGTGTGTGTACGTGTGTGGGAGATGGTGGTGGCAGAGTTCTAAAGTCTGACTAGAGGGTGGTAGTGGTGGGTTATATCCAGTGGTTAAATAGAGTGTGTGGGACGGAGGTTGAAAGTGTGTTCTGAGTGAGGGAGTGGATAGATAAAGTGCTGGGTGTGGGAGAAAATTGGTGAGACAGAGTGGGCGGTGCCAGGGCGAATGGTATGGTGGTATTGGCGGTGATGGTGGTGGTAGTGGCAAAGGTGATGGTGTGCATGGTTGTGTGTACATATACTGCTTGTGGTGGTGGTGGTGGTGGTGGTGGTGCTAGAGTTGGTGATGCGTGCACTTGCAGATTTACAAGCACACACATATATATATATGCGCAAGTATGTGCGGTGGGGTGAGTTAGTAATGTTAATTATGTTAGTTGCAAATTATGCAGGTATTCTAGCCATAGTTATGAAGGGTTAGTGACTATTAGTAGTGTTAGCTGACCCTGTGAGTACAGGGTCAACTGCATGCATGCGTGGGAGTCAGAGTGTGTGTGAGTGTGTGTTCATGTGCAGGTGTGTGATCGTGTATTGTTGGGGGTGGTCCACACATGGATGCACAAGCATATACTCACATATATATATGTGTATATATATATATATATCATCATCATCATCATCATCATATATGTATGTGTGTGTATATATATATATATATATATATATATCATCATCATCATCATCATCATCATATATGTATGTGTGTATATATATATATATATATATATATATATATATATATGTGTACACACATATATATGTACACACACATACATATGTACACACACATATATATGTACACATATATATATATATGTACACACATATATATATATATGTATGTGTATATATATATATATTTGTACACACACATATATATATATGTGTGTATATATATATATGTACACACACATATATATATGTGTGTATATATATATATATATATATATATATATATATATATATATATATATATATATATATATATATATACACACACACATATATATATATGTGCCGGTGTGTGTGTTGGGGTGAGTTAGTAATGTTAATTGGTGTTAGTTGCATTAGGTGGACAAGGTCCAAGTATTTTGGGTGTAGTGGTGGGATGTTAGTGGGTACTAGTAGTGTTAGCTGGCCGTGTGTGTACAGGGTCAGCTGCGTGAATGTAGGTGGTCAATGTGCATGTGTACATGTGTGTGCAAGCGTGCATGTGCATGTGCAGTTACAGAGGTGTGTTAATGTAACCATGTGCTGGTGGAAGAGTTTGTGTGAGTGGAAGGGTGGTGCGTGTGGTGACAGCGCTAGCTAGGAGAAAAATAGTGGTGCATTTAGACCTAGTAGGGGGAAAGGAATGGAAAGAATAAATGAGGTGCTGTTCCCTCATGAGGCGGGAATCCAGTGGTCTGGTACATGTGACAAGGCCGAAAATTGTGAGGTGGATCATGGAGTGTTGAGTAGAACAGAAATGTTGGGTGATGGGAGACAGGCTGCCCATCAGATGTCCTGGAGGTGCTCCATAAATCTGTCTGCCAAAAGATATCCTGTTTGGCCAATATAGATGGCCTCACATAGTGTGCACAGGATCATGTAAATGAGACTTGTGGAGGTGCAGCAGGAGTCCCTAATATAGAAAGTCTGATGAGAGTGATGGTGTCGGTGAGGAAAGGATAAGTATGGATGTGGGGTTGGGAGCAGGGGTGGGATCTGAGAGATGAGTGGGATAAGGGAAGCAAACAGTGGGTGAAAAGATTACAGAGGTTGCGTGTGTGCCTCAAAGAGGCAGAGGGTGTAAAATGGGGGAGGCTGCAGAAAAGATGGAGGATCATCCTCCAGAGAGACAAGGTGTAGGAGTGTGAGGGCAGTGGTGCAATTGAATTCATGGGCTTGGGTGAGGGCGGCCTATATCAAGGTCTAGCCATATATTGTGAGGGCAGTGGTGCAATTGAATTCATGGGCTTGGGTGAGGGCAGCCTATATCAAGGTCTAGCCATATATTGTGAGGGCAGTGGTGCAATTGAATTCATGGGCTTGGGTGAGGGCGGCCTATATCAAGGTCTAGCCATATATTGTGAGGGCAGTGGTGCAATTGAATTCATGGGCTTGGGTGAGGGCGGCCTATATCAAGGTCTAGCCATATATTGTGAGGGCAGTGGTGCAATTGAATTCATGGGCTTGGGTGAGGGCGGCCTATATCAAGGTCTAGCCATATATTGTGAGGGCAGTGGTGCAATTGAATTCATGGGCTTGGGTGAGGGCGGCCTATATCAAGGTCTAGCCATATATTGTGAGGGCAGTGGTGCAATTGAATTCATGGGCTTGGGTGAGGGTGGCCTATATCAAGGTCTAGCCATATATTGGGCTTTGGATGCAAAGTCATGAGTTCAGCTGCACAGGTGGCGAAGGCGAAGGAATTGGGAATAGGGGATGAAATGTTTGGTGTGGGTGGGTTGTGAGGATGTGAAATCGAGGTCAGAGTGGGAGTTGGTGAGTTTAAAGAAGACGGGGGTGATGAGGGAATGGTGGGAGAGGTTGATATAAAGAGAGATGTCGAGGAAGTGGTGGAGATGAAGTTAGTGAAGTCAAGGTTAGGATGGAAGGAGAGGAAGGAGTTTAGCTGTTCTTGGGTGAGTGAGGTGCTGCCGATACAGTTGTCGATGTACTGACCATATAGCTCTTGGGTGGGACCCTTGTATTGGGCAAATATTTAAGCCTCAATGTAGCCGATGAATAAGTTGGCATGGTTGGGGCAAATTCTTGTGCCCATGATGACTCAGATCACCTGTTGTAAACCTCACCATGGGGTAAGGACCAGCTTGGCAAGGCGGATGAGGGTGGAGGTGGAGGATTGGAGGAAGGGGTGGAGGTCAAGGAAGTGTTGAAGGGCATGGAGGTCTTCGGTGTGTGGAATGAGTAAAGAAGTATTTGGTGTCAGTGTGAAAAATAAGGGCGGTGGGCTGGGTGGGAAGACAAATGAATCGAAGAGGTGGAGGGCAAAGGGAGGTGGGAGGCAGAGACCATGAGGCTGCTGGGGTGTCAGGTTTATGTATTTTGGGGAGGAAGTAGATGGTGGAGATGCAGGGTGTGTGGATGATGAAGCTGGTGGCAGTGGAGGGTTGGAGAGCGGAGGCGATGAGTTGGGAAATAGTGGAGGAAAGTTATTGTTGGAGTTCCAGGGAGGGTTCAGGGGGAGTGGAGTGCAGTGAGTTCTACCTGGGAGATGTTCATTCCCCAGTGACATCTACAGAAGTTGAATCAGTTAACTGCACTGTGGTTGGCGTCCACGAATCAGTCCAGGCCAGTGTCCATTGTGATGGTCATCTGCCCAGTCCCAGAAAGCTGTTCAGGTTATTTGACATGCGTGGGGATGCCATAAAAGTGTGCCTGTAGTTTTGTGCAGTGCAGGAACCTCTCGATATTGGTGCAAATGCAAAACTCATTGCGGCATGTTGTGAGGAGTATAAGCACAGACCTCTACTGAGGAGGGAACATATTCAGGTGTGAAGAGAAGGAGATTGGTGGGCTATAGTGACAACAAGTTCTGGGTTGGAGAGGGTGGTACGATGGGCAGGGTGGAGTTTGGGTTGGAGGTATTGGGTGTGGAATGGGTGAAGAAACGAGAGGTTGTTGTTTGGGTTGGAGTGTGAGGAGTGGGGTTGGCTGTGTGGGTGGGGAGAAAGAGGGAATTAAGTTTACGGTGTTTTGGTAGAGGTGAGGTAGTTGGGTGTGTGTGGAAAGGATGACAGGTGGAACAAAGAAGGAGGAAAGTATCTGGGATGTCATGGTTAATAGTGTGGATCTGGGGGAAGGTGAAGCAGAGTGTGGCATGCAGGAGAAGGCAGGAAGATTAGGTGAGGATGAAAATAATGGGGAGGGGGGTGAGTTGTGGGGTTTGTGGGATAGAAATGAAGGCGAAAACCCCTGGGGATGGGATGGCTGTTGAGATGGCAACTGAGGAAGGTGATGTAACTGGAATATTGTTTTTTTTTAAAGAGAAAGTGAGAGAAGCAGAGTGCAGGCTAGATGCAGGAGTAGGGGAGAGGGAGAGCTAAACTTTTAGTGGAGGTGGCAGAGGAAGGATTTCTGGTTGGGCATGGTGAAAGGGTGGGTGGAGGTAGAGGCAAGCAGATAGAAACAAAAGGGAGAGAAAAATAGGTGGTAAGTCACGGAAGATCAGTATTGCTAATGCAGTTCAAAAGGTCTGATAGTTGGAGTACGTAGGTAGTCCGAGGGTCCAAGTGGGAGTCCATGTGAGCGTGGAAGTATATATCAAGAAAACAAGAATATATATGTATATATGCATATATATATACAGATATCAACAGTCAAAAATACAGATATAATATAGATATAAACACATATATATAGTCTAACAAAGTTCTTTCGTTGCGCATCTGCAACATCGTCAGTGGTACTATTATGTTCATCCTGTTGTATTGTTATCTATATTATATCTGTATTTTTGACCGTTGGTCAGTCAATGGTAAACATTGTGGACCGAATATACAGATATCTATTTACATATAAGGTAGTGATCAACTGTGTTGAGCAGACATTAATGTTAATATATATATATACATATATATATATATATATATCAGTCCCTTTTCTTGACCGATACATCACGTGTTAATTCCGCCTATTGAGATTTTCTCACTTACTACAAATGTGTCTAGAAAACGTTCCTTCCCTGAGGTGTTCCTTGAGAAGCTAATCTGCTTCACAACAATATTGCACATATAATGTACAATTGTCGCATACAGACCAGCGAAACTGTTCAGTCGGGCCTTTGAAGAAAAAAATAGGTATATATCTGTGTCTATTATTTCTTCTTATTTTATAATTTGATATAAATATATAAATATATATATATATGATGGCTGCCCCCTCGTTATCGAATATGGCCATTGCACGATATACCATTATTAATAATTATTAATTAATTCTATCGTGCAATGCCTGTGCATGAAGATATTTTTTAAAGTGAGGAATGATTGTGCACTGAGCCAATCCCACTCTCTGAGCGACAGTGAGCTATAACTCGAAAAGAAGAAAAGATCAACATCATTGGTAACTACTGAGCCGCAGCTTTTATTTCGGAGTTATTCCAGTTTCCTTAGTTGCCTTCTAGAAGAATGCCCTGACAAAGGCTAGGGGTCCTTCACTCCCAGTGGTTTAACCGCGCGATAGGGTGTCCAGCCCGACTATTTCTATGTCCCCGCGCATATACATACACATGCACCCATGTATATACACATATACATATACACATATATGTACATGTGTATATACATATTTACACACTTTTGGATGGCCGTTGACTCTTATGAGTTCTTCCACCCTTTGTCAGGTTTTGTTTTTTGTCCTGCAGGGTGTCCAAAATCACCCTGCTCACCAAGTAAACTTGGTGGGGTTGCCGGTTTAGTCGCCGACGACCTGACCATGCGACAGGTTGTACTGGGTTACATGTTACCAGTAGCACTCAAGAGTGACCCGACATATATATATATATATTTCGTTTCTGAATTTGTTTAGCAAGATTCTTATCTGGTTGTGGAACCAACCAACCAACCAACCAGAAATTTATAAATTTATTATAATAAATTGAAGTGAAAGCAACTGGTGCGTGTGTTTCTTATTGGCAACATGACCCTCCCAAAGTATAACAATATATATATATATATATAAGAAAAGAAGATGAAATCGAAAATGCAACTGGAGTCTTTTTTTATTTTTATTTTTATTTGGTTCCTTTACCGGTTTCGCAGTTCTTCTGCTTTTCAAAAGTAGAATTGAGATGGAGGGTCTGTGGTTTTTCTCACATCTGGTTGGTCTTTGAATGTTACTTGTTTTATATGGAAAAAAGTGGCTCGAAATGCTAGGTTTTTAGAGAAGTAATTTGGTTGGTGAATAAGTATAATAAATTTTGCGCCAGTTCGTGTTACAAAGTTCTTCAAACAAAGGGGAAGCTCAGGTTGTTTTTTCAAGTTTGGTTGGTTGATGCAGTCACATGAATAAGCACATCAGCTTTCGCGCCAGTTTGTGTTTGAATTTCTTTTTACTTAAAAAAAAGTGGCTCACGAAGGAACCAAATAAATATATATTTAAAAAAAAAAAACTCCAGTTGCATTTTCGATTTCATCTTTCCTTATACTTTCACTCGTGTAGGACACCTCGTTTTTTTTTCATTTTGTAAAAAAAACCTCACTTTCTAATATATATATATATATATATCTTCCTCCTCACCCACTTATTTCTGAGAGTGTCATGGAAGCAGAGTCCTCAAATACTCCTTCCAGTGGGTCCTATCAGAAGCAACCATTTCCAGCTAGCTCTCTTTCATTAAGATGTCCTGTTTATTAATGACAAAAAATGTTTTTCTTTTCCTCTGTTTGTTATATATATCCAGCCGTAGACATCTTGCCAAACAAAGGATTGGGAGGACCCTCAGTTGTGTCAAAGGCATGACAACCTCTCCTGAGTACTCGATGGAATGTGAGATCGTGCATAAGTGAGACACAGTTCCCTGGCTTACTTGGGAGATCAGTGGCTCCACTTCAGTACAGACTTGGTCTATATAGATCTGTCCAACATTTGCTAGCAGGGATGTTAAAACGACAATGATAATGATGAAGATATACAAATATATATATGTATATATATATATATATATATATAAGGAAAAGAAATCGGAAATGCAACTGGAGTTTCTTTAGGAATGTTTATTTATTTCCTTTACCAGTTTCACAGTTCTTATACTTTTCAAATGTAGAATTGAGAAGGAGGGTTTGTGGCTTTTCTTGCATCTCGCATCATCATCATCATCATCATTTTACGTCCGCTTTTCCCTGCTTGCAAGGGTAGGACGGGAACTGATTCTGGCTTGATTTCTACAGCTGGATGCCCTTTCTAACACCAATCTCATGTACAGTGAGTGCTGGGTACTTTTTTTCCATGGCACCTACACGTCCACTTTATAGTGTGGGCTGGGTGCTTTTTTGCCGTGGCACCTCCACGACCACTTTTCAGTGGAATGATAGGGACACCAGTACTATCATCTCATTTCTACAGCTGAGTAAACTGGAGCAATGTGAAATAAAGTGTCTTGCTCAAGGAAACAACACATCACCTGGTCTGAGAATTGAACTCACAACCTTTCGATTGCAAGCCCAATGCTCTAACGACTAAGCCATGCGCCTTCATAAAGTAAATGCTTACGGCACCTAGGGTTCCCAAGCGGTCCCCCATCTAAGTACTAACTAGGTTCGACGTTGTTTAACCGGTTCGGACGAGAACCAGTGTTTTCAGCGTGATATGGCCGTAAAATATATATATATATAGAGAGAGAGGGAGAGAGAGAGAGAGAGAGAGAGAGATAGATAGATAGATAGATAATTATTTTATCTAATTATATTGTGTTGTTTATTATGTAATTAAATAGATAATTAGATAGTGAGAGAAAGAGAGAGAGAGAGAGCATGAAGAGAGTTTACATGTGCAATGGAGAGGTAATAGACCTTAAGGAACCTGTTGCTTATATCCACGACCAACCACAAGATACCAAATCTTTGAGGAATGTTGCAGGACCGTGACAAGTGGAGAGATGCTGTGCTGAATAAGACCCGTCCCACCCTTGCAAGGAAAAGCGAATGTAAAATGATGATGATGATATATATACATACATATATACATAGACATATGGAGGCACATGGCTTAGTGGTTAGAGCATTGGCCTTGCAATCTAAAGGTTGCGAGTTCAATTCTCAGACCGGGTGATGTGTTGTTTCCTTGAGCAAGACACTTTATTTCACATTGCTCCAGTTTACTCAGCTGTAGAAATGAGATGATATTGACTGGGGTCCATGTCATTCCACTGCCACGGCAAAAAAGTACCCAGCCTACACTGTAAAGTGGGCGTGTAGGTGCCATGGAAAAAAAGCACCCAGCACTTACTGTAAATGAGGTTGGTGTTAGGAAGGGCATCCAGCTGTAGAAATCAAGCCAGAATCAGTTCCCATATGAGCAAGATAAGGTCAGCCGACCAGACACTGCCCACAGCAGAACAACCTGTCTAATCCATGCTAGCATGGAAGAACGGACGTAAAACGGTGATGATGATGATGATGATACATACACACATATGTGTTTGTGGGTTCAGCTCTTTGTTTATATCTTCACCACTTAAACAACTAGGGCCGTTTGTTTACGTTCCATAACTTGTGATTTGACAAAATACAGAGTGTCTCCCAAAAATGTATACACACTTTGATTACCTGTACAAGCAAATATGTATCCATTTCTTTTTGCGACATCGTATATCAAGCCTTAATTAAGGAAAGGGCATATTAGATAACGCAATATTACATAACATTACAAAAATAATTGACCGGATATCCATCTGGAACGACTTTGATCACCCCCACCCCCACCACCATCACAACACCGCAGTGAGACTGAACCTAGTACCCAGTGGTTGCGAACCGAAATCCTTAACCACACAGCCATGCCTGGAGACGAATGTGACGTAACTGGACCCGGAAGTGACGAATTATTACGTCACAGAAGCAGACACCTGCTTAAGTTCATCTGAGGACAGCAACATCACTTTTTCATAAAGCTGTGTATGTAGTCTCTCATCTCTCTGTTACATAAACACACTCTCACGCTTTGTACATATACATATATATGTGTGTGCATATAAACGAACAGCTACACCTGTATAAAAGGTCATAAACACATACACACTTTTACAGATTATATATACATACATATATATATATATATATATATATATATATATATATATATATACACACACACACAAACATATAATCTGTTTATATGGTGTGTTTTCCGCCTTTCTCTGCAATCTTGCAAAATTTATCTTTATCGGTAAGTAAACAAATTAATTATTAATTAACTCTACACAAATTTTGCCAAGTATACCCTTGTATGTAACATTGTATTGTGTATGTGATTATATTATTAGTCTAAAAATATATATTTTGTTTGTATTTTGCGTTAGAATAACAATAATAATGATGTTAAATTCAGGTGCGATTTTCATTACACACCTTATGGTTCGCATACATAGAATTGTTTATGATGATGATAATGGTCATTGTAAATTTATGTTGTTCAAAGGCTCGTATTTTTCGTTTTTATTTTTTATATTTATGTCGTGTTATATATATATATATATATGTGTGTGTGTATATATATATATATATATCATATATATATATATATATATATATATATATAACACGACATTATATATATTTGCCTTTCATCCTTACGGTTGTCGATAAAATAAAGTACCAGTAATACACTGGAATAATTACTGACCTTGTGCCAGAAGTAGAAACAATTATATATATATATATATAGTTCCTTTTTTGCTGATTCTGAATATTACGATTCATTAATTTTTTTATAGATATTTTGTTATCCATATACAAGGTGTCCCCAAAAATGTATACATACTTCAATAGTATTCTAATAAAAGTGTATACAATTTTTTTGGACACCCTGTATATTCATCGTATATTTTTGTTTGTTTATCTAAATTTATATATATATATATATATATATATATATATATATATATATATATATATATATATATACTTTTATACATTGTTATTTTGTGGCGATATATGATTGAAATTTTGGGTTCAATTTAATTCATTCTTTTTATTTCCATTAGTTTTAAGACATTGCATAGTGGCCAACGTGTTGAATTCTTGTGGCCATCAAATAAAGAAATACATTATTAATCCATTTAAAAGAACATACAGCAATAAAAATTGTACCCTCTTAACCGGAATGCTTGATGTTTAAATCTTTATTTTCCTTTTTTGTATTAAACCATTCATACTTGTTTAAAGTTATGTGTTAACCTTTCGTAACCATATTTCGAATAAGAATAATGAAGAATTTGAAAGGATTTAGTAATATAACTTGCTTAATATTGAGCTGGGATTTTGAACAAAACAAAGGATCGTACATAAAATTATGATAGATGTTTTTTTTAGATAAATGTAAACGCTTTAAAATAAAGAGCTTTGTATCAGAGAACTAGGGGTGATTTAGTATCAATAGGGTTAAACATGTGAATCTAGAAGAAAATACGTTTTAATGTTTAAGCTTTTTTCTTCTGTCTTTTATCGAAATACGATATAAACACGAGTGAATGAGTTGAACAAAAGCGATACAACAACAATGTCAACAAAAATCTTATTTTCATATGAGTCTATGACAAACCCTCTCCCCCAGGACTAAATCACCCCCTCCTCCTCATCCTACAACAAAATACCCTCGTCAACCAGACAAAAGGCATCCCAGTAAAAAATAAAACATAATTTAAAATTTGAATAACATCTGAAGGTAGATAGCTCGTTTTTATTTTTCATACAAATTTCATTGAATATTTTATTTCCAAGTGTATTATGTATTAGTCTGAGATTAACACTGTTATCAATAATATAATCGTTTAATATGTTGGGGTTTTGTCTGGTAGGATTTGGGGATTATGTTTGGGGCGTTTTTGTCCTGTGGGAATTTTGTTTGTATTTTGTTTCATATATACACACGGCAAAGAATGTTTATTGTTTATAGTATTTTCCCCATATGTATGTGTTTTTAAGGGCCAGAGTAAGGTCACCTGATGTTTTAAACCACTGTCCAGCAAGGGATACGGACAAACCCTGAATCAGATAAAATCCCGTAGGACTAAGGCCCACTGGACATATTCCCTTCTCCTACCAGACAAAAACCACACATAGCAAACAAATAAAACAAAATCTATTTATAGCTTTTAATTGATAAAGAATAAAATAAAACTAGCTTCCGAACGTATATGTATATATATTTTTTTCTGTGGGGTAGAGATGTTTTAGGGGTTTTTGTCATAGACCCGTCCAGCAATAGTTTCCTCTACTTACTTTTCCATTGTCTAACTGAAAAGACATTGACATAATTAAGTGCTTGAATGTTTTTTGTTTGTTTGTTTTGTTTTTTTAAATTTATTATAATTTTTATTATACAGAGCATATGAATAAATTTACAGTAGAATAACATAACAAATATGTTTTGAATATATACATAAATAACATTACAAATGCTTAGATAACATTATAAATTGCTCGCGATTCTTTCAGAAAGATATATTCTTTTAATGTTACAATATTAAAGAAAATGTAAAGGAAGAGGCGAACAACGGAGCCAACACAAGAGCAAAAGACAACAACGTACTGGGCAGCCTCTCTAATAATTGTCAAATAAGAGATTTACAGATGAATGTCATATAAGAGATTTATAGATACATTTTTCTTCGGGGCAATCTATTTTTCTCTCTCTACAAAAGAAGAAACTATTAAATATAACGTTTTTTTTTTTGTTGTTATTTAACATTGAATAAGCAGATTATTATAACTAGAGCAACAGGAAAACATTTTAATATCTGAAAAAAAAAAACGGCTAAGCAGGAATGAACTTCATATTCGGTAATCAAAAGAAGGGAGGTAGGTGTAAAAGCCAAACTCGCAATTTTCAATCGCTATCCATGCCAACCTTTATAGTTGGTCATGAATCTTAGGTAATGGGCAAAAGAATATGATCGCGAATACAAGCGGCCGAAATGGGGTTTCTCCGAAAGGTCTCTGGAGTAATGTTACTCAATAGAGTGCGTAGCTCAGAGATCAGAGAGTTGCTCTAGGTAGAGCCACTATTTCTCCGAATTGAGTGATCACAGCTCCAATACTGTGGGCATGTGGTTAGAATGTCTCGGGGAAAGAATCGCTGGACAGATTTTACTGGCAAAACCAACTGGGTTAGATAAGATCCATGAGCTTGGCTGGGCTCGCTTGGGGCTCCAGCTAGATCATTTGGAAATGGTTGCTTCTGACAGGACTCTGCTCCAACAACCTTCTAATGAATAAGTGGGCAAAGAAGAAGAAATTAAGATAACCAATACTGGAAGAATTATTTTGTCTTTAAGGGAAATTCTATTCAATATTTTTTCATTTCCTTGTATGATTCCATATGTAAGGAAAGCATTATTTCCATTGTCAACATCAGATGCTCTCAAAACTATGATGTCACTCTTACTCTCGGGATGGTAGTGAACATTTAGGGTGCAAGAGTCAACACTAGTAATGGAACATTGTCATTTTGATCTAAAATCTCAACAACAACATTGGCTGTCATTTAGAGATGGACTTCCATTATCTTTGACAAAAACCTCAAATTTATACACATCTTGTTTCTTTCTGTCTAATGACATGATGGCTGAAATAAAGCCATAACTAGTGATCAGAAATAGTAGATTTGATTTTTCTTTATGTAGTAGATATGTAAGTTGTCCAGCAGATTCAGGGTCAGTGGCATTGACAAAACCAATAGGGGAAGTCTTTATCTTTGTTTTCATAGGTGAGGAATTGGAGTATATCTTTGGTAAGTTGTGATTGTACATAAAGAGTTTTAACATTTTTAAGATTAAGAGGAGGTAATCCTTCATCTTGACAGGAGACAGGAATGTGATAGTGTCCTTGTGTTTCTCTGTCTACTGGATTGTTTAGAACTATTTTATATTCTTTAGATCCCATTCACTGTAGTGTGAATGTATCATGTTTGATATCACAGCTGAACTCTCCATTTTGTCTAACATTATTGTACGGCCCTTGCCATTCTGAGTTCAAATCCCGCCGAGGTTAACTTTGCCTTTCATCCTTATGGAGTCGATAAAATAAAGTACCAGTAATACACTGGGTAATTGCCGGCCTTGTGCCAAAAGTAGAAACAATTATTGTCTGACTATCACATAAGCAATGAAACTACCAACTTTGATCTTTTCAGAAATGGTTCCTGTGTTATAATTAAGAGCAGACATTATATGTATGTATATATTTTGGAAAAGTAAATAACAACAAGGAGTACAGTTACGAAAGGTGTTAGGTATATATATATATATATGAACCTAACATGGAATATATTCCTGCAAAATAGGCATTATGAAAAGGAAACAATGTCAGGCAGGGACACTGAAACTAGTCATCTGTAGAAATAGATATATAGGTAACCTCTCTCTATGTGTGTGTGTGTGTGTGTGTGAGAGAGAGAAAGGTACTTTATTTCACGTTTCTCCTTCTACCTGGAGTTGCGATCGATAGATAGTATTAGCAATTGGAAGACCAACGGAAAATTGTTTCCTCGGTCCGATTTGGCGAAAGTCGATCGACAGTCGATATATATATATATATATTCATTTATTATGTCTAAGCAGTGACCCTTGTTACCTCTGCCCTCACAGGATTATCAGTCGTGTCTGATGATCCAGATAGTGCGCTGGTGAAATTCCAGAATAACAAGGTTCACTGCTTGGACATAATGAATACATGAATAGTTAACTCTACATCGGTTTTGAGTAGTTTTTCTCGCATCTATCAATGACACACGAACGTATCATATATATATATATATATATCAGTTACTTTAGTCCATCCCAATTTATTTTATTATACTTTAGATAAATATATACTGTTGAGTGCTTGACATCTGTTATATAAACATCAGCTGATTCTAAATCAACTAACTCTTTTTCATCGAACACACACACACGTATATATATATATATATACACACACATATACACATACATACACACACACACACACACACACACACACACACACACACATCGGTGTGTTATTGTTTGTATGCATGTATATAATGTTTTTAATTCATGACATTTTAAAGTACTTAATGAGTCAAATGTCAAATCTTGAAACCTTGCTGCAGTGCGGCAAAAGACACAGAAATGTCACTGAGATATTTACTGGAACTTATATTATCTCAAAATATCTTAATCTTCTTTATAAACTTGTTAAACTAAAATTTTGAGTAAATCGTAACTACGTCTTTCTTATCTTCTTAACCTACCTGTTTATCTATTCGTGTCCGTATATCTCTATGTCGACCTGTCTATTTTTATTCACGTGTTTTTTCGCCCATCGCTCAATATCTGTCTTTCTCTCCGTTTATCTATGTGTGTATGCATGCATATATACACCATTCTAATAATATTGTCTGTACAGGCAATGAAAGTATGTATACATTTTTTGGAACATCCTGTATATATATGTGTGTGTGTGTAGAGAGAGAGAGAGAGAGAGAAAAGGTGGAATTGGAAATAGCACGAAAAATATATTTAAGGATGTTTTTTTTTCAAGAAAAACAGATAGTTAAATATATTTTCCGTGCTATTCCAATTCCCCTTTATCTCTATAACCCCTGTTTTGTATAGAACCTGACTCCCTTTTCAAATATACTGTACACACACACACATATGTATACATATATATTGTTATACTTTGGGAGGGTCATGTTGCCAATATATATATATATATATATATATATATATATATGGCATACATGACTTTTAGCGGTCGCAATAATGAAAGTAAATTTATTTTCATTTTCGAACGTCGTGTTTACATTTTGTGTGTGTGTTTAAACGAAACATGCTGGCGACGAAGCTTCTTCTTTGCACGGCTCCATGTGTTCTCTATGAGCTGTGTGTGCACATCAAGGTCCGCAGGATCTACAAAGTTCCGTTCGTGCACCACAGCATCATGAATGTAAATCCCACCTTCAATTTCCGAATAGGAAGCCCAACCATCGGAGATGATGCAGCTGCCTGGCATAATCCCTGCTGAATGATGGGGACGAGAGTGTCACAGCTTCGATTTGGGACTTCTACAAAGCAGCAGCGTCCAGAATGTCGGACTCACCATTCTGCAAGCCTCATTACAAGATTACTTCGGTATTGAGTACTCTTCTCTCAACCGCCAACTACACACACATACACACATACATACAATCAGTTAAAACGACAGAGGCTCTGATTTTGTCTTTAATCTCAGTAACTAATTTAGATCTAAACACACACACAAAATGTAAACACAACGTTCGAAAATGAAAATAAATTTACTTTCATTTTCAGACCGTTAAAAGTCATGTATGCCTATATATATATATATATATATATATATATATATATATATATATATATATATATATATATATATATGTGTGTGTGTGTAATATATGCGTGTATGTGTACAATTTCTACGTACTTATACCAGTTCCATCATTCATAAACTCTTGCGAATTTTTTCAAATGAATTCTTTATGAAGTTGCAGGTGGATTCAAGACTGTGTGTGTGTTTGGCCTCCGAGAAATTACCGTTGACCTGACTGAGCATTCCATAGACACGTGCACCGTTAAAGTAGTTCTAGTCCAATTCTTATGAATTAGCTGATTAGACTAGAACAGCGTGAAATAAAGTGTCTTTCTTTAAGACCCAACACACCGCCGGGAATCGAACTTACGACCATACGATGGTGAACACATACCGTAAACACTAAGTTATTCGCTTTCAGCAGTATAAATAAAAAAGACACACACACAGAGAACAGACATTAAATTTATATATATGTGGGGTGTCCCCCAAATATGTATACACATTTTAATTACCTGTAAAGGCAATATTTATTAGAATGCTGTTGAAGTGTGATACATTTTTGGGGACACCCTGTGTGTGTATATATATATATATTACATATGTATAATTTCTGTCGTAAGCAGGTGACGGAGTTAATGAAAGTTTGTGAACCCCGATGTCCTTAGTAGTTATTGTTGCCATTACTTACTGGCTGCTGCTGATGTTATTATTGGTGTTTATTACATTACAGTTGTAGCATAATATTCACACACGTGCCATATTCAGATTACTTTTCACACTTGTTTATTACCTCTTTCTCTCTGTTTTTTGTTGTTATTTTTATGAGACATTCTCTCTTCTTCGCTCTCTCTCCACTTTCTCTACCTCTCCCCCTCTCTTCATGTCTTGTTGCCCCCTCTCATATTAACAAAGAAAGACCATAACCTTTCCACAGCACGTGGTTCAGACACAATATGAGAGTAAAATTTGATTTTTATTATTCCCAGCACTTATCCATTTATTTAATTAAACTGCTAATGACAAATTATGTATTGTGGAAAGGGGATGATAGTAAGGGTATATATGTGGCATTAAGGTGATGGTGGCGGCATTAAACGCCGAAATTATTTATATTTTACTCCGCGTCTTAGAGAGTGGGAGTAAATGTGTGTGAGAGAGATAGAGAGGAAAAACTAATAGCATAAATACTTTTTAAAACTTCTGTCACACTATAGAAAGAGGATGGTAAGAGTGTGTGTGTGTGAGAGAGAGTGAAGTGGTAGTGTGGTGGTTTCGATTTTTCTTTTAAACTTACACTGTACAAAAAATATTTTATCCTCAAATTATAATTGAATAAAATATTCCATTTTAGAAGTTTCAGTAATTTGTTAAATTTAATCGATTCATATGCAATTAAATACTGCATATTGTATAATAAATAATTGTTTCTACTTTTGGCACAAGGCCAACAAATTACTCCAGTACATTACTGGTGCTTTATTTTATCGACCCCTTAAGGATGAAAGGCAAAGCTAACCTCAGTGGGATTTAAACTCAACGTAAAGGGTCATAACTCTATGTTACATGATATAAAATTATCATTAATACTTGGTTGTTTCTAATTAGATTGTGGAATTTCCATGGGTCAGCTAGTCATATAAAGTTTGTGTTTCCAGCATGACAGACTAATTTGGTAGTTTCAGTCATTTATACAATTTATTTAATATATATATATATTGATATTTTAATGATTTATTTCTAGAGTATAATGACACAAAAATATAAATTCATGAACAAAAATGTATACATGTAATTAAGTATTGTATAAATTATTTGTATGCATGCATATAACTTATAAATAAACCTTGTAAAATTCCATATTGATCTATGTCTAGCAATATTGTTAAGTGTTCAAACCCTGCCATAGCCTATTTGTGTAGAAAGCGTAATCTGTTGTCAACCTGACTCTTCGATGTCTTCAGCAGAGTCCACACTGTTGCAAGCATTCAGGCCAGGGCTCTGATTTGTGGATAACTTCCTTCTCTTTTCTCTCGTCTGTCTCATAAACCCTGGAAAGGATCATGGGCAGAGTACATCCCTCACTAACTAAACGCATTCCTCTCCCAATTCTAAGAGTTGTGTAGTTTGAAGTGAAGTATGTAGTTACGTACAGCAAACAGGTCAGAAGTCAAGTAAACGTATTTAAGACTATTCAACAGAATTCGTAATATTATCGGCTTGTCTCCTCACAGCCCCGGCGGACAGAATAAAGAAGGCGTTTCCCCGGAGGATGACAAGGGAGACGCGCTGGAAAAGCCACTCCAACTCGCGGGGCTCACACCTGCGGTTGGCCAGCTCAGCACATATGGTGGTGAGTAGGGTGGTAGCCCTAGGGCCGAGGACACCAGAAGTCTGCACTGCCAGGGGTACAACCGCAAATCTGTTGGAGAGTGACCGGTATTTGAGGAGTTTGGCCTCCTCAGCCCAATGTGCAGCAGAACGTGGGTTTTCACCAATACCTTGTGAGTAGAATTTGGTAGATGGGAACAAGAAAATCTTGACCCAAGGAGATAATATATATATATATATATAATACGTATAAATTGAGGAGACCACTAATCATGGGAGTACTCCGTGCATGGGGAGATGCTTGGATCTGCAGCTGGGATTTTACAGGAATGAAGTCAAGTTTGCACCATAAATTATGATTGAACCCTAAAAACAATTGCCATATGCAATAGAGTTCATTTATGGTGCAACCATGACTTTATCCGGCTTACTTGTATTTACACTCTGCATATTACAGCTGCCTTAGCTCTGGAGTGCACTGAAGTATAAATGTACATGAGACATCTGCATAACTGCATTGTATATATATGATAGAGAGGTTTGTCAGTTAAAGTAGTCAATGCTGGTATGCTGTATGTATATATAATATATAAACATATATGTTTGTCTTCATCTATGTTTATGAACCGGAAATTAAGCAGTTCAACAAAAAAGAGCTCAATAAAATAAGTACTGAGGTTGATATGATCAACTAAATTAACTAGTGTCCCAGCATGGCTGCAGTGAGATGACTAAAATCAGTATAAAAATCTAAATACAAGCTTTTTAATTCTGTCTTATAAATCATGTGAGATTGTATCCGTGTAATTATCCATTGAATCGGAGGTCGATCATGATTAAATATAATTGTAATTTCATATCAATAATTGGCTTGAACAACATCCAAGTTGCCATATTTAGTAAAACAATAACTATGCATGCACATACATGTGTGTGTCTATGAATATATAAGCACGTTTATATATATGTTGTATGTCTTTGAATGCATTTAAGCATGCATATATATATATATATATATATATATATATATATATATATATAAATATACTTGCTAGAGTGACAACTTTCTCTCTTTCTCTTTCTCTTTTTTGCTCTTTCACTTTTCTTCTTTTTTCTTTCTATTCTTTCCTCTCCATTTGCTGACATATGCTCAGCTACTAGCCTCCAATTCCTGCTCTTTCTTACTTCTACTACTTTACTTCCAAAGAAACAAGACGTGTTTGATGCTCTCCTCTATACTTACTGTTTTGGCATAAGTCTATTTATATTTACCTCCTCCCTGTGTTACCATTTGCACAACTTGCCTCTACCATATTCCATCCTCTTTCGATGTTTCTAGTTGTAAGACTTTTTGTTAGGTTAGCTTTGCCTTTCATCTTTTCGGGATCGATAAAATAAAGTACCAGTCATGCACGTAATCGACTTTCCCCCCCTCTCCCAATATTGCTGGCCTTGTGCCTAAAGTAGAAACAATTATTTATTTATCTACTAGCTTTGGTGTCCTAGTTGAAAGACACTCCATTGTTTTCCTCTTTCTCTATTGTTGTGTTGTTTCATATGCATCTTTCCAACTGCTTGTTGCATAATTATTATGCAATCTCACCTTTATGCTCAAAATTATAATGGCATGGGGTGGCTGACAAAGATAGATGTATTTGTTCATTCGTCCCATATGTTTCATTTTACTGTGTGCAACTTTGTTATATCTACAGTATTTAACTGATTAATTCAACTATTATCTATAGTTATTTTCATTGTGACCACTATGTACTATGTGTGTATGATCTCATATGTGTCAGTTTTATTATATACTGATGTTTATAAGTAAATACATGTTTCACTATTGAAGTGTTTAGATTCAAAATACTGTAAAGTGGTCATGATGGCAACACAGCAAAAAAAAGCACCTGGCCCACACTGTAAATTGGTCACAACAAGTGCCCAGTCCACACTGTAAAGTGGTTGAGTAGGTCCCACAACAAAATGCACCCAGCACACACTGTAAATGTGGTTGGTGTTAGGAAGGGCATCCAGCCATAGAAACTAAGCCAGAAACAGTCCTATATGAACAAGATACGATCACCTGACCCAACTTGCCTCAAACGGGACAGCCTGTCTAACCCATGCTAGCATGGAAAAATGGACGTTAAATGATGATGATCATAAATGCATACATACATACTTACATTTATATATATGTCATCATTATCATTTTTATGCCCGTTTTTCTATATACATTAGATGAATCCTCTCAAGTACACCATCTCTCCACTTGTTTCCTTCCTTTGTCATCTCCACTGAGGTTTAGTTTCTTGTGATTGGCTTTTATTATTTCTGCCAACGACTTTCTCGGTCTTTCTCTTCCATGGCTTTCTTCCACTTGGTGCTCATGACACTTCTTCACACAACAATCATATTATGTATATATAAATTTGACATTTTTCTCACATGTATTGAGTGCGAATTCAATTAATGTTTGAATGTTTTAACCCTTTAGCATTTACATTACTTTATATTTACTATAATATTTTTATGGTAAAGGCTTTATCTCACATAATATCGAATCTATGAGTGGCCCGTTAGAGCCAATTTGAACAGAAAGAGGTGAAAGAATTCTGGTTGGATACAGCTGGTTTAAATTCTAAAGAGTTAAGTATACTTGTATTTTAAACACACTTCAGGACTATATACACACACACGCACGTACACACACACACACACACACACACACGCACGTACACACACACACACACACACAGACACAGACACAGACACACACACACACACACATACACACACACACACACACTAATTATGGTGTCATTTCAATACAATTGTTTCCCAGACTGTTTCAGATTTGCTTTGAGACAGTCCTCCAATTTTCAGCCTATATTGATTTCATTTTAAGAGAAGTAAATTGAAAGTTCATAAGAGAAATATAGTTTCAGAAAATTACAGGGAGCTAACTAGTGGAGAGCCCACATATAAAGGAAGAGGAGTAAAATATAAGAGATTGGGTGCATGTGGAAGTAATTAGGAGATATTGATGGTCAGTGGGTGGAATCTCAGGCATTTAGAGTTTTTTTTAATCTGGTGTGAGTGGGATTTTCAAGTTCTTTAGTATAAATTTGGGGGTCAGTGATTGAAGAAATCGGTCCTCATGTTCAGATAGGTTGTGTAGCTTTTTAGGTATATTCCATCTTTCCACCATACACAGCTGACATGTTCTTGGGCCAATTGCATAAGGTCAGGACCATTCTAGGATCTTACATTTGATGGGAAAATGTGTGCTGCTGTTTTTAAGGTTTCATACCTGTCTTGCAAGTTGATTGTTAGATCTTTTATCTGGATTTCTGCTAGTTGTCTTGTGCTCTATACCACAGTCTCTTTCTAGAGATTGAGTGCTCTCCCAACATTGGATATTCTTTACTAAACTACACTACACTATATATAATTTTAATAATAATAGTTTCCAATTTATGTGTTTTTACTAAGTATGTTCTTTGTTTCTAATTTATGGGGAGAGGGGAAAGTTGAACATATTGACTCCTTTACTTTATTTTATCGACCCAAGAAGGTCTATAGACAGAATTGACCTTGGTGGGATTTAAACTTTGAACGTAAAGAGCTGGAACTAAATGCCACATGCTGTTTTGCCTGATGTTCTAATAAATCTGCCAATCTACAACCCTGATAATGATGATGAGGATATAGTAGTAGTAACAGAATTGTGTGTAGCAGCAAGTTTTCTATCATCTATACAAACCGTCTTTAAATCATTAGTTATTGAATTGAACTGGCTACTTTATGGTTGTAAAGCAAACAAACTTCTTAACCACACATTTTTATACACACACAAAGAAGTATATGTAGATCTGTAGTAGTAGTAGTAGTTGTTGTTATTATTGTAGTTGTTGATGGTGGTCTTATTGTTAGTGGTGATGTTGGTATTGTTTAAAGATATATGATGTGCTGGTTCTTGTTTATCATTAATTTATGCATGAGTGACTAAGTGTGTGTCAGGTTTATGTTGCGTGCGTGTATGTATGTCAACCTTGTGTGTATGCATATCAGCCTAGGCTTGTGTGTGGTTAATTTTGTTTGAGACTGGTTATATTTGAATGTGCATCTGTGTGTTAAGTGTGTGTGTGTGTGTGTGTGTGTGTGTGTGTGTGTGTGTGTGTGTGTATTGTTGCTAACTGAGTGTGAGTGAGTGTTGTTGTTATGTGTGTGTGTGTGTGTGTGTGTTGTTAAGTGTGGGTGTGCTGTTGTTAAGTGTGTTATGTGTTGTTGCTAAATATATGTTTGTTACTAAGTATTTAAAATATTAAAAACTTCTATCATACTTCATTGTTTTGAAATATTAAAATGTTAGAATTAAAATAATAATTATATTACATAGGCAAAATAATTGTAATATTACATATGTAACATAAATATATTACCTATGTAATATAAGAGAAATGAAAATGAAAAATATTGGATGCTGATAGACATGCACACTCAATCACATTTCATAACAAGGGTTGCTGGAATTTCCCTCTAATATTTTTTGAAGATGCCAACACATCCACAGCATTACCACAAGTAATAGTGAAGTTAAGGTGCTGGAATAATCAAGAACCTTTGCAGGCATTCCCAGGAACATCGGTAAGGTGAGCTTCCAGCAATGACAAGAACTTTGTTGTAAGCAGCTCAGCTCCCCTAAACGTCTCCAATACCACTGGCAGAAATGTATGAGTATTGTTGCTAAATGTGTGAATATATGTGTATAGTGAAACAATACAACACCATTCATGTTCCAGATACATAACAGTAAGTAACCATTTCATTATATATATATATGAGGGGCGGTGAATTGGCAGTATCGGTAGAGAGTCGGATGCCATGCTTCCCAGCATAGTTATGTCTCTTTACGGTCTGAGTTCAAATCCCACCAAGGTTAACTTTGCCTTTCATCCTTACGGAGTCGATAAAATAAAAGTACCAGTAATGTACTGGGTATTTGCTGGCCTTGTGCCAAAAGTAGAAACAATTATATATATATATATGGCAAAAAGCACCCAGCCCACACTCTGAAGTGGTCCTGTAGGTGTCATGACAAAAAGCGCCCAGTCCACACTGTAAAGTGGTTGTGTAAGTGTCGCAACAAAAAGCACCCAGTACTCACTGTAAATAAGGTTGGCGTTAGGAAGGGCATCCAGCTGTAGAAACTAACCCAGAATCAGTTCTGTATGAGCAAGACATAGTCACCAGACCTGGCATTACTCACAACAGGACAACTCGTTTAACCCATGCTAGCGTGGAAAAATGAACGTTAAACGGTGATGATGATAATATATGTATAGCCTCAGTTTTCCATTCATAACCTTCCTTGCCTTTCTTTACTCCATCTGTTCAATATTTCCCTCCTCTTCTAACCTTTTATCACTACTTCCCTCCCATTCTTTGTTTCCTATCGATCATGGCCATGTGGTTAAGGGGTTTACTTCACAACAACATGGTTTCAGTTTCAGCAGCACTACATGACACTTGATCAAGTGTCTTTTATTATAGCCATGAGTTGACTAATGCCTTTGGTAGAGAGAAAATGTAGAAGGCTTGTCATATATATATATATCTCTGTGTGTGATGCAGGGCCAGATTTAATGGGGGGGGGGGGGGCAAAGGGCCCTCCGCTGTGTGTGTGTGTAGGGGGGGGGGGTCACCAGCGATGGCTATAGCAATTTATTTGTGCTCTTAGCTGGGCTTTTTAGTTTTAGGATGGTTAGAATTTTTGAATTTAATACCTGTATTATGTATAACTTTTCAATTCCAATTACTTACGCTGAGCTAACTTTGATATGTAAAATTAAGGGGTTTACTGCGCATTCTAATTTTTTGTGTATGAGGGGCCCTCCAAACCTGAAGTTCACCGGGCCCCCCAAGATCTAAATCCAACCCAGTGTGTATGTATGAGTGTGTGTTTATATCCTGTAACTTAATTGTTGACAAAAAAAAAAGAATGATCACTAAAATAAGTATCAGACTTTAAGGTAGAACCCGAGGGTGGCCACAGTCTAATAACTCTTGAATCTGCCTCTCTTCTACAACCATTGTTTCTTTTTTTATATTGTTCTACAAGTTTGGTTCATAATGTTACAGCTATATTTCATCATTTCCTATCATCCTTTTAGTTCATTGGTTCTCAGAGAACCAGGTCAAATTCCTCCTCTTGCAATCCCAAATTTCCTCAATTCTGTCCTCCATTTTGAATTGTCATTTGGTAATTTTTCACCTGAACACCATATTAATGGGTGAGCAAGCTTTTGAGGATAACAATCTGTGATTGAATGGAAGTGGGGATGATCACGGCTAGAATGCTTTTGGTTATAGTTATGTTCAATAAGGACTGACCTTGGGCTAAACCATAAACTTGACAATAACAACAGGCTTGTACAGTATAAGAAATTGTTGTTGTATTCACATTTCCTTGTGCAAAGGCACATGGCTTAGTGGTTAGAGTTTGGCTCACAATTGTAAGTTCAAATTTTAGCAGTGGGTTGTGTTATTGAGCAACACTTTATTTCATGTTGCTCCAGTTCACTCAGCTAGCAAAAATAAGTAGCAGCTGTAACTCAAAGGGCCTTTGTCACATGGTGTGACATGCTAAATCTCCTTGAAAACTACATTAACCCTTTAACATTTACATTACTCTATATTTACTATTGTATTTTCACAGTAAACACTTCATCACACATAATTATCTCACATAAAATTGAATCTATGAGATTTTGATATTATTTATTTTGACAACAATACCTTAACATAAGTATGAGTGGCCAGTTACAGCCGGTTTGAGCAGAAAGAGGTGAGAGAATTCTGGCTGGATATAGCTGGTTTAATGCGAAAGAGTTAAGGGTACATATCTGTGGAATGCTCAGCCACTTGCATATTAATACATGATGAACTGTACCTGTAATTCAGAGGGCCAGCCATGTAACACAGTATGGCATGCTAAATCTCCTTGAGAACTACATTAAGGGTTCATGTCTATGGAATGCTCAGCCACTTGCGTATTAACTGTTAATCATTACTACTATATGGATCAGAAATATGGACCTTATCTGTTCGTCTTGAAAGATGGCTTGGATGGAGCATATTCAAAAATCTACTCAGAAGAATCAAAAATATCTATTGAGATTTGATTCCAATATCCCTCAGACTCAAGGAAAAAAGACTACAGTTTGATGGTCACTGTCATCAAGCCAACAAAGAAATCACTTCATCTCTCCTTCTGTGGCATCCCTCTGGATGTATCTATTCACGAAAACTGACTTGCCCAGACACCATAGCTCATGGTTGGACATAAGGGATCTGGGGACAGCAATGCAGGACCGAATAGTGTGGAAAGGGATTGTGAAGAGAGTTCCAACTGTCTACAGAGGAGTCGAAGGATGATGATGATGAACTCTTAATATTTTGCATTGCATAGGACCACATTAGGAAGACATTCTTTAAAAGTACAAAACAGTACTATATTACATCACATTAAATAATGAAGTCTTTACTTTAGTTCACTGCAAATTTTCACAATAATTTGTCCAATAGTAAAGACACTATAAACATTTGAATTATTTTCTGCTAAATCATTACAGGATGTTAAGAGTTAATGCAAAATGCACTGAACATGTGATTCAAAAGGCCAGCCTTTTCTCACAGTCATACTAAACCTCTCTGAGAATTGTGTTAACCCTTTAGCATTTAAACCAGCTGTATCCGGCCAGAATTCTCTCACCACTTTCTGTTCTAACCGGCCGTAACTGGCCATTCATACTTATGTTAAGGTATTGTTCTCAAAATAAATAACATCAAAATCTCATAGATTTGATATTATGTGAGATAAAGGCTTTACCATGAAAATACAATAGTAAATACTAGCAGAATGGCCTGGCATTGCTCGGGATTCTAAACATAGATTGGCATGTTTATCCCTCCTTTCTGAAACAGTACAGAGAAGTACTGAATACCTCGGCCTTGCGAACGTCGAATAGCAGATTCCACTGACGATTCGTTTGCCCGCCTTGTTCTTTTTCTTGCCGCTTTCGCAGTATTTTGGCCAATGGAGTATCTCTTCCTTTGAGGCATGACCTAAAAGCAGGACGAAGTACACTAAGACTAACTGGTAGAGTAAGGAGTAAACTCGTCAGTGATGCATGTGAATATCCGAACCGTTGACTATGTAATTGCTAAGCCATGAGTGCCGTCTTAACTGGGGTGCGACATTATAGCGATGTATCTACCTGCATTATGACATTATGAAAACATTGACTTCTCTATCTGTGTGTATATGTGTATATATATAGTGTGTGTGTATATATATATATATATATATAGTGTGTGTGTATATATATATATATATATATAGTGTGTATATATATATATATATATATATATATATATATATATATATATAGTGTTCTCATTGTTCTCATATATATATATATTGTTCTCATAGCTGACGTATTATCTTCGCTTTTTTCCGTTCATTGCCAGGGAACGTCTTCACAAACCAAAGTATCGTCTTTCCACTTTTCCTTCGGTTGCAACGTTTTTCGAAATATTTACTTCTGCGTTTTATGTTTTCATAATGTCGTAATGCAGACAGCCAGACATACAGACATATTATAAGGGCGTGACGTTATAGCTATCTAAAAAGACAAAGAAAGAGAGAGATCGCTAACTGGCGCCTAATGCGGTCCCTAGGGCATTGGAAATTTGAAATACGTTTTGCTCAAAACACTCACACGACCATAAGTATTATAAGTATAAAGTTTGAAAAAAATTGGTTGGGTGGTTCTCGAGTTTTAAGGAGACAGACAGAGAGACAATCTCTGTTTTATATATATATAGATAATGTAATGTAAATGCTAAAGAGTACACATATATGTGGAATGCTCAGCCACCTGCACCTTAATTTCAGTAGCAGGCTGTTCCATTGATCATACAACCAGATAACTTATCATTGCAACAGAGGCCCAACAACTACATTTGCTCATGATCTGAACTAATTCTGCACATGATAATAACAGAAAGGTCATCAGTAGGTTGGTTGCACTGCAATTTGCACAAACTTGGACATGTTAATATGCTACGTATTTCCTGCAATTAATATACTGTGTATTTCCTGCATTTAATGCACCACCATCGGAACTAAGCCAGACAGTTGTGGAATATTAAAATGTCCACTGTGAGATGGAACATACATACACACACACATACATACATATATACATGATGATGATGGCTGCCCCCTCGTTATCGAGTATGGCCATTGCACGAGAAAAAAAAAAAATATATATATACATAGATATTAATAACAATAATAATAATAATAATAATAATAATAACGACAACAACAATAATATACATATATATATATACACACACACGCACACGCACACACATATACATATCTATACACACACACACACACGATAGCAACTAACAGCGCTGCGATTGAATGTGGCTTTTTAGCCCAGCCAATGATCTAAAATGCCTTGCACAAAGTCAGCAACCATACATACATACATACATACATACATATATGTAAAACATTCCAAAAATTTTGCATCTAATAACTGCATATACACATGTACAGATACAAAGCATATACACATGCGCACATACAACTCAAAACATACAATAACATCCATATCTACACATGCATGCATACATACATATCTACCTAGTTGATGTTGTGTAAATTCCAATGAGAGAGTCTTGTATCTATGTTAGAAACTGACTCTCTCTCTATTGGTAAAACTTTGTGAAATTATAAAACCAGAAGAACATACATACACACCCATACATACACATACATACATACACATACATACATACCCATACATACATACACACCCATACATACATACATACACACACATACATACAGTTAAAGTTCATTGATATGCTCTTTTATATAATCACCATCATCATCATCATCATCATCATCATCATCACTATCATAATTGTCATCATTATCATCATGGTCAAACTGTACACATAACCTGAAAGGCAATTGGCTAATGTTTATGTACAGGTTGCATATCTGAAGAGTCATCATCAACAGCATTTTAAGGCCATCTTCCCTGCTAAAGATGCGGTTAGCTTTGCTGGCTCCCTAACAAGTTTCTCTACTTTTCCTTATCAATTACATTCCCCTTTACCAGCACCCTGGCTTTCATTTCTTCCTCCATATTTTTCAGCCATGTCTTTGTTGGTTTTCCTTTCCTCTACCTTTTTCCACATTCATTTCCATTATTCCTCTAACCAAGTCACTTTCATCCTTCCTCAACACATGACCTAACCATCTTATTCCATTTCTTTTCACAACATTTATTCCCATCTTCACCTGCAATTCATCTGTTGTCTTATCTTCCAGTGATACCTCACTCATCCACTTTGTACAGAGGTACTGTCAGTAAAGTCAGGGTAGGAATGGAGTTTAGTGAGGAGTTCCAGATACAAGTAGGAGTACATCAAGGTTCGGTCCTCAGCCCGCTCATGTTCATTATAGTCCTCCAAGCCATAACAGAGGAGTTTAAGACTGGCTGTCCATGGGAACTTCTGTATACTGACGATCTGGTTATAGCAGAATCAGTAGAGGAGCTAGAGAATAAATTCTGGCTATGGAAACAACAGTTGGAAGCAAGAGGACTGAGAGTGAACCTAGCTCAGACAAATGTGTTGATGGGTAGAAAAGAGGACAAAACTCTGATTCCGTCAGGGAAATGGCCATGTTCGATATGCAGAAAAGGAACTGGCATAAATTCTATAAAATGCACACAATGCAGTTCCTGGGTACATAAGAGATGTAGTGGGATAACAGGCAAAATAACAGGTAGGGAGAAATATGTATGCAGTAGATGTACAGGGAAATTAGACAGTAGGAGTCGCATTGATAGACACATTTTTCAAATGCAGGAGGGTGCTATAGAAGTGGTGGATAGCTTCTGGTACCTAGGAGATCAGATTAGCATGGGAGGGGGTGTTCTGAGGCCATAGTATCTAGAATAAGGATGAGTTGGAAGAAGTTTAGGGAGCTGCTTCCTCTGCTGACGAAGAAGTGTTTCTCCCTGCGTACGAAAGGCCGGTTATATGATGCCTGTGTGAGGAGCGCGATGCTTCATGGTAGTGAGACATGGGCAGCAACTGCAGAGGATATGCGACGGCTGGAGAGAAATGAGGCAAGCATGCTCCATTGGATGTGTATGAACGACCCAGCATGAATGTGTTGAGAGAGAAACTGTGTCTGAGAGGGATTGAATATAGTGTACAGGAGAGGAGACTGAGGTGGTATGGACATGTGATGCACATGGAGGATGACCGATGGGTGAAGAAGTGCCAGGAAATGCCAGTTGAAGGAAGACGTGGTAGAGGTAGACCACGAAAAACATGGGCGGAGGTGGTGAGAACAGACCTCAGATCGTTGAAGCTCACGGTGGAGATGACGAAGGACCGTGACGAGTGGAGAGATGCTGTGCTGAATAAGACCCGTCCCACCTTTGCAAGCAGGGAAGAGCGGACGTAAAATGATGATGATGATGATGATATATACACACACACATACGCACACATATATATATATATATATATATATATATATACACACACACACACACACACACACACACACACACACACACATACATATATATCATCATCATCATCATCATTTAACGTCCATGTTCCACGCTTGCATGGGTTTGGACGGGAGTTTTCCCACTTGAGGCAAGAGTGGTTGTCTTGCTCGCATAGGACTGTCTGGCGGGTTTTCTACAGTTGGATGCCCTTCCTAACACCAACCACATTTACAGTGTGGGGCTGGGAGGTTTTTACCGTGTTGCCTACACGGCCACATTACAGCGTGGACTGTCTGGCGGGTTTTCTACAGCTGGATGCCCTTCCTAACACCTACCACATTTACAGTGTGGGGCTGCGAGGTTTTTACCATGTTGCCTACACGGCCACATTTACAGCGTGGACTGTGTGTTTTTTTTTTGTCGTGACACCTACACGATCTCATTTGTTTCGGCCTGGATGTTGTTGCACCAACATAACTTTACATTGAAAGGGGCGGTGTGGATGGAGTGGGGGTGGTGGGACGGGGGTGTATTTTGTTAGAGATGCCTACTGACTGTAGTAGGTTTTACTTTGTATTTAGGTAAGGCGGGTCTTCTCTATTACTGAGTACCGCCAAAGGTCTCGGTCCAGTGACATTGTCTTGGAGAGGTGTAAGTGTGTGAGGTCGGAATTTATCAGGTCGTCCCAGGTTTTTCTGGGTCTGCCTACTCCGTGGCTACCGTCTATCTTTATTGCCCTGCACTTTGCTATACAGCTGTCGTCTTTCATGCGCATCACGTGACCATACCAACGTAGCCTTCTCTCGAGTAAACAACATCTGATCCCTCTTATTTCTAATTTTTTCCTTAGTTCGTTTATGCTTTGCCGTTTGCATATATTACTATTACACATCCAGCGGAGCATGCAAGCTTCGTTCCTCTCTAGTCTGCATGTATCCTCTGCACACAATGCCCAGGTCTCACTGCCATGCAACATTGCTGTTCGTATGCAGGCATCATACAACCTGCCTTTCATTTTTAGGGAGAACCCTTTAGCGGCTAATAGTGGTATAAGCTCTCTGAACTTGTTCCATCCAGTTCTGACTCTAGCTACTGTACTTTCAGAGCACCCTCCCCCATGCTGATTTTGTCACCCAGGTAACGGAAGCTGTTCACTATTTCTATAGAACCCTCTGCGCAATTGAAAGAGCTAGTATTTTGTGGGCACTTGCTGCTACTTATTGCACCAGAGCACCGGCCACATGTAAAATCTGTGTTCTTAGTTAGCTTACCTGTGATCCCACTACATCTTTTATGCACCCATACTTTGCATTTGGGACATAAAATGGAGTTTCTACCTATGCCTTTCCTACACACTGAGCATGACCATTTCCCGGAAGGGACCGGCGCCTTATTTTCTTTCCTACAAACTAGAACTTTAGTCGTAGCCAGGTTAATTTTAAGGCCTTTTGATTCTAGGCCGTGCTTCCATGTTTGGAATTTCTTCTCTAGCTCGGCCATTGATTCAGCTATGAGCGTTAGATCATCTGCGTATAGGAGTTCCCATGGGCAGTCGGTCTTGAACTCCTCTGTTATAACCTGAAGGGCAATAATAAATAGTAGGGGGCTAAGAACAGAGCCCTGATGGACACCAACTTTTACGCTAAACTCTTCACTATATTCGTTGTTAATTCTAACCTTGCTCACTGTTTCTTTATACATGGCTTGTATAGCTCTCACAAGCCATTCGTCAACACCTAGTTTTCTAAGAGCCCACCAGATAATGGAATGGGGGACTCTGTCGAAGGCTTTCTCCAAGTCGACAAAGGCTAAGTATAGGGGTTTACTTTTAGCTAGGTACTTCTCCTGTAGTTGTCGTACAATGAAAAGAGCGTCTGTGGTACTTTTGCCTGACACAAACCCGAACTGCATTTCATGACCTGGTCGATTAATTTAATGCCTCTATAGTTACTCCTATCTAGGGCGTCTCCTTTACCCTTGTAACAGTTAATGATGATGCTGCTACGCCAGTCCTTCGGAACAACCCCATTCTGTATGACTTGGTTTACTATCCGGGTGACCATGGTGTGTCCCACCGTTCCAGAGGCCTTCAGCATCTCAGCAACTATTTCCGAAGGCCCAGCCACCTTACCCGTCCTCATATCTTTGATTGCCTTACTTATTATACTACCTTCAACTAACACTGCTGGTCCCTCTATTGGATCGATCTGGGGGAGACTATCCTTCTCCCATTTATTCTCCTCATTTAGTAGCCTCTCGTAGTGACACTTCCAAGCGACCTTCTTATCAGCGTCAGTGATGGCGAGTATGCCATCATCATTTAGTACACACTTCTCCCCAACAATATCATGGTTTTCCTTGACACATTGCCTAGCAATCCTGAACACCTCACGTTTTTGGTCCTCGCGTTGGAGAACATGCTTGAACTTTCTTTCCTCTGCTTCCCTTCTTGCGAAGTACACTTGTCTCCTAGCTTCCCCCCTGGGCACTTGATAATATATATATATATATATGTACATGTATAACATCAAAATCTCATAGATTTGATATCATGTGAGATAATTATGTGAGGTAAAGCCTTTACCATGAAAATATAATAGTATATATAAAGTAATGTAAATGCTAAAGTGTTAAGGTGTTGCTACTGCTGCTGGCAACAAAGGGCCTCTCTGTGTTAGTCTACCAGTGATCCCACTTTATTTCTTGTGTGTCTACAGTCTACACTGAGTACACAATATGGGATTCCTACCCACTCCTTTTCTACATATTGAACATAGCCATTTCTATGATTGTAGGAGGGTCTTATTCTTTTCCTTACTTTCTAAAACTTTAGGCCTTTGAGGCCTTTGATTTTGCTTCCATACCTGGAACCTTTTTTTCTAGCTCTTCTCTTGATTCAACTATGAGGGCTAGATCATCAGCATACAGGAGCTCCCACAAGCAACCAGTCTTGAATTTCTGTTATGGCCTGGAGGATTATAATGTACAGGAAGGGCTGAGGACAGCTATGGTGGACCCCCACCTACACATTAAACTTGTTGCTGTATTAATTTGCCAACTGATATCTTTCTTGTGCACCACTGTGAGTGTCAGAAGGACAATCAACATAATTGTTTCTACTTTAGGCGCAAGGCCAGCAATTACCCAGTGCATTACTGGTACTTTATTTTATCGACCCCGTAAGGATGAAAGGCAAAGTCAACCTCGGCGGGATTTGAACTCAGATCGTAAAGGGACGTAACTATACTGGAAAGCATGGTGTCCGACCCTCTACCGATACTGCCAATCAAGATAATAATAAATGGTGCTTCTACAGGATTGCTTAACTTGCTAGAAACAACAGCTAAATTGTCCTCAAATTACGCTCCCACCCTTATAATAAAAAAAGCAGGATACATTGAATAACCCATTAGCATTCACATTACTCGATATTTACTATTATATTTTCATGGTAAAGGCTTTACCTCGCATAATTATCTCACATATACCTTAATATCAGTTTGAGTGGCCAGTGACAGTTTGAACATTAAAAGGATAATGTAGCCCTAACTACACTACATATCAAGACAGAATGATCATAGCAGGAATGTCTTTGGTCATATATATGCTCAAGCAGAGCTGACATGGGGTTAAATAACAACTTTGATAATGACCATGATCATAATCAAGTTAAGAAAGAGAGAGAGAGGAAGGGGAGAGGTCAATCGTTTAGCCTCAATGAATCAGCAAACTCAAGTAAGGCTGGTCCCCACCCAAGTGGTTGTTTATGATGCTAGTTGTC
>OZ024741.1:167234942-167292442 GCA_964016885.1 Eledone cirrhosa | reverse complement strand
GATCAAACAGTATATCTGTGATGTAACTTAACCCTTTAGCATTTAAACTGGCTGTATCCGGCCAGAATTCTCTTGCCTCTTTCTGTTCAAACCGGCTGTAACTGGCCACTCATACTGATGTTAAGGTATTGTTCTTAAAATCAATAACATCAAAATCTCATAGATTCGATATCATGTGAGATAATTATGTGAATTTACCGTGAAAATATAATAGTAAATATAGAGTAATTTGAATGCTAAAGGGTTAAAGGTTTCTTACAAATTATGTTTGAGGATCTTTGTTTAAAGATCCTCAAACATAACCCCTTCACAATGGATGGTTTTGTTTCATTAAACCATTGGTGGCTTTGGCCAGGCTGGTATCAAAAGGGTTAATACAACTTTCAGGCTTAACCCTTTAGTATTTACATTACTCTATATTTACTATTATATTTTCATGGTAAAGTATTTACCTCACATAATTATTTCACATAATATTGAATCTATGAAATTTTGATATTATTTATTTTAGAACAATACCTTAACATCAGTATGAGCATCTGGTTACAACTGGTTTGAACAGAAAGAAGTTAGAGAATTCTGGCCGGATATGGCTGATTTAAATGCTAAAGGGTTATTCAGCATGATACAGTGGGACAAGGCTGAACTTTGGAATTATAAGTACGATCCACTCAATGTGCTTCCACACAGTTTCCCTCTACCTAATTTCATTCAAAAGATTTGGTAAACCCAATTCTATGGCAAGAGACACTCCAACAAAAGATACTTGTCCAAGTTACTTTGCAGTGGAATCAAACCCAGAACCTCATGATTACAAAGCAAACTTTTTAACCAGACAGCTATGCCTTTGCCCACGAGGTGAACATACATAAATGACATCAGTCTCACTCTCATTAGTCTCAAAGGGTTAACAACTTTGCTTTTTCCTGTTTAGTCAGGGACAGAAAGGCAGTGGTCATGGCCCTTTCCAGTGCCTTCAACAGAGGTGGTGGGAAGAGAGGAATATATCTTTAGACTAGAGATGTATCTGAATGCTTGCAACAGAGTAACACTGTTAAAGTCTAGTGGATTAACCCTTTAGCATTTAAACTGGCCGTATCTGGCCAGAATTCTCAATGTTCAAACCGGCTATAACTAGCTGCTCATACTTATGTTAAGGTATTGTTCTCAAAATGAATAATATCAAAATCTCATTGATTCAATATTATATGAGATAAAACCTTTACCGTGAACATATAATAGTATATAATGTAAATGGTAAAGGGCTAAACTTGGTGACAGATTAAGTGGTTATTGGCTCTGCCTCTTTGTTCTGATTGAATTACATATGCACACAAACAAATAATAAAACAAATTTACAATAACTCCTAAGAAAACAACATAAATGTTATTACTTATTAACTCTTAATAGCTTGTACCACATAAGGCCACATTAGCAAGAAATTCTTGAAAAATACTACAAAACAGCGTAAGGGTTTCTGATTTAGGCACAAGGCCAACAATTTTGAGGGAGGGGAAAGTCGATTAAACCAACCGTAGTGCATTACTGGTGATTTATTTTATTGACCCCCAGTTATATCATCATCATCATTTAATGTCCATTTTTCCACACTAGCATGGGTTAGATGGGTTGCCCCATTGTGAGACAAGCCAGCAGGTCTGATGACCATGACTTTCTCATACATGACTGGTTTTGGCTTGGTTTCTATGGTTGGATGCCCTTCCTAACATCAACCATATTCACAGTGTGTACTGGGCGCTTTTGTCATGGAACCTACATGATCATTTTACATTGTGGGCTCGGCGCTGTATCACCATCTCGACTACTTTACAGTGTGGGCTAGGGGTGGGGTGTTCAGGCATGGGGGGGGGGGGGTTAGGACATGGGAAGGACATAGACGGGGGAGGGTTGTTAGGACATGGAGGGGTGGTAAAGTGTTTACTGTAGTTTATTGCACATTTTCACAATAATCTACCCATTAGCAAAGATATTATAAGCATTTGAAATATATCCAGGTTAGATATTTTCTACTAAATCATTACACGATATTAAGTGTCAACTATACATATGTAATTCTTCGAACATTATTTTTAGCATAATTGCCTGCATCACCTTAAATGTTAAAGTCTTTACTCTAATACTATACATTTTCACAATAGTATGTCTACTAGGAAATATATTATAAACATTTGAATTAATAAACATGTTTTTAGATATTTTTTACTAAATCATTACAGGATGTTAAGAAGTAATTAACAATCTTGCATGTGCAGTATTTAGAAACAAAATGATGCATCACATTAACAAATTATTAGTTTAATACAGAAAAATTTCACAATGATCTGTTCACTAATAAAGATACTATAAACATTTGAATTGACAAACCCATTTTTTGCTTATTTTCTGCTAAATCATTACAGGATATTAAGAGTTAATGATATGTGTGGGCTGTTAGCAACAGAATAAGTGCTGTCTTTTGCAACTGGACGGGAGTTTCAGTCCTCTCTGTTAGTCCTTTCTCAGTTCTCTCTCTCTCTCTCTCTGTGTTTGTGTGTTTCTATTGTTGAGTCTAGACACAAACAATGCTGACCAATTTATTTCCATTGAGAGGACTGTTGTACTTGGAATTGAATGATGACAGGAAACAGAAAGTTGGTGGGGGGTTAGGAGAGTGAGTGGGGCTAGAAAACTGTGTGCATGTGTGTGTTGGCTAATTACACCAAATTTTACGCCCCCTGCACCCCACCCACTACTAATTAGTCAACTTGGTTGAATTGATTTAATTCTGGAAAGTGTAATTTTTTATTTTGTTTTCGCATTTCTTTTTTTTTTCTTCAGCAATACTCTAAAACTGTTCCCTCCACCAAAACAAACTTCCACCATCTGTTTGTCAATCTGTCATTCTCTCAGTGAGTCAAAATGTTTAATTTATTTATTTGTAATTTACATCTTCCTCTATGTGTGCATGTGTTTGTGTGTGTGTGTGTGTGTGTGTGTGTGTGACAGGCACGTGGCCTAGTGGTAAGGGTGTTGGATATATGATCATAATGTTGTGGGTTCGATACCTGGGTTGTATGTTGTGTTCTTGAGCAAAACACTATTCCACGTTGCTCCAGTATACTCAGCTGAAAATGAGTACCAGCAATAGCAGGGGCTTTAACCCTGTGATGGACTGGTGTCATGTCCAGGGGGAAGTCTTGTACTCTCAGTTGCTTCATGCCATGAAACCAGGATAAGCACCGGCCAAATGGGTCTTCTGGCTTAAGACAGACTTTAGATATATATATGTGTGTGTGTGTGTTAAGACAGACTTTAGATATATATATATATGTGTGTGTGTGTGTGGCTTAGTGGTTAGTGTTTGGCATGATCATAAGGTTGGAAGCTTAATTCCCAGCAGAGCACTGTATCCTTGAACAAGAGACTTTATTTACTGTAGCTGTAATTGAAAGAGTTATCCTTGTTACATACTGTGTCACGCTGAATCTTCCTGAAAACTACATAAACCCTTTAGTTACCAATGCAGCCAAAACCAGCTCTGGGTTTATGAAATAAAACCACTCATTTTAAAGGTTTCCAATTTAAATTAAAATCTTCCAACATAATTTTATACAATAACCTTACATTAAGTTACTATCTTAGTAATGAAATAATTAATAATTTTAGTAAATCCCTTGAAATTCTTCATTAATTAATTTAAAAATTTTTTTTTTTTCATTAGAAATGTGGTCATGAAAGGGTTAAGGGCACATGTGTTTGTGGAATGCTCAGCCACTTGAACATTAACTTTATGAGCAGGCTTTTCTATTGATTGGTTGTATAACTGAAACACTTGTCATCAGAACCAACAAAGGTTTAACCCTTTAGCATTTACATTACTCTATATATACTATTGTATATTCATGGGAAAAGCTTTATCTTACATAATATCTCACATAATATTGAATCTATGAGATTTTGATATTATTTATTTTGTGAACAATATCTTAACATCAGTATGAGCGACTGGTTACAGCCAGTTTGAACAGAAGGAGGTGAGAGAATTCTCGCCGGATACAGCCAGTTTAAATACTAAAGGGTTAACACACACACATGCACACATAATTTGGTAGATGGAAATTACAGAAACCTATTGTGTGTGTGTGTGTGTGTGTATATATATATCATCGTTTTTATGTCCGCTTTTCCATTCTTGCATGGGTACACACACACATCAGGTTTTCTGTAGATTCCATCTCCTACATTCCACTAACAAGGCATTGGTCAACCTATGTCCAACCACTTTACAGAGTGTACTGGGGGCATTTATTGTGTAGATCACCAACACTACGTAGGTTGTTATGTCTTTGACATGGCAGAAGAGTCCTCACAACCTTTTGTTTGGCAGGTTTTCTATGGCTTGTTGCCCTTCCTATCACCAACTACTTTACAGGGTGGACTAGGTGTGTTTATCATATAGATCACCAACATTAAGAGGTTATTGTGTCGTTGACACAATTGAAGAGCCCTCTGAAACCTATTTGGGTTGGTTTCTACAATTTTTATTGCAAACCACCTTACATATGTATGTATGGTCCCGTAACTCCTGATAGAGTTGTAGGGGTGCCATATTGACATATGGCGTTTCTTGGGTATTTTAAGCCTGGTGGAGCCCATCCCTCACCAGGCCTGAATACAGCAGATTTCTTCCATAGAATGATAGAAAAAGGAGGTGAGAAAGGGATATAGGAGAATCGACCCCAGTATAGTCGGATTTGATGTAGTGATGAGTAGGAGGGAAAGGATTACCTTTGATTAGATCGGAGTGGTACTTACTGGTGTGTCAAGATTTTAGAGGGGTGGTAGTGATGGTGAGAATAGCTTCTAAGGAGTGCTAGTGGAGGAGTGCATATGGATGGGACAGGTCACATTTTATGCTGGCAGGTGAGTCTTCTTATCCAAAGTCATCCTGAGTCTGCTTCTTCTATGGATCCCATCCACTGAGATTTATCTGCACTCCTTTATACAACTGTCATCTTCCATACGTATCACATGTCGGTACCAACACAGTCTACTCTCTTGCATGCTGCATCCAATTCCTCTTGTGCCATGTTTTTCTCTCAGCACACTTATGCTATGTCATTTATACACACTGACATTATACATCCATCAGATCATACTCACTTCATTTCTTTCTAAACTTCGCAGGTCTTCTGCTGTTTAGGCCATGTCGCATTGCAGTTTGCATGTAAGCATCATTCCGTCTAACCTTCATTCTGAGAAAGTAGCCCTTTGTTATTAACAGAGGTACCAACTCCTTAAGCTTCTTTCAGACTGTTCTTACCCTGGCTATCAAACTTTCAGAGCATAATGCCCATTGTTGATTAGGTCATGTACACATACACACATACATGTTTAATCCCATGTGTATGTGTATATTTCGAAGTAGACAGTGGTTGCTGTATAGCAACTAGCTTGAGAAAAGCTTATACAACGATTTATGCAGCTGCAACTATAATTAAACCACCACTGCAGCAGCAGCAGCAGCAGCAACAACAACAACAACAGCAAGTATTAATAGCATTACATCATAGTGGTTTAATCTTCAAACAACTACCTGTCTCACAATGTCAGTTATATGTGTGTGTTGGACCTCTGTTAGTTCCGATGACAAATGTTCCAGTTGTTTGGTCATGAAATTAATGTGCCAGTGGCTGAGCATTCCACAGACATACGTACCCTTAACATAGTTCTCAGCAAGATTCAGCGTGACACAGTGTGTGACAAGGCTGGCCCTTTGAATTACAGGTACAACTATTTTTTGCCAGTCAAGAGGGCAGAAGCAATGTAAAATGTATTGCCTTGTTCAAGGACATAATATATTGCCAGAAATCAAACACACGACCTTACAATTGTGAGCCAAACACCTGAACCACCTAGAGCCATCACCGAGGTATTTAGCACACTAGGTTACCCTTACAACATGCGTTCTTCTCCCAGTTTTGCTCCCCATTAAAGTCTTTAGTTAACTGCAAATTTTCACAATGATCTGTCCACTAGTAAAGATACCATAAACATTTAAATTAACAATCTGTATGAAACCTTATTAGCAAGACATTTTTTGAAAAATATAAAACAGCACTGTGACAGCTTCATATAAAAATTAAAGCCTTTAATTTACTACAAATTTTCACAACAATCTGTCCAGAGGTAAAGATACTGTTAACATGAATTAACAAACCTGTATTTAACAAATATATGAATTAACAAACTTATTAGATATTGACTGCTAAATCATTATAGAATGTTAGGAGATCAATTACTTTGACATTCCAACATATGTGTCCAGTAATCTATCAATCTGACCCTTTAGCCAGCTGTGACACTCCAAATGTTAAGTTGGCATGTCGAATTTATTGGAGATTTTTTTCCAGTATTTATTTATGAAATCCATATTTGAACTCAGTTGTATTTGACCCAATGAACTTAGTTAGAAACTAATTCTAATTGCTATAGCTATCAATCATTTTTTGTCTCTCTCCTCCCAATCTCTTAATAAATAGTGCTGCCAAATCATTTTGAAAATAATCAAGAATTTGGAGGGATTTAGTAATATAACTAACTTGCTCATTATTAAGTTGGTCTTTGGAATAAAGGTTCTTACATACAATTATGACGGAGGGATTTTATTAAACATAAACACATTAAAACAGTGTTATGTCTTAAAAGGAGGGGCAGTTTGAGGTAGTTTGTTATCAAAAGGGTTAAAGCTACAGTAAGCAACGACAAGCCAATATGGGATCCTTGATGTAGTCATTCCCAAACTTGTCAAACTGAATATGGACCACAACTGCCACCAAAGGAGGAAGTCGGGCATTATCAAGCTATAGCTGCTATAATATGTAGTTTCTATATAATAAAGCTATTATTATCTGCAGTGACTACAACCTCATTAAGTAATAGGCCATGCTTCACCTTCTCCCATCATCTCTCAACTTTAAACCCCAAAACTATACACCAAGATGATGTGATGCCGTGCAACAGAAAATATATACAAAGTCAGCTTGAAAGTGACACAGAGGAAACTTAGGTCAACTGGACATGCTCACCGACATTCAGAGTTGACACTGCACTCAATGATCCAGTGGGAGCCCCTACATGGACACACTGGAAGAAGGAGACTGAGGATGACATGTTGATACCCTAAGAACAGACACTGGTCTCTAGGAGACGTGGGACATAGCAGCAATGATGGACAGAGAATGCTGGAGAGAACTCGTCTATGGATCTTGGAAATTTTACCCTGATGATATATGTATAGTGCAAAGAGTTTCCAAAGAATAGATCAAGGAAAAAGCACTCTATGTAATATACAAAGCTAAAATATAATATATGAATAACATCTCAACACAAAATGCATGCTACGTAAGGTTTCAAATTTCAACTAACATAGGACATAGACATTTTATGTCTGCTAGTTATACATATATATATGCATGCGTACATACACACTCACTCACACACACACATACAATTGTAATTATAATTGTAATATATATATATATAAACAAAGGAAGTATATTTAGAAAGCAGTGACCATTTATACAGCTCATTACCCTTTACATTCTGAGTTCAAATTCCGCCGAGGTTAACTTTGCCTTTCATCCTTACGGGGTCGATAAAATAAAGTACTAGTAATGTACTCGGTAATTGCTGGCCTTGTGCCTAAAGTAGAAACAATTATTAGACTATATCGGTAGAGGGTCGGACGCCATGCTTTGACGCATAGAGTTATGGCCTTTGCCATTCTGAGTTCAAATCCCGCCGAGGTTAACTTTGCCTTTCATCCTTACGGGGTCGATAAAATAAAGTACCAGTAATGCACTGGGTAATTGCTGGCCTTGTGCCAAACGTAGAAACAATTATTAGACTATTTCGTCAAATAGTTACAGCGAACACTTGTTTCAATTTTGTAATATATACAGTGTGGCACTGATAAATCCTTAATTTTTATGTGACAACAGCACAGTGACATCACAGTGTAGCAAGGTTTCGAGAGCCTTATTAGAAAGTCCTACACCTCAGTAGCAGTATGGCCATTGATGCACGAGGTGCTTAGTAATCGACAAGTCTTCAGAATATGATGATTAAGCTGCTGTTGGGGAGAGCTTTTGTGCCAGCCACAAAGCCAAGGAAATCGTTAAATACCCTAAAGCCATGGTCTATGATGTTGCAAAGGCATATGGAGCCTAAAACAACAGGCTGGAATGCAAGACTCTTAGAAAGATAAACTTGCTCTCCTACAATGCTGCTGAAATGGCTAAAAACTTTCAGCCCACCCTGTAAGGTGGTCATGCTGGTGATGCAACAAAAGCTGCTAGTCCATCATGTAAGGTGCTCATGTTGGTTTCATGACAAAAGAGCATCTAGCCCCCATCCCTGTAAGATAACATGACAAAAGAGCTCCTAGATCTCTCTGAAGGAAGGTTGTGCAGGTAACATGACAAATAAGTACACAGTTCACATTGTAAGGTGGTCATGCTTGTGACACAACAGTAGGCACACAGTGCACCCCGTAAAGTGGTTTGGTTGGTGTCATGATAAAAAGTGCCTAGTCAACACTACAAAGAGGTCATTTTCGTGCCATGATAAAAAGCACCCAGCCCACACTGTAAATATGGTTGGCATTAGGGAGGTCATTCAGCCATAGAAACCAAGCCAGAAGCAGTTCTGAATGAGCAAAACATAGTCATCTGATCTGACTTGTCTCACAACAGGACAACTGGTTTAACCTATGCTAGCATGGAAAAATGGACGTTAAATGATGATGATGATGATGTGTTTGTGTGTGTGTGTGTGTAAGAATTGAAAAGTTAAGGCGAAATCTTCTAATTAAATTCTCAAATTCCACTAACCATTTTCTAAACACATATGCTTTCTAAATATATATATATATATATGTGTGTGTGTAGGCATGGACGTGCATGTATATATATATATATATATATATATATATATATATATATATATATATATATACATACATACACATCACCATCACCAGTGATTGTGTAGAGCTTAGTATCTAACTTCTTCATTATTAAGTTGGTGTTTGAAACAACATAATGAAGGTTCTTCCTTAATATTATGATGCAAAATTTTTAGAGAATTATAAACATTTTAAAACAATCACTCATATCGTAGACCCAGAGACAGTTTCAGATAGTTTGATATCAAAATAATTAATTTACTACACTGATTCTGTAGAATCTGAATTGTGTTTTTATCATTATTATTTTGCTTAAAGACAGTGGATTGGCAGTATCAGTAGAAGGTCAGACGTTATGCATAGTTAAGCCTCTTTACGGTCTGAGTTCAAATCCTGCCGAGGTTAACTTTGCCTTTCATCCTTACGGGAGTCGATAAAATAAAGTACCAGTAATGCACTGGGATAATTGCTGGCTTTGTGCCAAAACTAGAAGCAATTATTTTGCTTAATGGGGTGGTGGATTGGCAGAATCAGTAGAGTGTCGGTCAACATGCTAACAGCATAGAGTTATGGCCCTTTTGGTTCTGAGCTCAAATCCTGCCAAGGTTAACTTTGCCTTTCATCCTTACCAGGATCAATAAAATAAAGTACCAGTAATGCGCAGGAGTCGATTTAATGGACTTTCCCTTTCCCCCCAAATTGTTGGCGTTGTGCCTAATTCTGAAACCAATATTATTTTGCTAAATTTACATATTAAAGATATTAAAAATAAAAATATTATAAAATACTACAATAATAAAAAAAATAATAAAAATAAACCACAAAGATCAACCCTTCAAAAATTTTGAAGGGTTGATCTTTGTGGTTTATTTTTATTATTTTTTTATTATTGTAGTATTTTATAATATTTTTATTTTTATTTTTAATATCATTAATATGTAAATTTTTTAATACGTAGTATTCTTTAATACGTAATATTTTTTAGTATGTAATATTTTTAATATGTAATATTCTTTCGTAATATTTTTTTTAGTTTTCTATTTTATTATTACTTATTATTATTATTGTTATCTTTTTATCTTTAGTTTTGTTTCTGATATATATTTTTATTAGTATATTGAAATCTGCTCTCTATTTCTGCTTGATAGATAATCTTGTAGAGTAAAGACAAGAATAATAATACACATATATGTATACTCAAATTTTTATACCACATTGACAATGTTTTCCGTGAACTTAGAGTTTGCAGAGTTGATATTGTGGATTCACATGGATGTTTGTAGCTATAACATAAACATATGAATTTTTTAAAAAACTAAACATAAGATAATTAATTTTCACACACTATGGATACTTGTCTCATTCAGGAATACCGATATTTACAATGTAATGGAAGTTTTATGAATTCTAATACATTAAGACATGGGGTTTTTTCGCCTCGAATATATCTGGCTATTTTAAAATTTTTTCTCTCGCTATTTTTTCTCTCTCTATATTTTTTTTCTCTCTCTATATATATATCTCCCTTAGATTAATACTAGAGCTAAATAAATAAATAAATAAATAAATGTATCATTGATACATTTACTCAAAATGACCTCCCACTACCTAATTTTCTATATATATATGTATCTATCTCTCTATATATATATATCTCTTTCTGTTTCTTTACATGAAGTTCTTCTCTTTATCTATCTTTCCATCTCTATATTTTGTTCCATGCATTTCTTCTTTTTCTTCCTTTTCTTCGTTTTCTGTCTTTCTTTCTTTTTTCTCTCTTTTTTTTTTTCTCTTTTTCTTTCTCTCTGTGTAAAATTTTTTCACTGCCAGCTTAACCTCTTCAAATGAAGTCGGTGTTATAACGGTATGTCGAATCTATTTATCTATAAAACTGTTTATATTGTATTTTGTCTGAGGAAGGCATAGCATATTGTTAATATGATATCCCCGAAATATATATAATGAAATAAATATGGTTTTATAAATATAGTTTCCATTTATTTAACATTGTATATATATATATATATATATATATATATATAATATATATGTGTATATGTATATATGTATATCTATATATATATAAGTATGTGTGTATACGTACATATATGTATACAGATGTACAGTAGCATGCATATATATATATATATATATATACATACAGGTACACATACATATATGCACGTATCAGTGCATATATGTATGTGTACCTGTATGTATATCATCATCATCATCATCAACGTTTAACGTCCGTGTTCCACGCTTGCATGGGTTTGGACGGGGGTAGTCCCACTTGAGGCAAGAGTGATTGTCTTGCTCGCATAGGACTGTCTGGCAGGTTTTCTACAGTTGGATGCCCTTCCTAACACCAACCACATTTACAGTGTGGGTCTGGGAGGTTTTTACCGTGTTGCCTACACGGCCACATTACAGCGTGGACTGTGTGTTTTTTTTTTGTCGTGACACCTACACGATCTCATTTGTTTCGGCCTGGATGGCACGGCACCAACATAACTTTACATAGAACGGGGTGGTGTGGATGGGGTGGTGGTGGTGGTGGTGGGACGGGGTGTATTTTGTTAGAGATGCCTACTGGCTGGAGTAGGTTTTACTATATATTTAGGTAAGGCGGGTCTTCTCTGTTACTGAGTACCGCCAAAGGTCTCGGTCCAGTGACATTGTCTTGGAGAGGTGTAAGTGTATGCATGCTACTGTACGTCTGTATACATATATGTATGTACGTATACACACATACATACATTTAAGTAAGTGCCGTACTAAGAGTGAGAAATGAAATTTCGTTTTCATTTTATTTCAACTCATCGTTTTCGGTATGCCTGACCGACTTAGCTCACTCGATATGCAAATTAGGCTGCTCAGCCGTTAATTTTCATAAGGAAAGTATATACTTTCGAACGTTCAACTATCTGGCAGATGGGTATACGGTGCTGATGATAGCTAACAAGCTTGAAACTAGTACATCGTTCCTGTGTCAGTGTTGAACAAAAAGGTGACGTGGTTGCCTTAACACCGTACGGCATAAAAATTCAGGCTGTTCAGTTTGTTTACAAACGAACAAAGCGGCGTTATAATAAGCGTCCGCTAAACTGATACGTGCATATATGTATGTGTACCTGTATGTATATATATCATCATCATCATCATCATCATCACCGTTTTACGTCCGTTCTTCCACGCTAGCATGGGTTAGACGGGTTGTCCTGTTGTGGGCAGTGTCTGGTCGGCTGACCATGCCTTGCTCATACAGGAACTGATCTGGCTTGATTTCTACAGCTGGATGCCCTTCCTAACACCAACCTCATTTACAGTGAGTGCTGGGTGCTTTTTCGTGGCGCCTACACGTCCACTTTTCAGTGTGGGCTGGGTGCTTTTTTGCCGTGGCACCTCCATGACCACCTTGCGGTGGGGGGAGTGGGGGCATATTGTTTATATGCTTCAGCATGTACCCATGGGAGGTCGGGTACCCTGTATTACTGCGTGACGCCAGAAGTCATGGTCGTGTGTCATTGTCTTTGAGAGGTGTAGTTGGGTAAGGTCGGCTTTTATCACCTCATCCCAAGTCATCTTGGGTCTCCCCACTCCGCGGTTTCCATCAACTTCTAGATATATATATATATATATATATATATGCATGCTACTGTACGTCTGTATACATATATGTATGTACGTATACACACATACTTACATTTAAGTAAGTGCCGTACTAAGAGTGAGAAATGAAATTTCGTTTTCATTTTATTTCAACTTATATATATATATATATATATATATATATATATATATATATATATATATATATATATATATGGAGGCACATGGCTTAGTGGTTAAAGCATTGGGCTTGCAATTGAAAGGTTGTGAGTTCAATTCTCAGACCGGGTGATGTGTTGTTTCCTTGAGCAAGACACTTTCACATTGCTCCAGTTTACTCAGCTGTAGAAATGAGATGATATTGACTGGAGTCCATATCATTCCACTGCAAAGTGGACGTGTAGGTGCCACGGCAAAAAAGCACCCAGCACTCACTGTAAATAAGGTTGGTGTTAGGAAGGGCATCCAGCTGTAGAAATCAAGCCAGAATCAGTAGCCGTCCCACCCTTGCAAGCAGGGAAAAGCAGACGTAAAATGAAATGATGATGAATGATGATATTTATAATGTTTAATATAAAAATGGCTTCTACAGGACTAGAACTGTTTGATTCATGTCAATTGAAATTGACACACACACAAATATATATACATATATATGGTATATATATATATTTATATGTATATATATATATATGGTATAAGTGCAAGCGCATGCCTTAGTGGTTAAAGCATTGGACGGGGTGTTGCGTTGTGTCCTTCAACAAAACACTTTATTTCATGTTGCTCCAGTTTACTCAGCTGTAGAAATGAGTTGCGATGTCACTGGTGCCAAGCTGTATCGGCCATAGCCTTTCCCTTGGACATTATTGGTGGCATGGATACATCAGTAAATATACATATATCTATGAAGGTAGATAGATAGATAGAAAGATAGGTTGATTGACCGATAGATATAGACAGGCAGACAAACAGAAAAAGTGACTGACTGACAGCTATATAAACAGATAGATTAATGGGTAGATAGATATAGATTATACAGACAGATAGGTAGGTATGTAGATAGATAGGTGTTGTTTTTGTTGTCGAAAGATAGATATATAGGTAGATAACTATAGATAACTAGTTTTAAACTATTAACCAATCAGAAGCTAATTGCTTCTAATCAACACTGTATGTGAGAGAAGTAGGAAGGAAGATATCAATGAACATACATGTTCAAATTACCACTTTTCAAATATACTTATCACAAAACGGTTGTAATATGATTATGCCTTTGGTTAATATCTCTCAATATAAAATTCTTTGTCTCTGTCTGTCTGTCTGTCTGTCTCCTATGCATTCTCAAACGGCTCCAACAAATCAAATCAAATTTTACAAGGTATTAGACCCCGGGAGTGTCAACATGGAATTTTTATTCTCATTTCAATTAAAACAATATAACATTTTATCTAAAATAATCTTTCTATAGTCAACTAAAGAACATTTTATACCACCACCACGTCACATTTTGTATATGAGTGTCTGTGTCTGTGAGTGAGTGTGTGTGTGTTTGTTTGTGCGCTTGTTATGTACATTAGGCCTCAGAGAATTAAACACACAAACACACACATCTACACATACATATGTGTTGATTGACGAGAATGTGTATGTGAGAGTTAGATGCATTTTGTATATGAGTGAGTGTGTGTCTCTGAGTGTGTGTGTGTTGTGCATTTTGTATATAAGTGTGTATGTGCCTGTGAGTGCTTGTGTGTTTGCGCATTCGTTAGGTACATTAGGCCTAAGTAAGTTGCACAGAGAATTAAATACACACACACACACACACACACATATACATATGTGCTGACTGACAAGTATATGTATGAGTGTTTGTGTGTGTGAGTATACATACATTTCTGTGATGACTGACATAACGAACACACACACACATACTGGGGGAGAGGCAGAGAGAGAGTGAGATAGGCTGTTATACAGAGAGAGATACAATCACAAATGACTATTCAAGGCAGAATAAACTAGCTAAGGGCTGCGTTTTCATATGATCCATCAAAAGAGTTATAGAAATGATCCTAAAGTCACAATTGGTAGCATGAATATTACACTTGGCATCTGTTGCTTAGGAGGAAATGTCAGACTTCCACTGATAGAGGACCCTCCAGCTTTTATCCAGGTACTACTTACAGATCATACTAATGAAGCTAAACATTTCAGAAGCGATGTTATGCAGTATATTGCTGCATTTCAGATGGCGTCCTTTGGAGCTTAACAAAGATCATACTGACTATGGTTATTTCACATTTAAAATCCAAAACGAATGCTACCATTTAATCGGTAGTTTACTCCCCCAGCCTAGTAAGGAAGTTTTATGATTCTTTTCTCTCTCTCTCTCTCTCTCTCTCTCTCATTCATTATGGTCTCACCTCATACTGTAAGTAAACCAGACAACACATCCAATACAGTTGTTTTCTCTTAACTCTTCTCCCGTTCGAAGCCGGGTACCTCAGCTAGTATAATATAATCTTCTTCTCCTACTTTTTCCTGACAGGGTCATGTGGGCAGAGTCCTCAAACACTCCCCCCAGCAGGACCTTTCAGAAGCAACCGTCTTCAACTGCTCCGGCTGGATCCCCAAGTTTGACCAGCCAAGCTCATGGATATTATCTAACTATCTTGTTTGGTTGGTTTTGCTTGTAAAATTTGTCCAGCGATTCTTTCCTGAGACATTCAAACCACATGCCCAGAATATTGGGGCTGTGATCTCGCAATTTGGAGATGTAGCAGCTTTATAGTTTAGGGATTGTAATGCCAGGTTACTGTAGGTTCACCCAAGTGAGCACACAATGCGTAATTTCTACATTTGGCACAAGGCCAGCAATTATCCCAGTGTATTACTGGTGCTTTATTTTATCGACCCCGTAAGGATAAAAGGCACAGTTAACCTCGGCGGGATTTGAACTCAGACCATGGAAATAATAATGATATGGATGAGGTGTTAAATTTTCATTACATTTATTGATATAAGGAAAATTTAATACCTTGTCCATATTATTAATATATATATATATATATATATAGGTTGGTAGATTGGCAGAATCGGTAGAGCGTCAGACACCATGCTTTCTAGCATAGTTACGTCCCTTTACAGTCTGAGTTCAAATCGGAAGAAATGTTTATATATATATATATACAGGTGTTGACAGAAACATAGGATAGAACATGTGGGTGTTGAGATTATATATATTAAGTTTGACTTATTTCTAGATTACCAGCAGGTTCAACACACAAACACATCTATCTATAAGTTAATATAAATCCTGTGTTTTATATATATATATCATCATCATCATCATCGTTTAACGTCCATCTTCCACGCTTGCATGGGTTTGGACGGGAATTTTCCCACTTGAGGCAAGATTGGTTGTCTTGCTCGTATAAGACTGTCTGGTGGGTTTTCTACGGCTGGATGCCCTTCCTAACACCAACCACATTTACAGTGTGGAACTGGGAGGTTTTTACCGTGTTGCCTACACGGCCACATTACAGCGTGGACTGTGTGTTTTTTTGTCGTGACACCTACACGACCTCATTTATTTCGGACTGGATGTTGTGATACCAACATAACTTTACATTGAAAGGGGTGGTGTGGATGGTGTGGGGTAGTGGGACGGGGGTGTATTTTTGTTAGAGGTGCCTGCTGACTGTAGGTTTTGCTTTGTACTTAGGCAAGGCAGGTCTTCTGTATTACTGTGTAGCGCCAAAGATCTCGGTCCAGTGACATTGTCTTGGAGAGGTGTGTGTGTGAGGTCGGAATTTATCAAGTCATCCCAGGTTTTTCTGGGTCTGCCTACTCCGTGGCTCCCGTCTATTTTGATCGCCTTGCACCTTTTTATACAGCTGTCATCTTTCATGCGCATCACGTGACCATACCAACGTAGTCTTCTCTCGAGTAAACAACATCTGATCCCTCTTGTTCCTAATTTTTCCCTATATATATATATATATATAAGCAAAAGGGATATTCAATTTGTTGATAATTCAACAAATATAAATGTTTATAACAGAAAAACTAAATATAAATGTTTATAACAGGAAAAACTTGAACCGTTAATTTCTTCCTGGTTATGTCAATATTTATAAAACAAACTTTGTATTTTATCTGATGAGAGTGTACCAAAATTTTGGTACCCTTGAAATATATATAATAGAATAAATATGGTTTTATAAATATAGTTTCCATTTATTTAATATCATTGTATATATATATATATATATATATATATATATGTATATATGAGGTTATGGTGTAATTGTTCACTATTTTCTTTGGTAAGATGATAACATCTGGGTACTTTATTTTATCGACCCCGCCCCGTAAGGATGAAAGGCAAGGTTAACCTCGGTGGGATTTGAACTCATACTGTAAAGGGCCGTAACTCTATGTTGCAAAGCATGGCGTCCGACTCTCTACTGATACAGCCAATCCATCATATAAATAAATAATAATAATACTAATCCTTCGTTCGGCTTACTGAATTATCTATCTAGGATGGGTAAAATTCCCGAGATCCATGGACGAGTTCACTCCAGCGGTCCCTGCCCCCCACCATCGCTGCCATGTCCTGCGTCTCCAACAGACCAGTGTCTGCCCCCAGGGCATCACACATACGTCAACCTTGGTCCTCCTCCCCCTGTGCTTCACGCAGGGGCTCCCACAGGAGCACCGAGCGCAATGCCAACTCTAGATGCCGGCAAGCACGCCCAGCCAACCCCAGTCTCCTCTGTGACACTTCTGAGCTGACCCCCAGGAGGCTCCTATACAGCTCCGAGCCTTTCATCCTCAGTGTATACTGATCAATGGTCAGAGCCATCCTCAGCACCCCCGTGCAGCACCCATGCACCATCCGAGTGAGCCTTCCGGTCAGTGTCCAAGCCCCAGACCCGCACAGCAGCACAGACTCCACCACAGCAATGAAGAGGCGGACCCTCAGGTCTCCACGAAGGTCCGACTTCCACACCGATCCCAAGCTGTGGCACGCCGCCCAGGCCCCGCTCTTCGCCTCAACCACATCATCCCCCACACTCCCAACCCCTGCTCCCAAACATAGGAAGTCCTCAACCAACTCTAGCGGCCTCCCGCCCACATCAGCGATCCCCCTCCCCCGGCCTCTCAACACTCCCCACCAGACATCCTGCCCCAGTCTCATTCATTCTCAGCCCCACACTCACCGACACAGTCTCAACCCCCCGCATCAAACCCCCTGCCTGTCACCAAAACTACATCGTCGGCAAATTCAGCATCCGACATCTTTTTCGCCCTAACTCTCCTGCTCCGAGCCGGTGCCACAGTAAACCCAGAGTGCTGGTGTTTCCCCAGCGCAAGGCGCACACAACAGTCCACCACGATGATAAAGAGGTAGGGAGCCAATGTATCTTCCTGGAGCACTCCAGCCAGTATCTCAAAGAACTCTGTTATCCCATCAGATCACTGCCTAATGAAGATCTTACAGGCTTATGGAATCCCCAAGAAGATAGTGGACCTGATATCACTGCTCTACCCCAACACCAAAGCCCAAGTCATTATTGAATTATATATATATATATATATATGTGTGAGAGATACATGGTATATATATATATATATATATATATATCATCATCATCATCATCATCATTTTACGTCTGCTTTTCCCTGCTTGCAAGGGTGGGACGGGAACTGATTCTGGCTTGATTTCTACAGCTGGATGCCCTTCCTAACACCAACCTCAATTACAGTGAGTGCTGGGTGCTTTTTGCCGTGGAATGATAGGGACCCCAGTCCCTATCATCTCATTTCTACAGCTGAGTAAACTGGAGCAATGTGAAATAAAGTGTCTTGCTCAAGGAAACAACACATCACCCGGTCTGAGAATTGAACTCACAACCTTTCGATTGCAAGGCCAATGCTCTAACCACTAAGCCACGTGCCTCTATATATATATATATATATATATATATATATATATATATATATATATATATATATATATATATATATATATATATATATATATATATATATATATATATATATATATATATATATATATATATATATATATATATATATATATATATATATATATATATATATATATATATATATATATATATATATATATATGCCATGTATCCTGGTTTTTAAAATAGGTACACCATTTCCCTGCATGCCATAAAGGGCAACTAAAAAGGTTGGCATAAAAAAAAGGCATCAGGATCTGAAACTGTCTCAAACCATCCAGTCCAAACTACTCGGACATGGAAATGTGAACGTAAAAACGATGATGATGTTGATGATAATATAGAGATAGAAAAAGTGTTAGGAAAGCTCATTAGGAAAAGAGTGAAATTAGATGAGATGCAGTTAGGCTTTGTGCCAGGAAGTACCACTGATACCCTGTTAGTGAGACAACTATAAGAGAAGTTTCTATCTAAGTGTAAGCTGCTATACCTATGTGTGTGTGTGTTGGGAGTTAAATGTTAGTCACCATCTGCATTGTCTGTTTAATTGATCTTGGAACAATTACTTCAAATAAACGATTCTGTTTTGTTGTTCTGTTCTTCTGATACTCTCTCTCTCTCTCATCTACACTCCCCACAATCACACAAGAAAACATTGTTAGTAGTACCTTCTATTGTCTATATAATCCTCTATACTATACAAACACACACACACATGTAGTGGTAGTAGTAGTAGTAGTAGTTGTTGTTGTTGTTGTTGTTGTTGTTGAAGAAAAGCCAATGCCCTGTTGAGTCGACCCTGCTTTGCAACCAACCTGTGGCATCAAGGTAACAACTGTAACTAGTCATACTCAGCCGGTGGCCAAGCATCTGACGTATATATATAGAGAGAAGCCACTCAGCGTCAACACCGGCACCACCACCAACAACAACAACAATAGCTGCAAAAGATAGCAAACAATAATAACCATTAAGTGTTGAAAATTATATTTCTTGAGGTGATTTACATACCTTACACAAATTCGCACACACGTACACGCACTCACTCGCACTTATGCACACACTCACGCACATACATGCATATATAATACTTTGCTTTTTTAATTCAAAAGCTGCTCCAATGCAGATGAAATATAAATGAGTCTAAATAAGTCGGGTAAAATACCCCTGGAGACGGAAAAGAGGCTACTGAACCACTTGAGGGAATCGAATTGTGCATCATATATATATATATATGTGTGTGTGTGTGTGTGTACGTGTTGCATATATATGTATACCTATATATGTGCGTGCTTTTATTTATTGATAATTTTTATGAAGTGGATTTCTATATCGTCTGAAATAAGGAATAGAAAAGAAAGAAAAATATATCAAAACATAAAAAAAGAAGAATCAAAAGAATTGAAACAGAAATATTGTTTATATATTTTTTCTGTGCCGTGCTTTAACTAGGACTAAGCAGAGTTACGCCCCCTTATATTTCACACGGGCAGGAGAGTATTATTTGTTGGATATTTTGTTACACACACACACATTCTCACATACACACACACATACATACATGCATATATGAATATATATATATATCCACACACACACACACATTTGTATATAAGATTAATCAAACTGGAGAATTTGTATGCATCAATTTTGTTTGTATGTAAATCATTCTTTGTTTTCTTCAATTAAAAAGGTAGAATTTAATTATCTGGCCATCTTGTTTTATCTCTGCTCTTCCTAAGTACCTACTTTCTAAGCACTCTATCCATTAAACCTTCATGACACAATTTACAAGACACAACCTCACAACACTGTATATAACACTGCACACTATTCTGTATAACACAACATGTAAAGATTAATAATAAATTAATGATAAACACTTTACTTAAGAAGCTTTCACCGTAATCCACTCAGTTCTTCTGCCCTTTCTTGTGTATCATCATCATCATTTAACGTTAGTTCTCCCTGTTAAGAAGGGTTGGATAGGTTGTCACAGACTAAGTCATTACTTAGTCTGAGCTACCGACCTTTATGATGGGCTGGAGGCCCACATCTTACTGACATACACAACCACTCAATGCAACATTATGCAACACAATTTCACAGTTAGTTAAATATATGTCTGTTAGGGTAAACATTTTCAACCAGTCTAAAGAATACAGCAACTTAAACATGCTGCTAAAATGTCATACATCACCTTCCAACATCATTCTCATGTTTCTCTAAAATGTATAAAAAACTTTATACTGCCTATTAATACAAAGCAGCTAACAAGTACCAACTGATCAATCATATATGACCACTTTGTTTTATTTTACATTTAGTCTATGAAACACATTTGCTGATCAATTTTTGTCTCTTAACCCTTTCAATAACAATTTGCAGTCTTTGTCTGCGGGACACAGCCCCTCTACTACTGTGCCCTAGGCCCAGTGCTAAATCCTCCTCCTCCTTCCCCATTCTTCTGTGACACTAGAGTCCTTTCCATTCCCTCCCCTTTCCGTTTTTTCTTTTTCTTTTTTCTTTATATTTTCCTATTTTACATTCCATTCTTCTCAATCTAAAATTTCTTTTTTTTTTTTTCTATTAAACTGTATTTACATGATATATTCCATAAATAAAATAGTTTATTTTAAAGTGTTCATATCTAAAATTAAAACCTTCCATCATAATTTTATATAAGAAATTTGTTGTCATCTTAACACTGGCATAATGAAAATGTTATTTTACTAAAATCCTCAAAATTCTTGATTATTTTCAATGTATTTCATGAGAATATGGTCATGAAAGGATTAAACATTCCTCATTAGTGCTGCTGCTGATATTTTGTTTATATGACCATTGTCATTGTTGTTGTTTTTTGATACAATACAACCAATCCCATTGGATTATGGAGACAAATAAAATACTGGACGTCACTTGCTTTCTTGATACTGCATATTCTAAAGTGGTTGTAGCAGTATCATCTTTTCTATTCCTACAGGTGTACCTGCCTTTTCATGGAATTTCTAAGCTGAGGTTACCTTAATCTGTATTCCAGCTAATAGTATTTTCACACGCACTCCTATATTTTAGCTCAGCTGAAGTTGTTTCTTTACATAAGCGGAAGAACTTAGTCCTTCCATCTGGCACCAAGTGGAGGAAAGCAAGAAACAATAAGACACTACTATTGTTTCTGCTGTTGTGGTTGCTACCATCTTTGAGGAGGGATTTCTACCATAGTATCACCTCTGGGGAATTTCTGCATTTATTTTCATGTGACAGGGAGAAGTTTCTTCAGATGTTGTGGCTACCATCCTTGAGGTTGTCTACCACAGCATCACTTCAACTTGCTCTATTTATTTCAATCTGACAGGGACAAAATACTGTTTCTGTTGTGGTTACCCATCCTTGAGGGATTCTATCATTGCATCACCTTGGAATCTCTGCTGTTTCAACCTGACTGGGAGAGGAATATCCACTGAATGTGAGTACTGCCTCCCTGGTTACTCATAATAACTGTTGGATTAGACCATGATAGGTCATATTTCGTTGCTACCACCACCATCACCATCCTCCTCACTGAATGTTCCAAGAGATTCTTAACCACCACTACGCCCTCCCTTTTTTTTCTATCCCCATCCCGTTTCTTTTCTGACGATGGAATTTATACGACGCCACATTAGTGGTTGCGAAATAACTTCTGATTCTCGACAAAGGTATCAAAGAAGAGATAATAATAATAGGGGACCTATAAAAATTCCTTCGAAGGAAATGGCAGACCCTAATCCAAAGAGGGAGACCGAGGTAACCAGTTGTTTTTTTTTTTTTTTTTTTTTTTTTTTGCTCTACTCAGGAGAAAATACTCTTATTTTATTTATTTATTTTTTATGCTTTATTCTTGTTATTGTTGATTCCTATATTGTTATTTTATTTATATAGCTTTTCTTTTTTTACATTTTCGTTCTTTGCTACCTTTAACCATTTTGCTATCAACCCAACCAAAACCAACTCTGGTTCTATGAAACAAAACCATCCATATTAAAGAGAAACCTTTTGTTGTCAACAGAGGTGGAGGTTCCCGAGACTTCTTCCATCCTATCCTTATTCTAACTATTATACACTCAGAGCACCCCCCTCCACTGCTAATTATATCACCTAGTTAGCAGAAGCTATCAACCATTTCTATGGATCCTTTGTGGGATTGGAAAAGGTTTATATTATTTTTTATTATTATTATTCCTGGCACTTTTTCTTACTCTGAATTGACCTTGAACAGATACTCCATACATAGTCTTCCTTTCCTGTTAGTCTGCCTGTTATCCCACTACACCACTTCTGTATCCAATATTTGCATTGTGTACATCATATAGAGTTTATACATACTCCTTTTCTACATATTGTACAAGGTCTATTCCTTGGTGGTACCAGTGCTTTATCTTCCTATATATATATATATATATATATATATATATACATACACACATATATATCTATATGTATATGTATAGGATTAGACATACGTAACTTTAAAATGTTGCCACTCTACAAATGTTCAGACTCTTTCACTCAACAACAGAGAATAAATAGGGAAAAACAATTCATTAACAAATACAAACCACAATTAAATATGTAATTGTTCCCCATTAGAGAATAAATAGTGATCTATGGATGGGAATAACCAGTTTACACACACCTGTATGGAAACACTTGCAACCACACACACATCACAATATAAAAGGAAAAAACCATAACTACAAAGAAACCTCTACTAAAGACCTTTTTCCTTCCTTTCCTCACTCCTTTCTCTCTTTCTCTTCTCTCTTTCACCCCCTTTTTTTAATTCTTATTTTCATTTCTTTTTATATTCTTATTTTCATTATTTTATTTTATTTTATTTTATTTATCTATTTATTTATTTATTATTATTATTTTTTTCTCTTCTGCAAATATCTTCCACACTAGCATGGGTTAGACAGGTTTGTACCATTTAGAGGCAAGTTGGGTCGGGTGACTGGTCCTCACTCATATAGGAGTGTTTCTGGCTGGTTTTCTACAGCCAGATGCCCTTCCTAATGCCAACTACATTGACAGTGTGTGCTGGGTGCTTTTTGTCATGACACCTTCACAACCACTTTACAGTGTGGGCTGGGTGTTTTGTGGTACCAGCATAATATACATACATATATATATATATATATATATATATATATACATGCACATATCATGATAATTTATATTTACATGCATATTCATATACCATATATGTAATATACATACACATATCATACATATACATACACACTTAATATATATACACACATAAATATATCATCAACCTCGTCGATTCGCGTCCATCATTCATGAGTAGGACAGATTGACCCTTGTTTAGCTCACCCGGGGCAGATTTTGGCTTGGTTTCTACTGCCAACCACCTAAAATTAATTTTGTTCTATTGATACAAGGGGTGTGTGCACACACACAAATAAAACGAGACAAAAGAAAAAAACTATATATCCACTCCTAACTTTTTCAGTTCCTTTCACAAAACCCAAACTGACCTTTCCACACAACCGAACCCCATATCGATATCCATATAAAACATACAAACTTCAAAAATGTCATCTGGACCATTAATATGAATGGTAATAACATTTCCTAATTTTAACCAAGTGAATTCAATTGAATCTTGACTTGTTGAACATCATTTCCGCCGTCACCACCACACCTTCATAAAGAACTTATATATATAAGAAGAAATTTTGACAGAAACTTCACATATATTCAAACTGCTCACAGAATATATGAAAAACATTTCTTAAATGTTTGATATTTAATATTTGATAAGATTGTTATGCCAATCCAAAACTAGTTATATTTAATGCAACAATTATAATATTATATTCATTCTGTCAGATTAAAGAAAAATGATCTTTAAATATACTTCTGCGCATTTTCACCTTCATTTTTTAACTATATATAATATATATATATATATGATATATAGTTAAAAAATGAAGGTATATCATCATTCATCATCATTTCATTTTACGTCCACTTTTCCCTGCTTGCCAGGGTGGGACCCATATATATATATATATCGGATAGTGTGTGGTAAAAACCATAACCAACCAGAGTACTCCATACTTGGGGTAGTAGAGTGGGTAATAAGAAAAGAATCAGGAGCTCAGCCATCGGGGTCTTGATTCTTTTCATATATATTTGGCTTTGTTTATTATAAATTATAAATTCTCTGTTATATATATTTCGGTGACAGCTATTATTGGCTGTGACCTCTTCAGGCAGTCCGAATTGGTGTGGAAAAGACAGGTACACATGTTCTTGAAGTGTGTTCCACTCTGTCAATACATCGATATGTATATATATATATATATATATATATAAATCCCCTAGGTTACTCCTATGCATCCTCTATAAACAAAGTCTTCCCTTCCTGTTAGCTTACTCAATATACAACTACATATCTTGTGTGCCCAAGATTTACATTATGTACATCGTATGGAGTTTATGCCTACTCTCTTTCTACATATTGAGCAGGGCCACTTCCCTGAAGGTATCAGGGTCCTGTCTTCTTTCCTACTTACTAGCACTTTAGTTTTGGCTAAGTTTACTCTTAAGCCTTAGGATTCTAAATTCTGTTTCCATAGTTGGAACTTATTTTTTAGGTCTTCAATGGATTCAGCTATAAGGACGTGATGATGTACACAGAGAAGTTCCCATGTGCAGCTCGTCTTAAACTCCTCTGTTAAAGCTTGGAGGACTATGATGAATAGTAGTGGACTAAGAACTGAACCTTGATGAACTCCTACTTGAATTCCACTAAACTCATTTCCTACTCTCATTTTACTGATAACTCCTCTGTACACGCCTTGCACTGCCCTCATTCTTCTATACCTAATTTCCTTAAGGACTACCAGATAGTAGATCGGGATACTCTGTCAAATGCTTTTTATAGGTCAGTGAAAGGTAGATATAGTGGCTTATTTATGACTAGTAACTTCTTTTGTAGTTGCCACACTAAAAAGAGGGCATCTGTAGTACTTTTTCCAGGCATGAAATCAAACTGCATCTCATCTAATTTGATTCTTTCTCTAATTAGTTGTGCTATAACTCTTTTCCATCACTTTCACTACTTGGTATATATAACTATATAGATACTTTGTTTTTGTATTTATTTTGCAAGATTTTTTATCTGAAAATGTGTGTTGAAACAGATATTGTTATACTTTGGGAGGGTCATGCTGCCATTAAAAACACACACCTGCTAGATTTCACTTCAATTTATTATTATAACTTCTGAGTTAGTTAGTTTAATAACTGGATGGTTGTTTAGTTGTTCATTGTCATCAAATCTCTTTCATCACACATTCTGTGACCTTTTCAGTGACTACTTAGCAGCAAATATGTTGCTCATAATTGTATTAGTATTGGATTAGCACTCAGGAAGTTGTGAGTGCCATTCTTGTACCAGGTGATGTGTTGTGTCCTTGAGCAAGATATTTTATTTCACATTGCTCCAGTTCACTCAGCTGTAGAAATGAGTTGCAACGTCATTGGTGCCAAGTGTATTGACCATTGCCTTTCCCTTGGACAACATTGGTGACATGGAGAGGGGAGTCTTCAAGACACACACCTTGCCCAGGCTTGTAACTCTGAGGGGAACTTTCTAGGTGCAAACCCAGGGTCATTTGTGTCCGAAGAAGATCTACAGTATATATATGTATACACACACACATATAGGTATCATTACAAAAAGCACCCATTCCACACTCTAAAAAATGGTTGTGTAGGTGTCCCTGACAAAATAGCACCCAGCACACACTGTAAATGTGGTTGGTGTTAGGAAGAACTTTCAGCTGTAGAAGCCAAGCCCAAACCAATCCTGTATGAGCAAGACAAGATCATCAGACCTGGCTTGTTTCACAATGGGGCAACTTGTCTAATCCATACTACCATCAAAAAATGAACATTAAATGGTGATGATGATTATGATGATATGCATGAGTCTGTGTGTGTGTGTGTGTATATATATATATATATATATTTATATATGTGTATTTATTTATATGTGTGTAGATATATATGTGCATATATATGTATTATCTGGGTTACAGCTATGTCACATTTTTCTGGTTTCTCTGGATTTTCCTGCTTCTGACTACCTTGTAACCAAGTACTACCTGCCACATAGGGCCAGATGGAAGTCGTTAGCCTTGGTAGTTAGTCCACCTAGAAAAAGGAAAACTCTGAATCGAAACCTCTGCTGCCTTGCAGTGTTATCCAGTCATAGGAAGGCTTCTGGAGTAAACCATGTGGAAAAATCCAAAGTAGGAGCTCCTAAGGCAGTTCGTCCTTGATTACAACTTCGTTCTTGCAACTCCTGCAACAGCGCTGCTGCCAAACTATAGTAGCCTTGCTGTTCCTTTGTATCCAGCAGTGTTGTGGACTGGGGACACATGCTGCATGGGCAACATTCTGTCCTTCAAATCACATCACACAGGCTTGTATCCAACCACGCCATGCATCACTCATCAAGACAACCTGCACCATACACCTGGAGAAGACACTCTAGCTTCGCCTACAGTATGGACACACCACAGGGAGTAGCAGTTACCAGGGATAAACCTTCAATCATTTGAGATATATGTATATATATGTGTGTGTATAAATATATATGTGTATATGTATATATGTATGTATATAAGTTAAATGATGATACTGTGTGTGTATCGTCATCATCATCATCATCGTTTAACATCTATCTTCCGACTTGAGGAAAGATTGGTTGTCTCGCTCGTATAGGACTGTCTGGCAGGTTTTCTACGGCTGGATGCCCTTCCTAACACCAACCACGTTTACAGTGTGGATTCGTGTTACCTACACGGCCACATTACAGCGTATATATATATATATATCATCATCATTCATCATCATTTCTGTTTAATGTCAATTTTTCCACACTTGCATGGGTTAGATGAGTCATGACTAAATTTGGTTGGCTATTTTACAGCTGGATGCCCTTCCTAACACCAACCACGTTTACAGTGTTGAACTATATATATATATATATATGTATATATACATGCATACACATTTATATATATTTGTATGTGCGTGTAAATATATATATATATATATAGCCAGAATTTGTTCTTCCCGTTTCACCTAATGATGTAATTCTCCTTCCATACATTTTACAATTTTAGCAATTTTTTTTTACTTCTGTGTGCACAGATTGATATATCAGATGATCTTGCTGAGGATGAAAGCAGAAATTATTTGCTTAAACTTTTAATCTGTGCTAATAATAAATATTTGCTCTACGGGTGTATATATACTTATATTTATACAATCCCTATTGATATATATATATATATATATATATATATATATATATATATATATATATATATATATACACACAGTGAAATTCTGTTATAATGGGTATAAAAAAAAATTTGTTGTAACAAAAAATTCTATATAACGAGATCAACCTAACTCATTAAGCATGTGGCCAGAGAAAAATTTTCGCTATACTAAAAAATTTGTTATAGCGGAATTTTACCGGTGTATATATATATATATATATAAGAATGGAAGCGGTAAAAACTAGTTAGACAATTACTCAATAGAGTACTCGATACTTGGGGTAGTAGAGTGGGTGATATGAAAAATTCAGCACCCCGACAGCTGACCTCCTGCCGTTTCAACAGCTAGATCCGATCGCTCAGATCTAGCTGTCGAAATGGCAGGAGCTCAGCCTTTGGGGTCCCGAATTTTTCATATATATATATATATATATATATATATATATATATATATACACACACATAGGCCTATACGCATAGGCACACATTTGTATATATGTATAGGAATATATATGTACAGATACATGTATTTATATATATGTGTATGTGTATTCTCTTTGATAATATGCCTTTTTACTGGTTTCAATCATTTGACTGCACCCCTGCTGTAGCACCACCACCCTACACTGTCACTACGTCCCTCAATTATTCTGCTCCAGTGCTCCAGTATTTATTTCAAGATCAGATCAGACCATTCATTCATTGTCAATGAGTCTAACAAAAACAATTGGCTGTCGCATTGCCAAGGTGTGAGAGAAATAGGTGTGTAGCTGGGGGGAGATTCCTATTGCTAGGACATTATGGTAGAGGAAGACAAAAGGGAGCATGAGAGAGTGAGAGAGAAAGAGAAGCCGGTTAAGTTGTGTGGGATGATGTATATTGGTCATTAGCATTATTAAATAAATTGGACTTAATTTAATTACTCCACTTTACTCCGAGCACTAGGTACTGTAATACTTTAACTCTTAACATCCTGTAATGACTTTGCAGAGCATATCTAAAACTACAGGTTTGTTGATTAAAATGTTTATAGTACCTTTACTAGTCGACATATTGTTGTGAAAATTTGCTGTAAACTAAAGACTTCAATTTTTACCATGATGCAGCTAAAATGCTGTTTTATATTTTTCAAGAATATCTTGCTAATGTGGCTTTGTGTGGTTTGTTAATTCAAATGTAATCCTTTCTAATGAAGGTCAATGTAAAAATGTTCTGTATTAAATTAAAGTCTTTAATATTTAATGTGATGTAGACACAATCAGTGCCAGATTTAGGACAAATGGGGCCCTGTGCTAGTTAAGTTATGAGGCCCTAAACATTTGAAAAATTCATCATAAAATATTTTTTGGCAGGAAGATTGGTCCCGTCCCTGACCAATGGGGCCCTGTGGTTAAGTACACCTATGCACAATGGTAAATCTAGAACTGGACACATTGCTGTTTTGTATTTTTCAAGAATGTCTTGCTAAGGTGGTTTCATATGTTAAGAATTAAGAAACCAGGCACCAGGATTTACTGCATGTCAGCAATGAGTTCAAATCCTGCCTGTAGATCTGTTAACCATCAAAGGACTTTGTTTTCAAGTCTGATATTTATTTTGTTGATCTCTTTTTGTCAAACTGGTAAGGTATGAGACATAAACAAAAACATGGACACATGCACACATACATTTACCAACTCACGTGTGTGTGTGTGCTGTGTGTATGTGTTTTAGCCCTTTTGATACCAAACCATCTGCCATTGACCCTGGTTCTACAATACAAAACACTTTATTTTAACCCTTTAGCATTTAAACTGGCTGTATCTGACCAGAATTCTCTCACCACTTTCTGTTCAAACCGGCTGCTCATACTGATGTTAAGGTATTGTTCTCAAAATAAATAATATCAAAATCTCATAGATTTGATATTATGTGAGGTAAAGTCTTTACAATATTGTATATAGAGTAATGTAAATGCTAAAGGGGTTTTTCAGTTGTCTAAAAACCTCCAATCATAATTTTATGTTGAAACCTTTAAGTTACATTCCAAATAGTAGCTTAATAATTAGAAAGTTAGTTATATTATTAAATCCATCTAAAATCTTGATAATATTCAAAATGATTCAAAAATCGTTAGAGAAATGGTAATTTAAACCGGCCATATCAGGCCAGGATTAAAACCGGCTGTAACTAGCCACTTATACTGATGTTAAGGTATTATCCTAAAAAAAAAAAATCAAAATCTTATAGAGTCAATATTATGTGAGGTAAAGCATTTACCATGAAAATATACTAGTAAATATAGAGTAATGTGAATGCTAAAGAGTTAAGCCTATTCTAAGTTTTTGATTTCTGAATTACTGACAACAGTTTTTAAAGTTAAAAAAGGATATAATTAATAAATGATATGTATGTAATTAGCTATTCTCTGTAATTAGTCATTAGGAATTAACTTGAAAGCTTCTAACTCATTGTTTGATATCCTCTTGAAGTTACATTTAATATATGTAATTATGATTGCATGCATGTACATATATATATATATATATATATATATATATATATAGAGAGAGAGAGAGAGAGAGAAATGGCTTCTCAGAACTAGAACTGTTTCATTCGGAGGAAATCATCAGTTATGTATTGAGTACCTAACTTAGTGTGGTTATCCCCGATTTAACCCGGGATAAACATATATATATATATATGCACGTGGCTTAGTGGTTAGAGCATTAGCCGTGCAATCGATAGGTTGTGAGTTCAATTCTCAGACCAGGTGATGTGTTGTTTCCTTGAGCAAGACACTTTATTTCACATTGCTCCAGTTTACTCAGCTGTAGAAATGAGATGATAGGACTGTGGTCCCTATCATTCCACTGCAAAGTGGTCGTGGAGGTGCCACGGCAAAAAAGCACCCAGCACTCACTGTAAATGAGGTTGGTGTTAGGAAGGGCATCCAGCTGTAGAAATCAAGCCAGAATCAGTTCCCGTCCCACCCTTGCAAGCAGGGAAAAGTGGACATAAAATGATGATGATGATGATAAACATATATATAAACATATATATAGGAACCAGTAAGACCCCGACGGCTGAGCTCAGGCCGTCGAAACAGCTTGAGCTCAGCCGTCGAAACAGCTTGAGCTCAGCCGTCGGGGTCTTACTGGTTCCTATTACCCACTCTACTACCCTAAGTATTGAGTACTTTGGTGCGTTATGGTCCACCTGGTTCCTTACCACATTTCCATCGTTAAACATATATATATATATATATATAAACATATATATATATATATATATATATATATATATATATATATATAAAAACATATATAAACTCTTTTTCTCCATCAGTCTATCTCTGTGTATCTCTCTATCCCTCTCACATATATATATCATCATTTAACATCCATATTCCATGCATGAAAGGGTTGGATGGGTTGTCACAGACCAATTCTATACTCAATAGAAGCCACTGATCACTCATAATGGCTGAAGGATACATCTCACAAATGTTCCTGCACCAGCACTAAGGTCAACATGTATTTGACAGAACTGAAGAGTTATTTCTATTTTTGTTTGACAAGTTTTGTATGACTGGATACTCTTGCTATCATTAACCACTTTACAGAGTGTAGTGGCTGCATTTTACCATGTCACTAACAGTAGATAGGTTGTGCCTTTTATAGAATTGAAGATTCTTTGATACTTTGTTTTGGCATTGTTTCTACAGCTTCTTATCATGAGTGTACCAGATGCATTTTCTGTGGTACCAACACTAGAGAGGTTGACATGACATAAATGAAGGGTTTTCTCAACCCTTTTAAGCATGGCTTCTACTGATCTATCGCCAACCACTGAACATGTGCTGAGTGTGTCCCATTGTGGAACTAGCACTAGAGACGCTGTCCTACATTAACTCAATTGAAGAGCATACTGGGCCCATATCCCTACAATCCTACCAGGTTCCCTGCAGTCAAGGCCCATGTCCCACAGATATACAGCATTGCCACTTGCATACAGGCATCACACATTCTACCACTCACTCTGAAAGAAGCATCCCCCCATTGTCAGCAAAGGTACTAGCTCCATAAACCTCTTCCAGCTTATTCTCACTTCATACTGTCCCTACCCTCACTGCGCTCTAGGTCATGAGGCATGTAAATTGTCAACAACATCTGAGTAGTCTGCCAGGCAATTGAAGGAATCTGCTCCTAGTGTCCCCCCGCTACATTCTCTTTCTCTCTCGCACAATGTGTGTTTATGACATTTTCATTTAGAAACATCATTCCATAAACTGCTGCTCCAAACATGAAACAGTTTCATTTGATTGTGTGTGTGTGTGAGAGAGAGAGACCCATATTTATTTTTTATTTTTTAACCTTTTTGGTACCAACCTGTCCAAAACCAGCTCTGGTTCTATGAAAAAAAAAATTTTAAGAATTCCTATTTAAATTTAAATTTGCCAGTATAATTTTATATAAGAGCTATACATTAAGCCACTATCTAAGTTATGAAGTAATTAATTTAAGTAAATCCCTCAAAATACTTCATTTATAAATTGAAAAAGAGTGTGTATTTTATGAGAAATATAGTGACAAAAGTGTTAAATCCATATCTATGAACATCTTCTTAGCAGCTGTTACAACAACCAAAATTATCAAACAGATTTTAATCTAACGAGTTACAATAAACTAATTATAAACGGGTATATAAACACTATGCATATAGATTGCGATAGTGTACCTAATGACGTGCGCTAAATGTGTGACAGTTATTGATTACATCCTATTGATGCGGTAAAAGCATGTGATTGTGATTTAGTGGTTAGGGTGCTGGGCTCATGGTCATGTAACCATGAGTTTGATTCTCAGATCAGGCAGCTTGTTATTCTCTTGAGTATGACACTTTATTTGGCATTGCTCAAGTTCACTCAGCTGGAAACAAGTTGTGAAACATTGGTGCCAAGCTTTTCCACTTTGCCTTTCTTTTAAGCATCAGTGTTGAGGAGAGAGAAGCAAACCTATTAATGAGGACACAGGCATAGTAGAGTGGTTAAGAAGTTTGCTTCACAATCATGTGATCCCAGGTTAGATCCCACTATGTGTCATTTTGAGCTACTGCCTTAACCATAGTTCCAGGCTGATCAAAGCCTTGTGAGTAAAATTGAGGAATAATGAAAATATGAAAGCCTATCGAATGGATTATACTTGTAATTCAAAGCTTCAGCCTTGTCACTAACTGTGTCATGCTGCTTCGGCTTGTGAATTATGTTAAAGGTACTTGTCTGTGGAATATTCAACCACTTACACATTAATTCAGGAGCTGAACATTTAGTTAATCAAACAACTGAATGCTCATCATCGAAACTGATGGAGCATCCATCACCACATCTAATACATATCGAAACAGATAGACGTGAATTAGTAAAAAAAATAAAGGTAAAATACACAGGTACTATTGAAACAGGTAGACGTAGATTAATCAAGAAATACAGATAAATAAACAGGTACATATGAAAACAGGTTGACATGAATTAATCAAGAAATACTGGTAAATACACAGGTACATATTAAAACAGGTTGACATTAATTAATCATGAAATACTGGTAAATACACAGCATCTTTCTGTAAACTCTTAAATATTAAATTATTCTCTAGAACAATGGTCAGCAAAACTGCATTGGCAGTAGTTTTATACCTTGTAGGTCAATGTAAATAAAAACTGAAACCATGATCGTACAAAGCTCTGGAAACAGCTGTTTCTGTTTTTATATAACTCTTTCATTATCACATTTCCAATGAAATAGATTGTCAATGTTTTTGAAATCATTTTGAAAATAATTGAGAACTTGAAGGGATTTAGTAACATAACTGACTTTCTCATTAAATTTATGTTTAAGGACTATGGATGGGTAGAACTGCTAATACAGGGTGGCCCAAAAGTCACACAGGAGTCGCACCTGTTTATAATTTTTTTATTTTATAATATTTAGTAATGTAGAGGTGTGACAAGGATTGACGAGTGCAAAATAATTTCCATTATGTCCTTTAAGTTGTATCAAAATTTCATACATCAATCGGAAGTTAATAAAAACTAAAACCCCTGTGTGACTTTTGGGCCACACTGTACATTGCAATATTTTGTTACGACCCCTTACGTTCTGGTTTCAAATTTCGCCATGGTCAACTTTGCTGTTCACCCTTCCATAGTGAATATAATAATTGTTTCTACTTTTGGCACAAGGCCAACAATTACCCAGTGCATTACTGGTACTTTATTTTATCGATGAAAGGCAAAGTTAACCTCGGCGGGATTTGACCAGAATATAATAATGTACCGGTAAAGTATTGGGTCGATTTAATTGGGTTTGTTCTCCTTCAAAATTGCTGGCTTTGTGGCTAAATTAGAAAACATTACGATGATTGACGTTTGGAACAATTTAAACCAAAGTGAAAACGTGCAAGGGCGATAACTCTATATTTAATTTTAATTTACTATTTGTAATTTAGTCTTGTACTAGTGGACATGTACCATCAATAAAGCAATAGCGTTGAATGTATATTTAATTTTTGGAGTCCAGATTTGTATGCCATATATATATATGTGTGTGTGTGTGTATACACACAAACCACTCTCCGTATCCTAGTACTATCTAGTTTCACCCTCAACCCTCTTTCTTCCTCACCCCCCCCCCCATGTTAAATCCCACTACACTTGTCATATATGACACCGTACGTTTTATCCTCTCTTCCTACTCACCTATTGTCACACGTTAGATATATTTGTTATCCATCTTACTCTACCTTCTCCCTCGCTCCATCTTCTCCCTCCCTCCATCTTATATAACACTAAGGGCTCTTCAGTTGAGTCAATGAACGGAAACATGTCTAGTGCTGGTGCCACGATAAATGCACCTTATACACTTTGTAAAGTGATTAGCGTTAGGAGGGGTATCCAGCTGTAAAAAAAAGATTTACCAAGCAAAAGTTTGAAAGAACTCTTCAGTTATGTCAAAGTTAAACAAACACCCTAGTGCTGGTGCTACCATGAAACGTATCCAGTGAACTTTATGAGCGAATATATATGTAAGCGAGATGAAACGACATACCCAACCATTGCTAGCAGGGAAAGCGGATCTTAAACTATGATGATACATATGTTTGTGTGTGTGTAAATCGAAGTCAGGTCAGCATTAGCTAAGACACGCACATGTTCACTTGCGCACATTCAAAATCTGAGCACCCTTGACATGGACAGTGGAAAACAAGCAAATCTCTATTATATCATCGGCTTCTGTAAAGTGGTCATGTAGGAATATGACAAAAAGCATCCAGCCTACACTAAATGTGCTTGGCGTTAGGAAGGGCATCCAACCGTAGACATCTAGCCAGAGACCGTCTTATATGAATAAGATACAGTCACTTGACCCAACTTGCCTCTAATGGGACAGCCTGTATAGCCCATGCTAGCGTGGAAAATGGATATTAAACGATGGTGATGTCCTCTGGAGTCGACCATTAACAGTCTATGATATGGGGATGTGTTTGCATTTTCCTGTTTGTCCATCCCATGTGTACTCACAAATTGAATGATATAGCTGTCTATAATTTCCCACAATGGCTTAATACTTTATATATCAAAGATATATTATCGTGTCAATGTGTCAAATGAATCTTAGTATTTCTTGTGTGTTTCTATTATGACTAAACTTAATTCTGAACTTATTTTAACAGGCTGATATAGAAAATGCATTGTGTATATGTTTGTGTGTGTAAATCCTATACACGCATACACCCACACACACATTTATATATATATTTATACATGCATACACACAAATACTAAATACTAACTCGGTATTTTGCCTTACCCATGATGTATTATGGTTGGTGATATGGTTGTTTTTGTGTGCGCACACACATATACACACACACACTCTCTCTCTCTCCCTCGAATGCTCCGACCTTCTTTTTTTCATTCTTCCACCAATCTCTCCCCATTTACTCACATCGATAGTGAATATGTATGAATTGATCTCGTGCCTTTTGCGTTTTGTTTTTAGTTTTACTTTATACGCATCTGTGCTTTTGCATAGGAAACACATTGTTTGTATGTGTGTGTAAATTTTAAAGAGTTACAAATGGATATATATATAAATATACAAACACACATGGTATATTATTATTATTGTTGAATCTTTTATTTGTTGTTTTATTGTTGTTTAGCGATTTTGAGGCACTGTTTTGAACAGTTTTAGTCGATCATATCGACACGAGTACTTATTTTTTCAAGCCTGTTATTTATTTTATCAATCTTTTTTTGTTGAACCTCTGAGTTACGGAACATAAACTAATCATAAACACAGCTCACATACCACGTGCTTCCACACAATTTCCACAGGACTATAAATCTTGCGCAGTTTAGTTCTAAGTATTGTAAAAATGTCAGAAACAAAAACATAAAGAAAGCTATAATGAACCTCCGTCGGTTTTTATGATGAATGTTCCAGTTCGATGAGAGAAACGGCCAGCTCATGAAATTAACATGCAAATGGTTGAGCATTCCATAGGCGTGTGTACCCTTAACAGTATGTATACAAGGCTGACCCTTTGAATAACAGATACAGTCCATCCGATGGACTTCTAAGCAGTTACTGTCTGCCCAATTTCACTCACAAGACATGAGTCAGCACGCAGCTAAGTGTAATTGACACATACCTAAGACGACATGCGGTGGGATCAAACCCAGAATTTAATGATTGTGAGGTGAACTCCTTAACCATTCAGCCATCTCAAATACGACGGTCGGCTAAAAAGATCATAGGCTTACCAAGATACTCTCATGGAATGACCAAATAAGGTTTATTTTTCAACATAGTCCCTAGATAAAAAAACAATGCAGTTATTAAAGGAGTTGAAATTAATGATTTCTGATTTAGACACAAGGCAAGGCCAATAATTTTTGGGGAGAGAAAAGTTGATTAAATCGACCCAAGAGAACTACTGGTACTTTATTTTATCGATTCTGTAAGGATGAAAGGCAAAGCTAACCATGGCGAGATTTGAACTCAGAACGTAACAGGCCGTAACTATGTTGTCTGACGCTCCACCAATACTGCCAATCCATCACTTTTGTTGAAATTAATGAATGCAAGATTTCATAGCTCTAGCACCCCCCCCTCCCCCTTCGTAGTCAGCCTATGAACTTCTCAGCCTACCATCATATAATAAGCATCGTTGTTGTGGTTGTTTAGTCCAAATTCAGCCCTGACTCAGTAGACTTATGATCAAAATCTCTACGGCCATGACCATCTCAACTTACGCAACCTTTTTTTTTTATCCAATGTGCCTTTCCTTTATTTAGTAATGAAGGAGATATGGCTTCTATTTCTTACAGCTCAACTGATCCTTCCCACCATGGTCATTGTTATTGTTTAGCCCCAACTCACACTTGTAATCGGAGACATTCTAGCTGTGACCATCTTGTCTTTCTCCTGTGTGCAGAAAACACTTAGCTACATATTGTCTTTTCTTGGACAGTAGGATGGGATTTGAGGGAGATTTGACTGCTATTTCTAGTGGTTGAATGAACATATAGATGTGTTTCAGGTGTATATGTATAGTCTATCTGTATGTTATTTTGTTTATTTTACTATCAGAATATTTGCTACACACCTCAAGCATACAAGCCCAATGTGTTTAACTGTTATCCTAACATTTAGAAATAATTAGGCAGGAATATATAAAATAATTAAACTGTATACACAGTCATCATCATTTAATGCCCATTCTCTCTGTTAGCAAGGGTGGGATGTGTTGTCATAGACCAAATCATTACTTAATTGGAGCTACTGATCTCTCGGGTGGGGCCTTATCTCAGGTTGTAGAAAAATCTGTCCACACCTTGACCCCTAGGTGACATTTAACTGTCATTAACTGGGTTATCTCCTGTCGGGTGTAAACAGGTATGAGAGTGGACAACTTCTAAAGATCAGCCCTTTTGTTCTCAAGGCTTTGGGGACAGAGGAAGCGAGTTAGACAAATAGCCTGTCTTGGACCAGCATGGTGGCAGTTCGAAGCAGGTCTTGATAGAGTAAACATGTAGACTATTGCTTCCTATAGACCCCTTAGGGTCTTACAGACTCTTACCTTCTCTTGCACTCAATCTCTATCTCTTGGTCTCTTAACCAAGCCAGTGAAGTTCATGATGTTTTCTTGGTAAATACGACTTTAACTCTACTTTTACAAACAAACAAATAATGTACATAATTCTTGTGTATTTTTCATATAGCTTTAGTGTGAGTTATAATCAATAAAGTAATAATATAGCGTTTGGTGTAATCGTGGTTCATTTATTTATATTCATTTTCTGCACGATCAAGGAACTATCACATCATCATCATCTTATTGAACACTTAGTTACTTACCTGCACACATGCAACCTCTGGTTACACTGCATCACATAACAGTGACCACACAACACAGCAAGCTACAAGTGAGCACACGCAACAAACAAATCAACACCGACCCGACCATCAACAAAAACCATCGCTATAAGGTAACTACACTATACAGGAGGGTTTTCCAAACTTTTTCAAACGCGGAACCCTTTTTGGTTCAGAAACTTTTGGGGAAACCCCAAAGTCTAATACTGTTATATGGTCATAATACATATATCCTCCTCTACCTTTTTTCATGGAACCCTAGACGCTCCTTTGCAGAGCCCTTGGGTTCTGTTGAACCCACTTTGGGAACCATTGTTATACAGGGTACACCATGTGCATTTTGTCAGGGTTATACACACTACTAAGTATTAAAACTGTATACCCTCTATATAATAATTAAACACACTACTAAGTGACTCAACTGCATATACACTACTAGATGACTCAACTGTGTACACTAAATGATAGAAGTGTATATACACTATTAAATGATTAAACTATATACACATTCTTAAAAATAATATATCTGTAAACACACTTTCTTCCTTTCTTTCTCCCCCTCTCCATCTCTCCCAGATATCACTGTTACCCATGTAAAGTAATCTTCAATTTAGTGGTGGTTTTAGCAACAATTTACAAACCTGTTTCTAACACTGATAAAGATCTTTTTCATCTTTGCTATTTAAGTAATGTGTTTGTCTGGGTGTGTGTGTTGTGTTTATTATCAGTTTTACGTACCTAGCATGGATTAGATGAGACTTTTAACCCATGGCATGCAAGGATACTGTGAACCTATTCTCCAAAACCAGTGTACAGTTGCCCCCCCCCCCCCCCCCCCAGTATTCGCGGGGCTTACATTCCTAGAGCACCCACGAAGAGTGAAAAACCGCAAATATTCGACGTGGTCCATAAAAATGCCTATAAACATCAAAACAACGTAAAATATAGGCCAGCAAATACGGTATATTGTTATTAATAATTTAGTATTAAAAAGCATGAAAAAAGCCATTAAAAAAAATGACAGAAGATATTTACGATTCTGTGAATATGCAGTGGTTTCCACGAACAATTATTAGTTAGAGTCTGAGGAAAGTTCTGCAAATAACTGGGACTGTGAATGGTCGTGGTACACTGTACACTCACACATATACACTTTTTACCATCTCTTATGGATATATATATATATATATATATATATATATATATATAATGTATAATAAACAATACAATATAATTACCTCATTACCAGAGGTAAAAACGTCCCATTCGTTCATCGGACAAGGCAAATTAAAACATAGTGAAATATTTGAAAAATCTCCTCAAGAAAGGCAAAAGTTTAACGAGCAAAAAAAATATATAAATAAAAGTAATGCAAGAGATATATAAAAAAAAGGAAATATAGTTAGGGTATGTGTATAAATGTGTGTATATTCACTCACAAATGTACATATGTATGTATGTACAAATGCATGTGTATAGTGAAAATGTGTGCATAAGTACATATATGAGGGCAAGCATATCAGTGTATGTGTGACTACAAATACGTATATAATATAAGTTGAAAAAGAAATTGTAAGATAATATAGTTAACATACATCCAGATTCAGGTATTAAATATATACACATACAAGTATGAAAGCACGCGTATAAACACACACACACACACACGCGCGATCACATATATGCGAATGATATACAGGGAAGGGAGTGTATTAGTCAAAGGAGTGTATTAGTCATAGGAGTGTCAGTCTGAGGCTCGATACATGTATAAAAATGAAACAATATATGAGAATGAAAACATTTTTTAAATCAAAGAGAAAGTAACACTAGAAAAAGAAAACAAACATAGGTTCGTACGTACACACATATATATATATAAAATATATATATATAAGTACAGACAAAAGCACATACATACAGAGGCGCGCATACATACACACGAAGCACATATATATATATCGGCACATGTCTATCTAATCACACGTTTGTACGTGACTATATGCATATATATACATATACATATACACACACACACACACACATATATATATATATACATACATACATATACACATACATTCACCCATACACACACGCGTATATATAAGTATGTAAAAAACAGATATAAAAACACATACATACACATATATACACACATACGCACACATACGGAGGCGTTCGTATACATATACAGAACGCATACACACACATGCACACATACAAATTATAAACCAGCCGTATGAATAAATGAGTACAAATATAAAAGTGGCTGCGCAACAACAGAATATATCTGGAGTTGAAAACGCAAGTGACATGTGATATCAGGTAGTGAAAGAAAATGGGGAAGTAAAATGTGGAATTGTGAAGATATTAGGTAAGTGAATCAAAAAGTAGGGGGGGGGGGGGTCACTGGTGGATGTGAAGTAAAAATAAAAATAAAAGTAAATCAGAAAGAGAAGTCTGTAAAGAGGATAATTTAAGGAAAGTGAAGAACGAGTTTATGGAGGATAAGTATCTGAAAGTGAGTTAAGTTTATATGAGCTGGAAAGCAAGTGTGATTTCATGTGTGGGCAACTGGTGAAAATTTCTATTTTTGCATTTAGGTAGGTTTTGGGTGATTTAAGGTTCTGTAAAATCCAATATTTTTCACTTATGCAGAGTGTGCATCTTCTTGTTCCTCTTGCATATTCTTTAGATTGGTTCAAAATTGACCAATCCAATTTATATTGGATACCTTGGTTTTTCAAATCCCATATTCTGTTAGCCAGAACTGTTGTAAATCTTTTTTCAGGATGTCGGAAAGATGCGACATGTGAGTAATAACGCGTTTTGAATTTGTACTTGTGTCATACCCACATATCGTTCGCTGGTGGTTGGTTGGTTGTTGCTGATGGTTGTCACTTTAGCCGCATATACAATGGCTTTGGTGTTGCATTTACCTTGTAATGGGCATTCACTTTTGACTCTACAGGAGCAATTTTGATGTTCTCTGGGTGTTTTCTTATTGAGGATATAAGATTTAATAGGGGGACCGCAGGAGTAGCTAATTTTGACACAGTTTCTATTGAAGATCTTATAGTATCTATGTATTCTAGGGAAATGTTTATCTAAGAGCTCTAGGAATTTTTTGCCTTCATTAGTTTTAACTGCTAAAGAGTAGGGGGATGTGAACCAGATTATTTTTCTTTTCCTATTATTATGTTTAAAGGAGTTAATATTGTTGGGTATGTACTTAATCGGTTCGCTAAATCCGCTATTTTGAAGGGCTTTATTATAGTAGAGGAATGCCTTATTGAAAATAGCTTCTGAGGAAGAGAGGGTGGAGATCCTATGGCTAATATTAAGGATAAGGTTTTTAAAAACTATAGGAGGATGGCAAGAGCCTTTATTTATATATTTTAAATTTTCATAAGGTTTATGGTACGGTTTATAAGAAGCAGTAGGCAGATCTAGGTATATATCTAGAAAATTAACATTGGAAAGGTTAGTGTCAATGGTAATTTTAAGATTAAAACTAACGAAGGTTTTTATTAAGTCTTTCCTTAATCTATCTAAGTTATGGCCTATGGTGGTATGGGAAAGTATTAGACCATCGTCGCGCTAAAGCCCAAAGGTATGGTTAGGGAATTTCTCTTTAAGTGTGTATAGGAGGAATAGGCTGACTAAATCACAAACATCAGCACTGTCAAAAGAACCCATTGAGACATCGAATGGGTTCTCTGGGTTAGATATTTTTTACCCAAGTGTCATTATTAGTAAAAAGTAGAGTGTTTCTAGCATGCAAAGTGACATTCTCTTCAATATCAGAAATATTGGTAAACTTTCTAGCAAAATTTAAGGCTTTCGTTAAAAGAGGGTGAGTAATAGATGGGTAGAAGTCTACAATGTCAAATTGGGTGAATCTAGAACTATTTTTACCTTTAATATTATTAAAACAATGTACTACGGAAGAGCTATTTATCCATTGGAGTAATTTAGACTTACTTCTAATATGTGTGTTTATATTATTTAAAAATTTTTTGCTAACAAGACCGATTTCAGTCTTAGCAGGGTTGATTGATCTACAACTAGGACGATTAATAAAATCAGGTTTGTGATCTTTGAGGGTGATATAGGCATTGCGTTTAGCAAGTTTTTCTGTTGTATTGTCTATTTTTAAAAAACTAGCTAATTCTTTAGCTTCCTTATTTATAGTATTATACGTGTTTATATTAGCTATTTGGTATTTAGAGGTGATGTTATCTGATATATATATATATAATATAAGATCAAAAGATGGTTAAAAGAGTTCCAAGTATTCTATTATGCGCATTTCAAAAACAAATATCATCATGGGATGATATCTGCATTCTCATCAGATAAAATAGGGAGACATGATATGAAGCTTAAAAAACACTTGTGAATAGTGAAGTTTTAAATCAACATTGCTTTATTGTGCTACAATAAAACTCACCTCCTGCATATATATATATATATTTATTAAAATAACAGATTAAATATTTGCTCTACGGTTCTTATATATTTGATATATATTTATCCTTATCGAGCCCTCTTTGGATTTTAGTCTTCAAATTTATTATTATTACTATATATATATATATAGGCACATGGCGTATATATATATATATATATATATATATATATATATATATATATATAGGCACATGTCGTGTGTATATATATATATATATATATATATATAGGCACATGGGTTAGTGGTTAGAGCATTGGGCTTGCAATCGAAAGGTTGTGAGTTCAATTCTCAGACCAGGTGATGTATTGTTTCCTTGAGGAAGACACTTTATTTCACGTTGCTCCAGTTTACTCAGCTGTAGAAATGAGATGATAGGGACTGGGGTCCATATCATTCCACTGCAAAGTGGTCGTGGAGGTACCACAAAAGCACCCAGCACTCACTGTAAATGAGGTTGGTGTTAGGAAGGGCATCCAGCTGTAAAAATCAAGCCAAATCAGTTCCCGTCCCACCCTTGCAAGCAGGGAAAAGCGGACGTAATATGATGATGATGATGATATATAGTTCAGGGAAATGACAAAACTGTGATACAAAAAGGCTTATTGGTTTCACATATATATATAAAAGTTCAAACAAGTTGAGAAAACAACTATACATTTAGCAAAGTGAGGTTTAAGCTTAATGTGATTTGATAATCAGTAAGTGCGAAAGATGTAGAGCATCTGGAGTTAATCCAGTGTTTACAGTCCGCTCACTGCATGGTTATATTGTTCATAGAGCATATATATATATAAAAAACTCAGCAAAGCTGTTAATTGTACATTTAATTGACCGACATGTTTTGCCAGGCTAAATAAGAACATGTAGCACAATCTCATTAAAATCAGCTCCCTGGGATCTATAATACATTTATATTAACATTAACAAAATATTACCTTCCATTTTGCATCTTAATAGTCCATATCAGTTGGTGTAAATGCCATAATCATAATTTATATATGTATATATATCTTTTTTGAATTTGTTTTGCAAGATTTCTTATCTGAAAATGTGTGTTGAAACAGATATTGTTATACATTGGGAGGGTCATGCTACCAATAACACACAACACACAAAAACAAGATGGTGTAGGACAACAAAAGAGAGACAAAATAAAAGCCTAGTCACTGAGGAGGTCACAGAATGTGTGACGAAAGAGCTTTGACAATATATAAACAACCATCCGGTTATCGAACCAAGCAACCAACCAACCAGATATTTATAATAAATTGAAGTGAAAACCAACAGGTGCCTGTGTTTTTATTGGCCGCATATCCCTCCCAAATTATAACAATATATATATATATATTCAAGTGAGTAATTTGTGGTTACTAGCAACAACGCTGTTCGAAGCACTCGATGCTGTTATGGGGTCTGTCTCTGGTTGGGTTGCACTCCAGGTTTAAAGCAGCTGTAGTTTGCAGAATGTCTATAGAATGACTATAGGAAGTCAGATTTGCAGCTCGTTATGAAACTTTATTGCATATTTCAACTGTTTCGATGTCAATCAGTTCAGGTTTGATCAGGCGATCAGATCTCAGCTCTTAATCACCACCTTCTGAGACATGCGAGCTTACATGGGTGGTCCCATGCAAACTTTGAGACCTCGTGTAAACTCACATGTGTCATTGGTGGTAGTGTAATACTGGTAACAAGTATGAATTCTCTAGTCATCAGCCATTGAAATGGATGTCAATCAAATCTTTAGGCTGCAGGGTTGATGGGTGTTTGGAAACAGTAAATGTGACTGATATTAAATCTGTTCCCAATATATTTTAGTTAAATATATCACTTGTGATGTTGCGAGTTTAATTTTTAGACCTGGTGATGCGTTATGTCCTTGAGCAAGACACTTTATTTCATGTCATTCCTTCTGCCAAGGAGTTCCGACCAGTAGATAGTACCAGCAGTGCAAAGACCAATGGAGACTAAAGTTTCCTTGATCCGATTTGACGTGGTCCACCCCACTCAGCAAGCGAATGAGGTCTGGGATATTGTCGATCGATCAGAGTGATATATCATCATTATCATAGTCATTTCAATGCTGCTAGCATCATCATCGTTTAACGTCTATCATCTCCACTAGCATGGGTTAGATGGGTTTGTCCCATTTAGAGACAAGTTGGGTCGGGTGACTATGTCTCGCTCATATAGGACTGTTTCTGGCTGGTTTTCTATGGCTGGATGCCCTTCCTAACGTCAACCACATTTACAGTGTTTGCCATGTCTCCTACATGACCACTTTACAGTGTGGGCTGGATGTTTTGTGGTACCAGCATAATATATATATATATTTGTGCGTATATACATATCGTCATCATCACCACCGTTTAACGTCTATTTTCCCATCTTTGCATGGGTTAGATGAGTTGTCCTGTTGTGAGCAATGCTAGGTCAGATGACCATATCTTGCTCATACAGAACTGATTCTGGTTTGGTTTCTACAGCTGGATGCCCTTCCTAATGCCAACTTCAGTTACAGTGAGCACTGGTGCCTATCCCTGATAGGAATAGGCCGTTGAATAGAATGTATGTTACTGGTAACTCTAGCTATTTCACTACATCTGTTTAACTAACACGTAATGGGAACAGATTTAATATCGGTCACTTCTATTATTTACTAACACTCATCCACCCTGCAACCTGTAGATCTGATCTATCTGATTTCTTACTGATCAATACTTCTAATCAAAAGTTAGATCTAATTCTAACATTAGAATATAAAACACTACTGCTGGACAACATGCTTACGGCGCAGAGTTACAGCCTTTTATGTTCTGAGTTCAAATCCTGCCAAGGTTAGCTTTGTCTTTCATCCCGATGGGGTTGATAAAATAAAGCACCTGTAATGCTCTGGGGTCTATTTAATTGACTTTCCCCGAAATTGCTGGCCTCGTGACTGTAATAGAAATCATTATTCTTGTGACTAAAATGAATAATTATTTATTTAGTCTTGCTGAAGACATGACAATCTCTCTCTCTCTCACACCGAGAGACAGACACAGAGTAGGTTTTTAATTGATCAATTTGAAGATATAATAGAAGGCACTTGTTCAAAGTGCCTTACAGTGAGACTGAACCTGAAGCCATTTGGTTGCAAAATGAACTCATTAACTACACTACCATGCCTGTATCTACCTACACACACATACGATAGGTTCTTTTTTCACAGCTTCCATCTACTAAATACGAACCTGCCAACCTCTAAAAAAAGTGCCCCAAAATGGGGAGCTCTTACATAATGAAAGCTTTGCCCATTTTCACTAAAGGAGACATCTCTCACCCACCCTAAAGTGAGTGGGAGATCTCCCATCGGACAGGGAATAGTTGACAGGCCTGCAAATAATTAGTTAACTCAAAACTATAGTAGAAGGCACTTGCTCAAAGTCCCAGTGAGATTGAACCTGAAACTACATGGTTGAAAAGCAAACTCTTTAGCCACACAGCTATGCCTTTGCCTATTGAAAATATGTTTGTTTAGTTGTTTTGTCTGTGACTCTGTAGTGTTTTTTTTTTGTGTTCTGCTCTGATGACATTCATTGATTTTCTTTTTGTTGTCTTGCTAAGAAAATATGTTTTGGTGAGGTCTACAGTTACCACCCCTTGATCCAGTCGTATTCTTGTTCTTCTTCTGATGGTTTTTTCTATTTTATAGGTGAAAATAAGATATCGACATAATCTGGGCATGTCCCAGGAAAAGGTGAGTACACATAGCTGCACTGAGTAAATTTGTGTACGCATATCTACACACAGATACACACACATGTACAAACACACAACACAAATACACACACACATGTAAATGCATAAAATTTGGCCTGTTAGCTCATAATATCCTGTAATAATTTAGCAGAAAATATCTAAAAATAGGTTTGTTAATTCAGATGTTTATAGTATCTGTACTAGTGGACAGATCATTGGGAAAATTTGTAGTATTAGAGTAAAGACTTGAAGTTTTAATGTGATACAGTCATAGTGCTGTTTCATACTTTTCACAAATGCCTTGCTAATGTGGTTCCATGTGATACAGGATATTAAGAGTTAATGTTGTTGTTGTCGATGTTGTTTAGACCCAGGTGAACACTAATGAAGCACATCTATGATGAAAGGTCTTCTAGATATGAACTCCCTTCCACACCACTATTCCTGTCTGTTTATTAGTTTATTTTAGAATACATTATCCATTATGTCCTGCCATTTTTGAAATAGATGTAATTTGAAATTTGACTGTTATTTCTCATCATCAGTTTAAACTTCACCTATCACCCAGTTTAACATTACTGCCTGGTCCTTGGGTGCCTTTAGCAGAGTTCACTCTGTTGCAAGCATTCAGGTCAGCTCCCTGGTTTGAGGATAACTTCCTCCCTTCCTTTCTAGAAGCACTGAAATAATGAAGGGGGATGCACAGGTATGGATCTTCCTATCTAAGCAGCTCCAATCTTTCTCTTTGTTTAAATGTTAGATATTCTTATTATCTGAGCCACTATTCAATTATCATTGAGATTTATATATAGCAGTCAGGTACTGTGACTCAGTTTAACCCTTTCATTACCATATTTCTAATGAAAGACACTGACTATGATTTACAAATTTTGAAAATAACCAAACATTTGGAGGGATTGTGTAATAACTTTTTCACTATTAATCTGGTTTTTAGAATATAACTTAACAAAGGTCATAAAATTATGATGGAAGATTTAAACACTTTAAAATACACAGCTTTGTATAGAGCTAAAGTTGGTTTTGGGTGGTTTGGTATAAAGAAAATTGACTCATGCCCAGCACCATGACAATCATCACACCCAGAAGATGATGTGAACTTTGTGTATGCATATCAGTGTTTACAAATCATTGTTATATGAGTTTTGGATCATATATATATAAATAAGACCTTTATTAATCTAATCAGTCCACAAACACTTAGCAAACACCTTAAACCAAATGCTAACCTTCACTCATGACTCCTGCCAAACCAAACCATACCCACCTTCCAAATTTGGCAAACTAAATGCGGACCACACCTCCCCAAACTCAGCATGCTGAACCAGAATACAACAGTCACCAAATAGGGAAGACAGATATTATCAAGTTACAGCTGTCGTATTACGCAGTTCTTAAGCTAATATGTGTATTGGTGAAGAAAATTTGATGTGTTATATTCCAAACACAAGCTTAATAATAAGTTAGTTATCAGATTGTTCAGAAATTAATGAAGATTTTTAAACATTAAATCTAGAATTACATATTTCTGTCCAGAATAAACTCTATTGATTGAAATAAATGCCATTAGAGTCTACTCATCTGCCAACAAGATACAAGTTTATTTATTCTGGTAACAGAATTCTAAAGTTCTGGAAGCATCATTTGCATCTGTTTGGTTGTTGAAGACTTCCTTCCAATTGTTGAAATGCTTGAAAAAAGTGATGGTCGGTTGGTAAAAAATCTGGTCAGTATGTTAGATGAGCCAGAGTTTTAAAGCTCACTCCATTCAGCCTCTGGAGCATTGGTTGTGTGGTGTGCATCCGAGCATTATTGTATAAGAGGATTGAACCTTTTCTATTGACCAATGCTGGACACATTCAAAAAGCTGTAGTGGATTAATCTGGCTGTAAACCACCAAACTCACAGCATAACCTTCTTTTGGTGCGACTTCTGCTTTGGGAAGTGTTTAGGAGCTTTATCTTAGTTAAACCACTGTGCTAACTGTCATTGCTTGTTATATAAGATCTACCTTTTATCATACATGCGATCAAGAAATGAGTCATTTTTGTTGTGCACTAGAAGTAAAGAGCAGATTTCATAACCGCAATTTTTTTCTGGTTTTTGTTCAATTCATGTGGTACTCATTTTTCAAGCTTCTAATTCAGTTCAAATGTTCAGAACTTGTTCCAATGCTTACATCTAGCTTTCCTGCAAGCTTTCAAATAGTTGTGCAAGTATTTTCTTCTACAAAATCCTTCAGGTCATCATCATCAGTGGGAGAAGGAGCTTCCATATCTTGTAGAATGAATTTATAATGATGAAATTTTGAAACCAATGTTGAACTGTGCAGTCATTACCACTTCCTCAGCCACAAATTTCATTGATGTTTTCAGTCATTTGTGCTGCACTGCGTCTAAGTTTAATCTCATAGAAATAAATTTGGCAAAAATCCTGTTTTGATATCTTCAAAGATCTGAAAACAGACAAAAATGGAGTTAATGTTAAAAATGCATTACATAGAAAGAAAGAGCATAAAATAAGCTTTAAAATGATGCATAACTTTCTACTCCTTGTTTGAGATTTTATTTTTTTTAAATGTTGAAACAAATAAAAGCATAAAACCTGCATTAATTTCTGAACAGCCTAATATTTTATTAAACCTTTTCAAATTTTTGATTATTTTCAAAAGGATTTTAAAATCTAAACTGTTTTTATAAGAAAGATAGCAATGAAGGGGTTAATATATGGATGATAAAATACAAAACTCACAAATGTTGTTTAAATAGTTTTAAATTAATGATGCATGTATATTTATTGCTTATTTGTTTATACATGTAACTATATTAACTTATCTATGTAATTATACATATATAGACATATATGCTTACATATGTAAGTACATATGTAACTATAGTAAAAACTGTGTGATTGCCATTTAGTGAAATAGTCATTTGCTTTTTGTCATGCTATTCCTTGTGTGTTCTTTACTTTTTTCTATCTTTTGTTATGAGTGTACTCCATATGTACCAGGTGTCTGCTTTGTACCTTTTTTCTCCTTTCAGCAAAGATTATATCTACATATATATAAATATAATATATGTGTTTCGTGTTAGTGTATTATATAAAGTTTGTATGAATGAGATGCAATCTCATAGAAGCCCAACTAAACCTATATAACATTGAGTTGTAACAACAACAACAATATATATATATTATTCTATTAAGTATCCCAACTGACAGTCTGAGGTCATGTTGGGGCACCGTCATATATATATATAAATGGCTTGTGAAGGCAGTACAAGGCATTTATAGAGGAACAGTCAGCAAGGTTAGAATTAGCAATGATTACAGTAAAAAATTTACCTTGCAGGTTGGTGTCGATCAGGGCTCTCTCCTTAGCCCAAACCTGTTTATTCTTGTCAAGCAGGTTATAATAGAAGAGTTTAGGACTGGCTGCCTATGGGAACTTCTGCATGCAGATGATTTAACCCTTATAGCTGAAACTATAAAGAAGAAATTCAAAACCAGAAAGTTTGGCCTAGAATCAATAGGTCTTAAAGTTAACTTGTCAAAGACTAAACTCCTAGTAAGTAGAAAAGACAACAGAGCCCAGATTCCTTCAGACAAATGGCCTTGCTCAGTGTGCAAGAATGGAGTCAGTAGAAATTCCATCCTATGCCTCAAATGCAAGCTCTGGGTACACAAAAGATGTAGTGGGGTCATAGGCAGGTTATTGATTGTGTTGGTATGGCCATGTGATGTGTATGAAGGATGACAACTGTATATAAAGTTGCAGGGCGATCAAAGTTGATGTAAGCTATGGAGTAAGAAGACCTAGGAAGAAGTGGGATGAGGTGATAAAAGCTGACCTTGCACAAAAGCACCTCTTAAAGGCGATGACACAGGATCAAGATCTTTGGCGTGATACTGTAATACAGAAGACGCGCCTTCACATGTGCATGGGTTGAAGCATACATCTAGTATGCACCACTTAACACCTATCCTCCCTTGTTCCATACAACTCCCGCACCCTAACACTTCACCCACATCCTAATCATCCCACCCTTCTCCCAGGCCTTTACACCTCTGTTGCAGTCCTCAGTGAACACTGTAAAGTGGTCATTTTGGTGCCACAACAAAAAGCGCCCAGCCCACACTATAAAGTGGTCGTTATGGTATCATGATAAAAGGCACCCAGTCCACACCTTAAAGTGGTCATGTAGGTGTCATGACAAAAAGCACCCAGCACACACTGTTAGCATGGAAAATAGACGATAAATGATTATATATATATATATATTGTTTGCATGAATCTGTTATATAATATATATATATGTATATGTATGTACACACAGATATAAATATTTTTTCTTTTCAGTTAATTGATAAAAATTGGTATTTGTTCTTTTGTATTTATATGTTCTATTTTATTTTATTCATGCTAAAATAGCTCCAATGACTCAGTAGATATGACTGTTTTTGCCAAAATATATTTTTAATTATATAGCGTGGGAAATAGTCGTTAAACAATTATGATTATATATATATATATATATTTCTTTTTTAATATTGTGTGTTGGCAAAAGGATTTTTTTCCTTCTGATTAACTCCTTTGATGCCAACTCAACCCTAACTATTGAACAAAACCATCCATTTTAAAGAGTTCTTATTTAAATTAATATCTTCCAATATAATTTTATATAAGAACCATATGTAAAGTTATTAGTAATGAAATAATAAATAGCTTTAGTAAATCACTTGAAATTCTTCATTAGGTAATTGAAATAGTGTATTTCATTAGAAGTATGGTTAAGAAAGTATTAAGCAAAGCCTATGATATGACCGTCAATAAAACTTTGTCGTTGTTAGAATTTTATTTCTTGCTCTAGCATAGCAGATACATAAATGTAAGTATGCATATGTACACACACCACACACACATTTATATACAAACACACACACACACACACACATACATATTGTACATATGGGTTATATTGAATAATAATAATAATCAATTCATTTGCTAGTAAATGGCCCGACAAAGCTATGCTGTGCCTTGATGACCAATCATCATCCATTTGTTCAACAGTATCATTGAGGAACAATCAACATGTTTTTGGATCATTACCTTTCATCAGGACTGTTTACCACTCTGCCAATCTATTGAACAGTTGAAAATATATAGTATTTTCTGAAGTATACATCGGCTGATTAGCTTCATTTGCATACTGAGCGAGTTATAGCTGGCCTTGCCGAAAATAAAAAATAAAATTAGAATCTTATTTCTCGCTCTAGCATAGTTGATACATAAATGTAAGTATGCATACGTACACATATACATATATATATATATATATATATATATATATATATATATATATATATATGTGTGTACATATGTATACTTACATTTGTTGTTGTTGTTTAGCCTTTGGTCAGCTCTGATTAAGCAAAGCCACCAATGGAACTGAGTTGTTATTGTTTAGCCCTAAGCCAGCTCTTGTTAAGCAAAATTCATGATGAGATCATCAATAAAATGTTTTTGATATTGTTTAACCCAAATCTGGTAAAACTCAAGACTACCAACCAACATAGTTACTTGACCTGCTAGAAATAGCTGCTAATTAGCCATCAAATCACAACTTACAATCTTCAAAAAAAGAAAAGATGTGTTAGATAATGTGGTCATGGATTCCTTCTATGTAGGAACAAGGCAGGGTGGTTATGTATGGAATGTCCTTGATCATTTGACTGACCTGGGCTTAAACAACAACAACAACCATCAGTCAAGTGTCGATGTGTGTGTCACTACTAAAAATAACAGTCAAATCACCTTCAAATCACACTAATCTAGTATTAGACTTAGTATTTCTAATATAACAGATGGAATGGTCATGTCTGGAACGTCCTTGACTGTTTGGTCAGAGCTGATCTGGCCTTAAACAATGACCAATGTCTACTCTTGAAAACTAATTGACATTGTAGCTGTCAATACATATAGAAGGGTATTTTCTGTTTCCCTGTAAATGGTAATAAATTAAGAATGCAGGACTGGCATTTAGTTATTTAGCAGACTGGATTACCTCTACAATGGACAACCCCTTTCCACAGTTATGCACTCTATTCTTCCAAATATACTAATTTCAGTTTGGCAATCTGATAAACCTAGTTTTTGATATTTCTTACTCTGACCATACTAAAATTACTTAGCGTTTATTTTCTACTAGGCAGTCTACATCCATTCATGCTTAATTATGTAATAGGTCATAACACCATATGACCTGCTCCAACACTTTGAATAATTTCACAATGCTGCTCTACAGCATAGATTATATATCTAAGTTAATTAGATATGTAAAAAAACTCTGGTCCTTTAAAGTTGAGTAATGTGCCTCTCCATGATCTGCACCCTTGACAGTTGCCTAAAGTCTGTCTTAATCCAGAAGGCTTGTTAGGCCAGTGCTTATCTCGGTCTCATGGCAGGAAGCAACTGAGAGTACAAGACTCCCCCCTGGACAGGACGCCAGTCCATCGCAGGGTTAAACCCCCAGCTATTTCAGGTACTCATATACAGCTAAGTATACTGGAGCGACGTGAAATGAAGTGTTTTGCTCAAGAACACAACACGCAATGCAGCCCAGGAATTGAACCCTCAATATTATGATCGTAAGTCCAACACCCTTACCATTAGGCCATGCGCCTGCTGACAGTCTCCTAGTTGGCCTTAATTGTACTGACGGCCCTGTTTGAAAGTCTTTTCTTTTAAGACTCAGTAATGTGCCTCTCTGAATTGTGCACCATAGGTGGCTGCAAAGTTGAACTTAAGTAACACTGACCTCGTGAGAACATATTTTGAAGTGGTGACTAATCAATCACACCTAAACACAAAAATAAGTTTTATTTTTATTCTTACTTTTATGTTAGGTGTGGTCTTAGTTATTTAATAACTATATTTTCTGGGTGATTGATTTTTCACTGGAACATTTTATTTTTTTTATCTGCAAATAGGTAGTTAAATAACTGCGTATATAAAAGATAAATATATATACACACACACACACACACACACACACACACACACACACACACACACACACACACACACACACACACACACACATATATAACACAAAACGACAGCATCAACAGTTTTCGAAGAGATAGCAACATGAATGAACCTGTTATTTTTCTCTAAAAACAGTTTTTCCGATTCTGCTCTGCTCATCCCTTCAACCTTTCTAATTTCTCATCCTTTCTTCTGATGAAGGACTAGTATCTGAAACATTAAGACCCTCTTCCTGCTATTTCAAGTGTTAAACTAATATATTCCTTCCATATACTGTACCGATTGTTTTGTTATTTCTGTTTACCTTTTACATACATATATATATATTGTTTTTGAATTTGTTTTGCAAGATTTCTTATCTGAAAACATGTGTTGAAACAGATATTGTTATACTTGGGGAGGGGGGGGGGTCATGCTGCCAAGAAAAACACACACACCTGTTGGTTTTCACTTCAATTTATAAAAGCCCTAATTAGTAAAACATACCCATTTCAAAGAACCCCCTGCACTGATAGGAAATGCTAAGCCCGCAAACTAACTACAAAACTAGAAACGTAGTATATAGCATAAGATGTACTGAGGGACAGTGTAGGAATAAGAATATAACATACATAGGTGAAACAGCCTGTAGGAGAAGTAAATTCGAGGATGAGAAAAACTCATCAGTACTCCACCAACATGCCAAAATAGAACATAGGGGCACATTAGAGAACATAGAGATAAAAATTATATCCACACACAGAAAAGATGCAATGCTCAGAAAATCACAGAGGCAACAAATATAAATGAACTCCAACCAAAATTAAACAGAAAACATGAGTAGAATAGCAACATCACAATTAGTAATTAAGGACAAAATGAAAACATTCAGACACACACAAACCAACTAACAAAACAAATCTGACACACTCAGATAGCACAAACAACCAACTAGTGACACATAAATAACAAATAAATAAAAACACACATGGATGTAATGCATGTGCAAACTAAGCACACAACACACAAAAAAAAAGATGGTGTAGGACAGAACAAAGAAGAGACACAAAATAAAAACCCAGTCACTGAGGAGGTCACAGGAATGTGTGACGAAAGAGCTTTGACAATATACAAACAACCATCCGGTTATCCAACCAACCAACGAACCAACCGTAAATTTATAATAAATTGAAATGAAAACCAACAGGTGTGTGTGTGTGTTTTTATTGGCAGCATGGCCCTCCCAAAGAATAACAATATATAAATGTGGTTGGTGTTAGGAAGGGCATCCAGCCGTAGACAACCTGCCAGATAGTCCTATATGAGCGAGACACGGTCACTCGACCAACCTTGCCTCAAGTGGGACAACTCCCATCTAACCCATGCTAGTGTGGAAGATGGACGTTAAACGATGATGATGATGATATAAAATTGCAAAAATATTATTAAAAACACCATAATCCAAATGAGTGGGAATAACTTTTATTGTGTAAAGCTTACACGTGCTTCATTACATGCATTACAATGAAAATTCATTGTAGCTACATGTCTAAATAGTTGGATGAGAGTTAATTTTATTAAAATAATCAAAAGTTAGCAATCCAATTCTTATATGTAATGCATATAATGAAACACGTGTAAGTGTTATGCAATAAATGTTATTCCCACTCATCTGGATTATGGCGTTTTTAATAATATTTTTGTAATTTTGTATATACATCCATAAATTGTTACACTTGGAACCTATCAGGATCTACCAATTGGAATAATTTGTACATTGAGTAAACACTATTGTATGCGGTCTTTGATTCTTGTTGAACAATCAATTTAATTGATTATACTAACGGAATTTGAATAATTCTCTCTCTCTCTCTCTCACTCTCTCTCTCACTCTCTCTCTCTCTCTCTCTCTCTCTCTCTCTCTCTCTCCTCTCCTCTCCTCTCTCTCTATACATATACATTCACACACACATCATAATCATCGTTTTAATGTCTGCTTTCCCTGTTAGCAAGAGGCTTGGATATGTCTATATAGACTAAGTCAGTACTGAAACAGTACCTACTGATCTCCCAGACAACCCATGGTTCTGTCGTCTCGTGCACAGGGGAGGTTGTCATGTCTTTGACGCAACTGAGGGTCACCCAACCCTTTGTTTCACAAGCTTTCTATAGCTGGATGCCCTTCCTATCATCAACCACTTTACAGTGTGTACTGGATGTGTTTATCGTGTAGATCACTAAACACTAGGGAAGCTGTCAAAACTTGGCATGACTGACGGGCCCTCCCAACCCTTCTTCTGAAGGAGACTGCAACTAGGAGCATGTGTGGAGAGGGAGCATGTGGTATGTGCAGTGAGGGTTATAGTGGTGGAAGTGGGGAGTCAAGCCACATTGTTGCAGGCTGAGTCCTCTTCAGCACTGCATAGCGCCAACCCTCACAATCTTTAGTCATTTCTGTTGTGAGGTTTAGTTTTTTAATGTTGGCCTTCGCAACTTCATCCCATGTCTTCCTGGGTCTACCTCTTCCACAGGTTCCAGGAACTGGGATTTCTCTGCATTTCTTTATCCAGCTGTTATCTTTTATGTGCATTAAATGTCCATACCAATGCAATCTTCTCTCTTACACACTTCATCCAATTCCTTTATGCTAAGTTTTTCTCTCAGGTTGATTATCTATGTCGCTTATGCACACTAACATTACACATCCATTGAAGCATACTCGACTCATTTGTTTCTAGCCTTTGCAGGTCTTCTGTAGTAAAGGCCCATGTTTCACTGCCATGCAACATTGTAGTTCACACACAGGTATCATACAGTCTACCCTTCATTCTGTGAGAAAAGCATTTCATTGTTAGCAGAGGTAATAGATCTCTAAACTTCTTCCAGCCTGTTCTTATTGACCCCCCCCCCCCTCCAATACTGCTAATATGATCAGCTTGGTAGCAAAAGCTGCCAACAATTTATCGACCCCCCTCCCCGCCTCCTGGCAGCTGAGAGAAGGATTCTCCACAGCTCTGCCATCATGGTCCTCTTGGTGGCTTCCACATCTAGAAAATGGGCTGTACTCAAAGATCCATGACTCATCACCTGTTTGGTTTCGAGATGCTCGAGGACGTCGTGGCACACCTGCATGTGCTGCTCCTTCTGGTCATCATTCAGCAACTTCGGCACCATCATCGCGCAGATCTTCCACAGGCCCAAATCTTTTTGCAATCAGTCAAACAGTCAGCTGACAATCGCTATGCACCATGTGCCTCATGCAGTTATATACTCCCTGGATATTATGCCATATGGTGAAGCAACCTGCTCATCTCCATTCCATTCATAGCTCACACAGCACACTAAGTCCTGTTACTTTTCAGACACACTTCATATATATATATATATATATATATATATATATATATATATAGTGAAGAGGTAGGATCCCAACAGCATCTCTATCCATTTCAACTTGTTTCCACAAGTATTTTCAAGAGTAAAGAAAAATGGAAACAAAGTTGAAAAAGGCTGGGCTCATCATTCTGCATCTCATTATGCATCATATACAACCCTGCATCTCATTATGCATCATATACAACCCTGATTTGTGGCCTTCCTGGTCCTTGCACTGCAGAACCACAGTTAAATAGTTAAATAATGCATTTGTAGAGATGGTGAATATTTATTTCACATAAAGATAAGTTATTTCTCTCTCTCTCTGTGCCAAGCTCATCTGTCTTTGTGAAACCTTTGGTAAATGAAATAATTATCTTATGTTGTTTATTACAAGAATATCATACCAAGAATATAAATAATAGCAGAGAGCATGCAATAAGGTAAGATAATTGTGTGGTGATAGCATACATTTAAGTGTTATATATTATAA
>OZ024741.1:167172442-167212442 GCA_964016885.1 Eledone cirrhosa | reverse complement strand
CCTCCCAAAGCATAACAATATATGTATATATATATATATATATATATATATACAAGCACACACATATACTCATCATCATCATCATCATTGTCATTCAAATAACAAAGTGGTTATGAATCAGTGTATCTGAAACAAAATCAAGACTAAAAACCACAAAACTTCACTGAAAGACCTGACGTTTTTATAATTCAATCCCAGTAAAATCTTTGCCTAAGGTAACAATAGTTTGTATAAGAGAATTTTAGAAACAGAAGTTCTCACGGTTGGATGTGGTGGTGGTGGTGGAGGTGGTTCATGTTTATAGTGGTGATAGTAATTGTAGTGGTCATGGTTATGATAGTGAATGATGTGACAATGGTGAAGGTAATCATAGTGGTGGTGGTGGTGGTGGTAGTCAGATGGAGCAAGAGGGGGGGGGGGGGTTTAAATATATGAAATTATGATTCAAGGATGTGTAATTTAGTTACAGTGGATATGTAAATAGAATTATCAGGTTGTGTAGATGTGTGTGTATTATATAACACACATACACACACATGTAAATGTATATATATATATATATATAAAATATTAAAAAAATAATGAATAAAACAATGAAACAGTTCCTTATATTAAACAAAAAAAGTTCATTATTTAACGATCGTTTCTGGGATATATATGTGATTTATCTACATATATATATATATATATATATGTGCATGTGTGTGTGTATATATATATATATATATATATGTTGGTGATGTGTTGGTGTAAATGGTAGCACAGTGGTCCGGATAACCAAAGATGTGGGTTCGACTCCCATGTACATCAATACTCATCTTTTTCCATTTCTCCGAGGGTTCTTAACCCCACTATCAGGTTAAATAATTTCTTTAATTTCTTTAGTCAAAATACGGCGATAGCTTACATTTCTAATAATTTCAAACCCACTCGCTGTTTCGAAAATATTCTTACTTGATATATATTTAATTATGTAATAAAGAACACAATATAATTATTCCATTACTCAAGGTTTCATGAAGTTAGACGATTCTAACAGAAACGTCTGATATTGCTCATCAGAAGGAATTTTTATTTAGATATCCAAATAAAGATTCCTTCTGATGAGCGATATCAGACGTTTCTGTTAGAATCATCTAACTTCGTGAAACCTTTGGTAATGGAATAATTATATTGTGTTGTTTATTATATAATTAAATAGCTCTGTACTATACATAGAGCACTCTTCTTTCCTTTACCTTTTCCATGGAAATACTTCACATATTAACATACATATATATATATATGTATATATATATGTGTGTGTGTGTGTATGTATATATATGTGAGTGTGTGTGTATATATATATATATATATATATATATCATGTTTTATATAGAAATGGCTTCTACAGGACTAGAAATGTTTCATTTAAAAGAAAAATCTTCAGGAAAGCTGACTCATTTGAATGGAACAGTTTTAGTCCTGTACAAGTCCTGTACAAGCCATTTGTATGTTACACAAAGTTTACGCTCAACTAATGTATTGAGCACCTTACTTACTGTGGTTACCCTCGACTGAACCGAGGACTCTCTCGCACACACACACATATATATATAAGAAAATGAGGGGTTTTTTTATTACAAAAAATAAAAGCAAAAAACAAGATGTCCTACATTGGTGAAAGTATAAGGAAAAGAAATTGAAAATGCAACTGGAGTCTTTTTAAGAATATTTATTTATTTACTTTACTGATTTCTCAGTTCTTATGCTTTTCAAAAGTAAAATTGAGATGGAGGGTTTGTGGTTTGTCTTGCATCTGTATAAAAAAGTGCAGGGCGATCAAAATTGATGGATGTCTGTCTCTGCGTGTGTGTCTGTGAGTTTGAATCCCTAAAACTCGAGAAATACTCAACCGACTTTTTTCAAACTTTACATGTGTATTACTTATGTTTCAGGGAGTGTTATGCACAAAAATTCAACTTCTTGATCCCCTAGGGCCTGCATTAGGTGAAAAACTGCGTTTTTTCAGGTTTTTAGGTTACATCAGACCGATTTCCTTGAAATTGTAACTATGTATTAGTCAGTCTCTTCTTCATACTGTGAGCAAAGAAAATCCAACTTTTTATGTCCTAGAGCCCGCATTAGGTGAAAAACTTCAATTTTTCAGCTTTTTAGGGCTTTTTTGAGGCATTACGTCTAGCTGATTTTCCCGAAATTTCAAGGCATATTATGCACATAAAAAAAATTCATTTTCTTGAAACCCTAGGCCCGCATTAGGTGAAAATAATGAACAAGGTGAAAATAATGAACAAGGTGAAAATAATGAACAAGAGCGGGCTGAGGACCGAACCCTGATGTACACCTACTTGTATCCATACCTACTCTCACTTTACTGACAGCACCCCTGTACATAGCTTGCACTGCCCTCACAAGCCATTCCTCCACATCTAGTTTCCTTAGGTACCACCAGATGATAGATCGGGGTACCTTATTAAAGGCCTTCTCTAGGTCAACAAAAGCTAAGTATCGTGGCTTATTCTTCTCTAAGAACTTCTCTTGTAGTTACCTCACTAAGAAGAGAGCATCTGTTGTACTTTTCCCAGGCACAAAACCAAACTGCATCTCATCTAATATATATATATGTATGCAAAAATAATTCTTTTTGTAAATGGAGATATCCACTTACTGTATATACTTGTATATAAGATTGAAAATATGTGACAAAAAAAAAAATCAATGATAAAATGGAGTTGACTTATATTCAAGGTCAATATTTTGATGATTTTCACCAACTTCAGATTCTCTATAAATAAGGTGCTAAAATATCTGGACTGTATATTTTACTATGAAATACTGTTTTTTGACGTTTACTACATTGACACGAGTGTTATTTATGCATTGCCTTGAGAATATTCCCAACAAAGAATTATGATTTGAATTTTTTAATACATAAATATCCCCTGCACATACATATATGCACACATGCTTTTCTCTGTAATTCAGGCATATATATTGGGATATAATCAGCAAAATTCGATGGGAGCTTCACTTGAGTATTTTTACTCAAATAGAAATACTTATACATATAATAAAAAAAAATGTTGATTTTGATTTATATATACATATATATACACATGCATATGTGTGTGTGTATGTATGTGTATATAAATATATATATATATATATGACACACATATGCGTAAGATACACCTGTACACTCAAATCATCATCATCACCATCATCATCACCGGTTTATGTCCGTTCTTCCATGCTAGCATGGGTTAGACGGGTTGTCCTGTTGTGGGCAGTGTCTGGTTGGCTGACCATGCCTTGTTCATACGGGAACTGATTCTGGCTTGATTTCTACAGCTGGATGCCCATCCTAACACCAACCTCATTTACAGTGAGTGCTGGGTGCTTTTTTTTCCTGTGGCGCCTACACGTCCACTCTACAGTGGGAGGGTGTGGGGGCATATTGTCTATATGCTTCAGCTTCGGCTTGTACCAGTGGGGGGGTCGGGTCTTCTGTATTACTGCGTGACGCCAGAGGTCACGGCCATGTGTCATCGCCTTTGAGAGGTGTAATTGGGTAAGATCAGCTTTTATCACCTCATCCCAGGTCTTCTTGGGTCTCCCCACTCCGCAGTTTCCATCGACTTCTAGTGCTCTGCACCTTTTTATGCAGCTGTCATCCTTCATACGCATCACATGTCCATACTAACGCAACCGCCTCTCCTGCACACAGCATTTGATTCCTCTTATGCTCAGTCTCTCTCTCAATTCATTTAAGCTTTGCCGTTCGCATATATTACTATTACACATCCATCGGAGCATGCAGGCTTCGTTTCTTTCTAATCTATGCAAGTCTTCCACAGACAGCACCCAGGTCTCACTACCATGTAACATTGCTGTTCGTATACACGCATCATACAGTCTGCCTTTCATTTTGAGGGAAAAGCCTTTTGCAGCTAGCAGTGGTAGTAGCTCCCTGAACTTCTTCCATCCCGTTCTTACCCTAATTATTGTACTTTCCGAACACCCACCTCTGCTGCTAATTCGGTCACCTAGGTAGCAGAAGCTGTTTACTGTTTCTACAGAGCCCTCCCAGAGTTTGGTGGTACTTGTTTCCTGTGGCTGTTTGCTGCTTGCTGTCCCAGCGCAGCTGCTACATGTGAAGCCTACATTCTTAGTTAAGCTTCCTGAGATCCCGCTACATCTCTTGTGTACCCATTGTTTGCATTTGGGGCAGAGAATGGAGTTCCTACCTACACCTTTCCTACATACTGAGCAAGACCATTTCCCTGAGGGGATCTGGGTTCTGTTTTCTCGTCTACTTACAAGGACCTTAGTCTTTGTCAGATTGACTTTGAGACCCTTTCTTTCTAGTCCCTGCTTCCAAGTTTGGAATTTCTTCTCTAGTTCTACCATATATTCAGCTATAAGTGCGAGGTCATCTACATACAGGAGTTCCCATGGGCATCCGGTCTTAAACTCCTCCGTTATTGCCTGCAGGACTATGATGAACAGGAGAGGGCTAAGAACAGAGCCCTGGTGGATACCGACCTGTACGCTAGGCATATATATACATCTCTATATCTATGTTCATATGCTCCTATACCTATAGAAATATTTATATAGAGAAATAATCAGCAAATTCAGGTAGCCGGTAATACACCATACTTAGGCATACAGAAATATGGTTTTAAACTATGCATACACAATAAGCCACAAAAATACACATATACATAAAGGTAGCTAACAACTAGTATTAATATTTTTAAGTTGGGTCAAACATTTTACAGTAGGAGTAAGCAAATGGAAAAGGTTTCAGATTTTCTATTTAAGCTTAGAATTGATTATTTGAAGAGTTCCAGTGAGACAAAAAATACATTTAAAGTTTTCTGGTTTATATGTTGAAACTATGTTTAAGATAACCCAATTAAGAAAATAACTAGTATTTAAATTTTTCAAATGCCAAATGAAATGTACGAGGGAAATAATTTTTCAATTTTCCATTCCTAAAGGAATACAAATGAGAATAAAGGTGAAATTTAAACTTATTTGATGTAGTTCCAATATAAAATGTTGTGCTGTAAGGTGCAGAGGTGGCACATCAGTAAACCACATTTGAAGCTACGTACCCAAATAAATTTGGAGTAGTTGAGAACGATAATTTAATAGTATTCTTAGTGAACAGTTTACTGTATTTATGGATTTGGGGAATGTTTTTTTTTCAGTATATTAACAAATAATTGTGGTATATTAGGGGCAATATGTTTGTTAAATGGATTAAACCAAGTAGCAGGTCTTCTGCAGTTTATTTTTCATTTTACATTTAGAGTATTAACACTTTTTGAGCCTTGGACATGTTTAGAGGATATGTCAGAAATAGGATTGTTCGCCCCATTATAAGTTATCATTTTCAGACTTAGGGGACTTAGATGGATTAGGATGGATACATTTCCAAGAGCAGAATTATCATATCCAAGTGGATAATGACGTTAATTAGATCTTATGATGTTATAGTTATTATTATTATTATTGGCAGTATTGGTAGAGGGTCGGACGCCATGCTTTCTAGCATAGAGTTATGGCCCTTGCCATTCTGAGTTCAAATCCCGCCGAAGTTAACTTTGCCTTTCATGCTTATGGGGTCGATAAAATAAAGTACCAGTAATGTACTGGGTAATTGCTGGCCTTGTACCAAAAGTAGAAACAATTATTATTTATTAATAGGGCGGTTGATTGGCAGTATGGGTAGAGGGTCGGACGCCATGCTTTGTAGCATAGAGTTATGCCCCTTTACGGTCTGAGTTCAAATCCCACCGTGGTTAACTTTGCCTTTCATCCTCACGGGGTCGATAAAATAAAGTACCAGTAATGCACTGGGATAATTGCTGGCCTTGTGCCAAAAGTAGAAACAATTATTTATACTATCAGTATGTTAAGGTTTAAAAACATTTTTCTGATTTACAAATTTTACATACATGGTAGCAAGAAAATATTCAGCTATTTTTAAAAAGTAAATAAGCTTCCTTATTTTTATATTAACTACACCCATTATCTTGTCATATCTACTGTGCCATGTAAAAGTCATTCGCAGTTGTTTGATTAACAACAATCCACTAGAAAAAGAGATTAGTCTCAGTAACATACACACACAACACACGCACGCACGCACACACGCGCGCACACACACACACACACACACACACACACACACACACACACACACACACACACACATATGGCTGGTATGTAGTGCAACAGCAAATGCATTGAGGTTGATTCATAGCTTTTACATTTGCAGAGCATGTCAGCTACAGTTAGATAATAAATAGCACCAACAGAGAAGGCCATTCATGCAGAACAGGTCTTTATATGTACACAAACACCAGCTACAATTATATAAGGTCCATTCATGCAGGGCAGAAAGATATAGATATATATATACACACACATTGTATCATCATCATCACCGTTTAATGTCCATTTTTTTCACACCAGCATGGGTTGGACATGTTGTCCCATTGTGAGATAGTCCAGATCAGATGACCATGTCTTGCTCATAGAACTGATTTTGGTTTCTATGGCAGGATGCCTTTTCTAATGCCAACCACATTTGCAGTGTGTACTGGGCCCTTTTTGTTGTATCACCTACATGACCACTTTACAGTGTGGGCTGGGTGCTTTTTGTTGTGTCGCCATCATGGCCACTTTACAGTGTGGGCTGGGGACTTTGGTGGGGAGGTGGGCATAGGGGCCTGTGGGAGAAAGACAGTCACCATCACGACCGCTTTACAGTGTGGACTGGGGACTTTGGTGTGAGAATCGGTGAGAGTCATATAGGGGCGTGTGTGAAGGGTGGAGTGTTTGGATGACAGAGGTGTACAGAAGATGGGATAGAGGCGAAGGTGGTGCATACTTGATGTATGCTTCAGCCTGTGCTCATGGGAAGGCAGGTCTTCTGTATTATTGCATAATGCCAGAGATCTCGGTCATGTGTCATTGCATTTGAGAGCTGCAATTGTAAAAGGACAGCTTTTATTACTTCATCCTAAGACTTCCAGGGTCTTCCTACTCTATAGCTTCCATCGACTTTGAGCACTCTGCACCTTTTTATATAGCAGTCATCCTTCATACGCATCACATGGCCATGCCAATGCAATCTCCTCTCCTGCACAATGCATCTGATCCCTCTTATGTCTAGTTTCTCTCTCAGTTCATTTATGTTTTTACAAATCCATCGAAGCATGTCACCTTCATTTCTTCCCAATCTTTGCAGATCCTCTACATACATATGTGTATATATGCACACATCTATATATACACATGCATTCATGTATATACTCAGAAACATGTATGTGCACATTTGCACGCACATGTATACACCCACTTGCAAATTTGTGTTGTGAACAGTGACAACAACAACAACAACGTGGGAAATGGGAATGAAATATACTTTTTGTGCCTGGGTGTGTGTGTGTGTGTGAGAATGTGTGTGTGTCTGTGAATGTGTGGATGTATGTATGTGTGTATGTGGATGTATGTATGTCTTTCCTGCACAGGCATTGCACGATAGAATTGATTAATAATGATATATCGTGCAATGGCCATACTCGATAACAAGGGGGCAGCCATCATGTTTGTGTGTGTGTGTGTGTGTGTGTGTGTGTATCATCAGCGTTTAACATGTATTTTCCATGCTTGCATGGGTCAGGGGACTAGGTCATGCTCATACACTTTGTTTTGGCTTGGTTTCTTCATCTGGATGCCCTTCCTAATGCCAACCATTTTACAGTGTGCATATATCACTCTCTCTCTATATCATCATCATCATCAACATCATCATCATCATCATCGTTTAACGTCCATCTTCCATGCTTGCATGGGTTTGGACGGGAGTTTTCCCACTTGAGGCAAGAGTGGTTGTCTTGCTCGCATAGGACTGTCTGGTGGGTTTTCTACGGCTGGATTCCCTTCCTAACACCAACCACGTTTACAGTGTGGACTGGGAGGTTTTTACTGTGTTACCTACATGGTCACATTACAGCGTGGACTGTGTGTTTTTTTGTCGTGACACCTACACGACCTCATTTGTTTCGGACTGGATATTGTGGTACCAACATAACTTTACATTGAAAGGGGTGGTGTGGATGGGGTGGGGGTAGTGGGACCGGGGTGTATTTTTGTTAGAGGTGCCTACTGACTGTAATAGGTTTCACTTTGTAGTTAGGTAAGGCGGGTTTTCTGTATTACTGTGTAGCGCCAAAGATCTCGGTCCAGTGACATTGTCTTGGAGAGGTGTAAGTGTGTGAGGTCGGAATTTATCAAGTCGTCCCAGGTTTTCCTGGGTCTGCCTACTCTATGGCTACCATCTATTTTTATTGCCCTGCACTTTTTTATACAGCTGTCGTCTTTCATGCGCATCACGTGACCATACCAACGTAGCCTTCTCTCGAGTAAACAACATCTGATCCCTCTTATTTCTAATTTTTCCCTTAGTTCGTTTATGCTTTGCCGTTCACGTATATTACTATTACACTATATACACAAACACACACACACATACATATACATGTGTATGTATATATATATGTGTTTGTGTATATATATTTATATATATATATATGTGTGTGTGTGTGTGTGTGTTAGGAAGGACATCCAGCTGTAAAATCCCCGGCCCAATTTACAGTCCTCGACAGAGCAAGGTTCAGCGAGGCCAACTCTTGTCAGACTTGTTTCCTAACGTGGATAACTTGTCTAATCCATACAAGCATGGAAAAATGGACGCTAAATGATGATGATATATATATATATATATACATCAGCATGAAGGTTGATATCAAAATATAATTGTTTCTACTTTTGGCACAAAGCCAGCAATTGTCCCAGTGCTTTATTAGTGCTTTATTTTATCGACCCCCATAAGGATGAAAGGCAAAGTTAACTTCGGCAGGATTTGAACTCAGGCCGTAAAGGGCCGTTACTCTGTGTTGCAAAACATGGCCTCCGACCCTCAGGGTTCAATTCTCTATGTAGACTTTAAAAGTTTAAATTTAAAAAAATACAAATAGTGTATCCAAAAAATTCATGAAAATAATCTTGACGTATATTATGCACATCACATAAATATAAACATTCATATATACACACATACACACATCTTATGTACCTAAGATTATACATGTGCAATGCATACCTACATATATATGCACCAACATACGTTAGAATAAAAAAATAAAAAAATGATCTATGTATATTTGGATCATTACTTAACCCTTTTGCATTTAAACTGGCCATATCTGGCCATAATTCTCTCACCTCTTTCTGTTCAAACCGGTTATAACCGGCTGTTCATACTTATGTTAGGATATTGTTATCAAAATAAATAATATCAAAATCTCATAGATTCGATATCATGTGAGATAATTATGTGAAATAAAGTGTTTACCGTGAAAATACAATAATATATATAGAGTAATAATAATATATAGAGAGTAAATGCTAAAAGGTTAACAAAAATTTCTTAAACAAAATTATGATGGAAGGATGTTTTATGCACATTAAATATGATAGAACATTTTTAAATGGGAAGCTTTATATCATAAAACCACAGATGGTTTCAGGCAGGTTAGTATCAAAAGGGTTAAAGAAAATAGTGTAGATATTATTTAACTCTTTAGCATTTAAACCGGCCATATCCAGCCAGAATTCTCTCACGACTTTCTGTTCAAACTCGCCATAACTGGCCGTTAAGGTATTGTTCTCAAAATAAATAATATCGAAATCCCATAGATTTGATATTATGCGAGATAATTATGTGAGACAAAGCCTTTACCACAAAAATATAATAGTAAATATAAAGTAATGTAAATGCTAAAGGGTTAATACATTTTCCATTCAAGCATTGAAATGGTTTACATTGAATAATATATACGTGTCTGTGTGTGTATATGTATGTTCATATACATACTTGCATAAATAATTTCTATGCACATCTACACAAATGTTTTTCTATGCAAACACACACATTTACACACACACACACACACACAACACTCCTACTTGGTCAGTGGTAGCTTAAATAATGAACATTGCACCATTGGCTGTAATGATAGTCTTTGGGGCTAATTCTTGTCCATTTTGGTTCCTGTCTCCCTAATTTCAAGCTAACTTTCTCCCCTCTCTCTCTCTCTCTCTCTCTCTCTCTCTCTCTCTCTCTCTCTCTCTCTCTCTATACACACACACATATATTCACACACGAGCACGAGCACTCACACACACACACACACACACACACACACACATATATTATCATCATCATAATCGTTTTATTGTTATATATACTTACACCCCCCCTCTGGTGCTACCCTAATATATAGGCCCTCCCCATTAAGAATCATACACCCCCTTTCATTCAACCAACTTTATACCTGATTATATAGCTCTCACAAATTTATTTCTCTATACTTACACTCCATTAAATATATAACCCTATCGCTACTCTAATACAAAGACCCTCCCCTAAAAAAACATACCCCATCCAACCAAATACATACCTGATTGCATATTGCCCCCTCTCTCTCTCTCCCTACCTACACTTCCCCCAAAACATACTCCCACTTGCTGTATCAAATTGAAATAACCAGTTGTGAATATATGTATTTGTATGTGTTCACACTTGTGTGAGCCTATATATATATATATGTGTGTGTGATTCTTTGTGGGTGAAAGTGTGCATATATATATATGTGTGTAGAGTTTCATTGTGTTTCTATATTTGTGGGGGTATATGGATTTCTATGCATGATAAATTTGAGGCTGATTTCACATGGTGCTAGTTAGATAGTAGTAGTAGTGGAAGCAGAGTAATGATGATGATAGTGTTAGTGGTGGTTGAAAAAATAAATACTGGCATCAATATGATATACTAAATTCCTTCGGGGGCAGTACTCCAGCATTACCACAGACTAATGCCTAAAACTTGGCATGGTGTATACATGTGTATATGTATATCTGTATACGTTTGTGTGTGTGTATATATATATCATCATCATCATCATCATCATTTCACGTCCGCTTTACATATATAGTAAAACCTACTCCAGCCAGTAGGCATCTCTAACAAAATACACCCCGTCCCACCACCACCACCCCCACCCCATCCACACCACCCCATTCTATGTAAAGTTATGTTGGTGCCACGCCATCCAGGCCGAAACAAATGAGATCGTGTAGGTGTCACGACAAAAAAAACACACAGTCCACGCTGTAATGTGGCCGTGTAGGCAACACGGTAAAAACCTCCCAGACCCATACTGTAAACGTGGTTGGTGTTAGGAAGGGCATCCAACTGTAGAAAACCTGCCAGACAGTCCTATGCGAGCAAGACAATCACTCTTGCCTCAAGTGGGAAAACCCCCGTCCAAACCCATGCTAGCGTGGAACACGGACGTTAAACGTTGATCATGATGATGATGAAAGAGGGTGTGGTAATATACCATGTGGACCATAATGCACCAGAGTACTTAATACTTAGGGTAATAGAGTTGGTAATAGGAAAATAGTCAGGACCCCGACAGTTGAGCTCTGTCTGTTTCGACAGCTAAAGTCGAAACGGCCAGAGCTCAGCCATTGTGGTCCTGACTATTTTCATATATATATATGTATATATATATATATATAGTTTTAATATAGATGAGATTCTACAGGACTAGAACTGTTTCATTCTTTAGAAATCATCAGGAATCCTGATGATTTCTAAAGAATGAAACAGTTCTAGTCCTTTAGAATCTCATCTATATTAAAACTTTTATACTCTGCAATGTATTGAGTACCTTACTTACTGTGGTTACCTCCGATTCAAACCGGAATAACGTATATATATATATATATATATATATTAAATGTAAGTATGTATGTATGTATATGTACATACATATATGTATACAGACGTACATTAGTATGTGTATATATACACACATGCACACATATATATATATATGCATGTATTGGTTTACCGAACATTTATTATAATGCTCGGTTTGTTTGTAAACAAACAAACAGCCCGAATTACGCCGTACAGTGTTTAGGCAACAACGTCACCTTTTTGTTCAACACTGACACATTTAAGTAACTGCCGTACTAAGAGTGAGAAATGAAATTTCGTTTCATTCTATTCCATTTATATATATATACAGTCCACGCTGTAATGTGGCCGTGTAGGCAACACGGTAAAAACCTCCCAGCCCCACACTGTAAATGTGGTTGGTGTTAGGAAGGGCATCCAGCTGTAGAAAACCCGCCAGACAGTCCTATGCGAGCAAGACAATCACTCTTGCCTCAAGTGGGAAAACTCCCGTCCAAACCCATGCAAGTGTGGAACACGGACGTTAAACGATGATGATGATGATGATGATATATATATCAAAAGTATATATTGAGTTAAAAACTCACAATAGTCCCCTGTAATCAAAATAGTTCAAGGAAAACATTTTTTCCGAGCCTTATAATACAGCAGCGAGAAATGAACACGGATATATAACAATATGTATTCAAGAAAATACTGACTAAAATAGAACTCAACCAAAAGGATAAATTGAGATATACAAACCTACCATGACAACTATCATATATATATATATATATATATATATACATCTGTGTATCATATGCATGTATAATAATGATGAAAATTATTGTGTACAATGCTCAGGTGCACTACAACTTATCAAAGATGCATGTATAGTACATAGAATAATGTACTATAATAATGTCAGGAAAGTGAACAGTGTATGAGTTATGATTATACACACAGATACATGTGTGTGTGTGTATGGAGGGGGAATATCAAGTGTAGTGTTGGTAAATTTCAAGAAGCATGGAAGTTTTAAAGGATGCAGTGTCCTGACAGCTAACAACTGATGCAGATAGTGTGTTCTATGCTTCAGCAACTCTGAGTGTGAAAAAATGTTTCCGAAAGTCACGGGAACTGTGGTGTTTTCTGAATTTGTAGGCATACCCACGGGTGTTAGACATATGGAATTCAAAAAGGTGCTCAGGATTGTTCTTGGCAAGATGGTTAATCATTTTGTGGATGTTTACCAAGTCAGTTGCCAGACGTCGGAGCTTTAATGTTTCCATATATACATACATACACATATTCTGTAAAGTGGCTAAAGATAGGAAAGGCATCAACCTGAAAAAAAACGTTGTCAGAACCAAAAGGTATGTGAGATGTGGCTCCCATGTAGAAGGATGATAATTCCAATTGAGAACTGATTTGGTCAGTCTTTAACAACCAGTCTAACTCAAGCCAGCAGGGAAAAATGATTGATAAATGATGATGATAATATATGTATGTTTACATTATGAATGATAACATCTATATATTAATTTCAGCAACGTCAGTATTCCGTGTGTCATAATTCTCGATTATCATTGGTTCATAGGTTTCAAACGACTCCGCCCACCTCAACAACGCCAAACTTAAATTAATACGCATAATGCCAATGAGGGAGTGAGAGGGGAGAGTAAGAAACAGAGAGGCAAAGTGAACGCTGTAGCTATTACCATGTGTGCGTGTGTATGTATGTGCACGTATGTTTGTGTGTGTGCGTGCGTGCAGCGTTCCACAGAAAGTAAAAACTATCAACATGTATGAGTGTGTAAGTGCACGGGGGCGTATGTAAGTTTGCATGCGTGTGCGCGTTTCCATGTGTGTATGTGTGTGTATGTGGGGCATTCCACAATCGCCACTACTGTTTTCTGTATCCCACAGACACCACGGACTCGCTTCATACTGTAACCAGACAAACATCCAATACAGTCATATTCTCTTTTACCTGTCTTCTCTTATCATCTGTTTACCCGGGCGAAGCTGGGTACGTCAGCTAGTTGTTTTAAAAACAAGAGTAGACTTGTAAGAAGTGACATCATGTTAATAATTAATAATTTGTTTGAAAAATATTCACCTGATCAACCAATTCGGTAGAATATATATAACACTGATTGATCCCCTAGATGGTAAAACTTTCTGCCCTTTCTCTCCCTTCTCTTATCTTTGTTTAACATTTATCATTTTTGTCCATATCATCATCATCATCATCATCATCATTTAAAGCCTGTTTTTCTTGCCTATTTTCTAGCATATATGTAATGGAGGAACATGGCTTAGTAAAAGGTTGTGAGTTCAATTCTAAGACTGGGTAATGTGTTGTTTCCTTGAGCAAGACACTCTATTTCACATTGCTCCAGTTTACTCAGCTGTAGAAATGAGATGATAGGGACTGGGGTCCATATCATTTCACTGCAAAGTGGATGTGTAGGTGCCATGGCAAAAAAGCACCCAGCACTCACTGTAAATGAGGTTGGTGTTAGGAAGGGCATCCAGCTGTAGAAATCAAGCCAGAATCAGTTCCTGTCCCACCCTTGCAAGCAGGGAAAAGCGGACGTAAAATGATGATGATGTACATATACATACATATTTGCAGTATATACATGCTAATATCATGATCGATTAATGTCTATCTTCCATGCTAGCATGGGTTAGACGGGTTTGTCCCATTTAGAGGTAAGTTGGGTCGAGTGACCGTGTCTCGCTCATATAGGAGTATTTCTGGCTGGTTTTCTATGGCTGGATACCCTTCCTAACGCCAACCACATTGACAGTGGGTGTTGGGTGCTTTTTGCTGTATTTTTTACACGTCCATTTTACAGTATGGGCTGGGTGTTTGGGGGCTGGATTTCTAAGACTGGATGCCCTTCCCAACGCCAACCACATCGACAGTGTGTGCTGGGTGCTTTTTGCCGTGTCTTTTACAGGTTCACTTTACAGTGTGGGTTAGGTGCTTTTTGTCGTGATACCTACATGATCACTTTACAGTGTGGACTGGATGTTTTGTGGTACCAGCATAATATACATAAAGATAGTCCGCCCCAAATCGATCCAATAGAGGGACCAGCAGTGCAAGTTAAAGGTAGTATAATAAGTAAGGCAATCAAAGATATGAAGACAGGCAAGGCAGCTGGGCCTTCGGAGATAGTTGCTGAAATGCTGAAAGCATCTGGAATGGTGGGACATACTATGGTCACCCGGATAGTAAACCAAGTCATACAAAATGGGGTCATACAAGGGTAAAGGATATGCCCTAGATATGGGGAAACTATAGATGCATTAAATTAGTTGACCAGGTCATGAAGGACACAGAAAGAGTTATAGTGCAACTAATCGGAGAGCGAATTGATCTAGATGAAATGCAGTTCGGGTTTGTGTCAGGTAAAAGTACCACAGACGCTCTTTTCTTTGTACGACAACTACAGGAGAAGTACCTAGTTAAAAGTAAACCCCTATACTTAGCTTTTGTTGACTTGGAGAAAGCCTTTGACAGAGTCCCCTGCTCAATTATCTGGTGGGCTCGTAGAAAACTAGGTGTTGATGAATGGCTTGTGAGAGCTATGCAAGCCATGTATAAAGAAACAGTCAGCAAGGTTAGAATAAACAACGAATATAGTGAAGAATTTAGCGTAAAAGTTGGTGTTCATCAAGGCTCTGTCCTTAACCCCCTCCTATTTATTATTGCCTTTTAGGCTATAACAGAGGAGTTCAAGACCGGCTGCCCATGGGAACTTCTATACGCAGATGATCTAACTCTCATAGCTGAATCGATAGCTGAACTAGAGAAGAAATTCCAAACATGGAAGCATGGCCTAGAATCAAAAGGCCTTAAAGTTAACTTGGCTAAGACTAAAGTTTAGTATTTAGAAAGGAAAATAGGGCTCAGGTACCCTCTTGGAGATGGCCATGCTCAGTGTGTAGGAATGGAGTAGGCAGAAATTCCATGCTATGTCCCAAATGCAAACTATGGGTCCATAAATGATGTAGTGGGATCACAGGTAAGCTATCTAAGAACGTAGATTTTATATGTGGCCGATGCTCAGGTGCAATAAGTAGCAAGTTCCCAGAGGATACTAGCTCCTTCTATTGCCCAGATGGTTGTATAGAAATAGTGGACACCTTCTGTTACCTGGGAGACAAAATCAGCAATGGTGGATGGTGCTCTGAAAGTATAGTAGCCAGTCAGAACGAGATGGAAAAAGTTCAGAGAGTTTTTACCACTATTGGCCACTAACTAAAGGTTTCTCTCTAAAAATGAAAGGCAGATTGTATGATGCCTGTATACGAACAGCAATGTTACATGGCAGTGAGACATGGGCATTGTGTGCAGAGGATCTGCGCAGACTAGAGAGACGAAGCATCCATGCGCCGTTGGATGTGTAATAGTAATATACGCGAACTGCAAAGCATAAATGAACTAAGTCAGAAATTAGGAATAAGAGGGATCAGATGCTGTTTACTTGAGAGAAGACTACATTGGTATGGTCACGTGATGCACATGAAAGACGACAGTTGTACAAAAAAGTGCAGGGTGATCAAAATTGATGGAAGGTACTGAGTAGGTAGACCCAGAAAAACCTGGGATAATTTGATAAATTCCAACCTTACATACTTACACCTCTCTAAGACAATGTCACTGGACCGAGTCCTTTGGTGCCACGCAGCAATATGGAAGACCCGCCTTGCCTATGTACAAAACGAAACCTATAGTCAGTAGGCATCGTTTAACAAAATATACACCCCATCCCACTACCACTACTCCACCCCTCCTCCCACCAACACCACCCTTTCTCCGTAAAGTTATGTTGGTACCACAACATCCAGTCCAAAATAAATGAGGTCGTGTAGGTGTCACGACAAAAAACACACAGTCCACGCTGTAATGTGGCCGTGTAGGTAACATGGTAAAAACCTCCCAGTCCACACTGTTAACATGGTTGGTGTTAGGAAGGGCATCTAGCCGTAGAAAACCTGCCAGACAGTCCTATACGAGCGAGACATGGTCACCCGACCAATCTTGCCTCAAGTGAGGCAATTCCCGTCTAAACCCATGCTAGCGTAGAAGATAGACATTAAACGATGATGATGATAATACATAACATGCACATGTCATGATAATGATATACACATATATATATATATATATTTGCGTGCATATACATATACCATCTAAGTAATATACATACACACTTTATATATATTCACACATAAATATATCATCAGCCTCGTCAATTAGCATCCATCTTTCATGGGTAGGATGGATTAACCCTTGTTTAGCTCACCCTGGGTAGATTTTGGCTTGGTTTCTACAGCTGGGTGCCCTTCCTACCGCCAACCACATTTACAGTGTGTGCTGGGTGCTTTTTGTTGTCACCTACATGACCCCACTCTACAGTGTGGACTGGGCACATTTTGTCGTGCCACCTACATGACCACTTTACAGTGTGGACAGGGCACCTTTGTCATGTTACTGACATGACCACTTTACAGTGGGGCCTGGGCACTTTTCTCTTGGGACTAGAGAGGGGGTGGAAGGAAGCTTGGGGAAAATGTGGACAGGGTAGTAGGGGGGGGTATGGTTACTGCTAAAGGAGGTGAATGAGAGGGGATAGAAGGTTACTAATAATAAAAAGGACGATTTGTGAGGTCTTCATTACGTAATGAAGACCAACAAATCGTCCTTTTTATCATTAGTATTACACTCTGCTTAGTACTACACCTCTATACTTACTGGAAACTATGCATCGAGTGTTCACTCAGGTGAACCTACAGTAACTGGAAATTACAATCCCTAATTATATATACTAGCAGAAAAACCACCCTTTGGGTGGTTTTCTGCTAGCATGTGTAGTGTGTATATTGATATTATATGCAGGTATATATACATGTAGATATGATACATCAAATAAAACCATAAGTGACAATATACACTGAAATTGAATGAAGACTGTGTTAAACACTCTTATGTAATCAGTAACATAATCCATGATACATTAAAAAAGGACGATATTATATATGAACTGAATTAGGAGAAAATTAGTATGTTTATTTAGGTGATCGCCAACCGGAAGTGTTGACATTTCAGAAATTTTAAAGAAGTGATTCTTTAAATAAACAAAACATATTTAATCAACAGCCACGAAATTTAGTAGATAAATTATGTAATATTCATTCATTATTTATTCAAAGTAATCCAACTTATTTTACTAATAGGATAAAAAATTATAAACCATACGCAGTCCCGCACTCCTCCCTTTATTATAGTTTATATATATATATATATATATAACAAAGGAGTTGTGGTAAGGAACCAGATGGACCATAACACAACAGAGTACTCAATACTTAGGGTAGTAGAGTGGGTAATAGGAAAATGTATGACCTCGACGGCAGAGCTCAAGCCTTTTCAACAGCTATTTCTGGACTCCAGAAATAGCCGCCGAAACGGCCTGAGCTCTGCCATCGGGGGTCATACATTTTCCTATACATTTATTTTTTTATTTTTATTTTTTATCTCATCTCTATTTTTGTATTCCCGGAGAAAGGCTAAGGCTCAATATGTCAAACTTTCTTTCCCCTTTTCCATATAAAGCGCGAAACTAATGTTATTTGTCATTTCTTTGAACTATATATATATATATAGAGAGAGAGAGAGAGAGAATTGGATTTGCAATCTTGAGGTTGTGAGTTCGATTCCTGGACCGGCCGATGCGTTATGACCTTGAGCAAGACACTTTATTTCACGTTGCTCCTTCTACCTGGAGTTGCAACCGATAGATAGTACTAGCAACTGGAAAGACCAACGGAAACATTATTTCCTCGGTCCGATTAGACGAAAATCGTTCGGTCCTTTTTGTAATATATATACAGGGTGCGGACGATATTTGTTCGCAAGATTACTGTCTAGGAAAAACTAACTCAGTAGTTTTATTTTTTAAGATATATTTATCAAACTTGGGTCAGTTTGTCTTCATGACTTGTTCTTTCGATCTCACTTAATAAACCCGCCATTGGCTTTGATGATGGCCTCAAGGCGGCCTTGGAACCGGCTACAGGCCTTCGTCACTGTCCCCCGATTTAGGCCCCTAAAGGCACTTGTGATCCTGGCCTTTAGATCGTGTTTTGTATTGCAGCTAGATCTGTTGGTGTCTCGTTCCACTGCGCCCCACACAAAGAAGTCGAGGGGGTTGCAGTCAGGCGAGCTGGGAGGCCAGATGTCAGGTGAAGTGTGGTCGACCAAGTTCTCTGACAGCCAGGCTTGGGTCTTTCGGCTAGTATGGCAGGGCGCTGAGTCATGCTGCCACACGTACGGCCTACCTGCAGCTAACTGGTCGATCCAGGGCCACTTTACTACCTTGCTCAGAACACGGATGTAGCCATTGGTGTTCAGCTTGAGGCCCTCAGGGAAGAAGTTAGGTGGCATGACGTCACCTTGACTTCTGACGACACCTAAGACCAATGTTGTCGCTGGAAACTTTGTCTGCATGACTCTGGGCACATCTTTGGATGAGACAGTGAGCCACCTGTTGTTCTGGGAGTTGATCTTCTGGTCCTTATTTGTCCTCCCAGCACGGATTCCAAGAACTCTGTGTCTCTTCCACAAATTCGGAGGTTCAAAATTATTCATAATCAATTATTCTGAAAATAAATAATGGAAATATAGTCACCGTTTTTATGAAGACAAGAGTGACAATGGAAGTAAAAAAAATTTGCATAAAATTAATAGTTGAAAATTGCAAACAAATATCGTCCTCTCTCTCTCTCTCTCTCTCTCTCTATATATATATATATATATATATATATATATATATATAATCATCATTTCATTTTTCATCATTTCATTTTACGTCCACTTTTCCCTGCTTGCAAGAGTGGGACGGGAACTGATTCTGGCTTGATTTCTACAGCTGGATGCCCTTCCTAACACCAACCTCATTTACAGTGAGTGCTGGGTGCTTTTTTGCCGTGGCACCTCCACGACCACTTTGCAGTGGAATGATATGGACCCCAGTCCCTATCATCTCATTTCTACAGCTGAGATGATATGGACCCCAGTCCCTATCATCTCATTTCTACAGCTGAGTAAACTGGAGCAATGTGAAATAAAGTGTCTTGCTCAAGAAAACAACACATCACCCGGTCTGAGAATTGAACTCACAACCTTTCGATTGCAAGTTCAATGCTCTAACCACTAAGCCATGTGCCTCCATATATATATATATATAGAGAGAGAGATGTAGGTAGGTAGATAGATAGAATAAAAAGATGATAGATGGATAGACAAACAGACAGACACAGACATATAGGTAGATAAATATGTAGACAGATATACAGACAGATATACAGATAGGGAGGTAGATAGATATACAGGGAGATGTTGTTTTTATTATTGGCAGATAGTTTTTGTTAAACTACTGATTAGCTAGAAGGTGAACACATCTTGTCAACACTGTGTGTGAGAAGTAGAGAGGAAGATATCAATGAACATACATGCTCAAATTACCATTTCCTAAACATATGTATCATAAAGTGGGGACCATTAAGCATTCTATCCTATAACTGTTTCTAATTTTGACACAAGGCCAGCAATTACCCAGTGTGTTACTGGTACTTTATTTTATCGACCCCATAAGGATGAAAGGCAAAGTTAACCTCGGCGGGATTTGAACTCAGAATGGAGTTCAACAAGGCCAACAATTTTTTGGAGGAGGGGAAAGTCGATTAAATCAACCCAGTACGTTACTGGTGCTTTATTTTATCGACCCCGTAAGGATGAAAGGCAAGCTAACTTTAGCAGGATTTGAACTCAGAATGTAAATGATATATATATATATATTCTGAACCTACAGTAACTTCGGGTTACACTCCCTGGATATATATATAGATATATATATCATCATCATATATATATCATCATCATCATCGTTTTACGTCCGTTCTTCCACGCTAGCATGGGTTAGACGGGCTGTCCTGTTGTGGGCAGTGTCTGGTCAGCTGACCTTCTCTTGCTCATATGGGAACTGATTCTGGCTTGATTTCTACAGCTGGATGCCCTTCCTAACGCCAACCTCATTTACAGTGAGTTCTGGGTGCTTTTTTGCCGTGGCACCTCCACGACCACTTTGCAGTGGAATGATAGGGACTCTAGTCCTATCATCTCATTTCTACAGCTGAGTAAACTGGGGCAATGTGAAATAAAGTGTCTTGCTCAAGGAAACAACACATCACCCGGTCCGAGAATTGAACTCACAACCTTTCGATTGCAAGCCCAATACTCTAAAAATATATATATATATATATATATATATATATATATATATATACTGCAGTTTTCATCCACTTGGATCGCTTGTCACTTCTACACCCGACATCCTCACCAATACACATCACATGTCCATACCAGTGCAGTCTTCTCTCTTTCACACTATATGATTCCTATTATCATCTGTGCTTCATTGTTCATGCCCACTGACATCACAAACCCAATGGAATATGCTTTATGTCTTAATGCCATACAAATTAGTATGCAGCCATCAAACAATCAACCTTTTGCTTGTAGAGAGAAACCCTTTGTTGCCAACAACATTAGTAGTCCCCTGAACTTCTTCCATGCATATATAGACAGATACACACATGCACAAATATTGTAATATTGTATATATGTGTATACATCTGTGTGTGAACTCAACAGGAAATAGTACTTACCTTTTCCTAAAAGGTTCATAGTTGGGGGTGGGAGTGGAATATGTTGTATAGGGGAAAAGATGTACAAAGGAAGACCTGTCTGAAATGGAAGGTGGAAGGTAGTAGTGGTTTGGTGGTGTTGGAGGTGTAGGTAGTGTTGATGGTGTTGTAGTCAATGGTGGTGGTGGTGGTGGTGTTGATGACATTGGTATCAATGGTAGTGGCAGTGGTGGTAAAGTTGATGATGGTGGTAGTGGTGTTGATGGTGGCAGTGGTGTCCAGATGGTTTCATTGTACAAACATAGTGTGATGGTGTTTGTCAATGTTGGTGGTGTGATTGTCAATGATGATGGTTGTGTTGGTGGTGTTAACCACCAGTCACCACTACCACCACTACCTGTACAAAAAGCAGGTGTCCTTAATTGCTATTCCAAAAACAGAACAGGGAAGTGGGTGGGAAAGGTGAGAAAAGGATGGGGTGGGGAGAAAGTAGAGGGGGAGGAATCAATGATTTAATAATCACCACATTGTACTGTCTGTCCCCTCCACCCTTTCTCTTTCCTTGTTTCTCCGACAACCTGTCCCTCTGTCTACCTTTGCGTGTACATATATGTGTATGTGTATGTATTATATGCGTGTTCACATGCATGCTATATATATATATATATATATATAGTCTTGCTACTCACCTGTCTATCTCTCTCTCTCTCTCTTCTATCTGTTTCTCTTTTACCCTCTCTCTATCTCCTCCCATCACTCTCTGTTTATCTCTCTCAATCATATCTTCTCCACACAACTTGCCATAAGATCCACCAGTTCCGGTTTCCTTGCTTTCCAAGTCTCCAATGAAGTTATATGCCTCCATCACAGTCCTTGAGTTCTCTAGTACTGATCACTCCTTTCCATCCATGGTAAGTCATTCTATTACAATATCCTGCCACAACCTTCATTGTCTGGAAAATGTGTTGTTGTTTTTGATGTGGTTTAGACCCAAGTCAGCTCTGATCCTGAAGATAGATTTATGCAGCTAACATTTTTTAGGCTATTTTTCTTTGCTAAATTTACATAACCTTGTGAGGCCCATGAAAGACTTCATATTCATCATGGGGGTCCTTTTTGAGATAATGTTTTACATCTGGTTACTCTTCCGGGTGCCACGTGTTGTTGTTGTTGTGGTGGTGGTTCAGCTACAAGTCAGCCCTGATCCTGTAGACAATAATGAGATTTACAGCTCACTCATATGTAAATTTAGCTCGCCTCCTATGAAGGTGCATTTCATAGGTTTCTTGTTTTAATCATAGGCACTCTTGTCCTGTCATGAAAAGCTACATGAAATGAAGTGTCTTGCTCAAGAATACAATGCACTTTCTGGTCCAGGAATTGAACTGATGACCTTATGTTCTGGAATCCAGCACTCTAACCACTAGACCACACACCTTTGACCTATGATCAAAAAAATTCCAGCTGTGACCATCCCACCAGTGGTAAACCCTCTATTGCACTGTTTCTTGTTGTTCACCGTCTTGTCAATGTGTGTTGATGTAGTTTAACCCCGCATAGCCAAACCTATAATCAAAAGCATTCCAGCTATGATTATTTAATTTTCATTAACTCTTTTGACACCGACCCTCCTAAAACCACCTCTGCTTCTATGAAACAAAACCACCCATGTCAAAGTGTTCGTATTAAAATTAAAATCTTTTAACATAATTTAATACAAAACCTTCATTAGGTTATATTACAAATACCATCTTAGTAACGAAATAATTATTAGTTTTAGTAAATCCCTCAAAATTCTTCCCTAATTAACTGGAAATACAATGTATTTAATTTAGAATATGGTAATGAAAGGGTGTTGAGTTTCTAAGACTGCCTTATTCAATATTTATGATAAGGTGTAGGGTATAAGGTTGATTGAGCTACCATATAGAGCTGTGTTTCTCAATCTAGGGTCTGCAGACCCTGGGGATGCAAAAGGTAGAACTGTAGGTCCATGAGTTAATTTCAGAATTACAACTAAAAAATATAAAATACACACACTAAGTATAAATGTTTTTATAGAAATTTCAAACAGTCTGTTAAAAATATATATACACATACTATCGAGGACTGATTCTTCTCTGAATACAAACGTTTCTTTCTTTCTATTGTTATACTCACTATATAGCAATTTCAAGTATTTGTTAAAAATATATACACACACACTATTTAGGAGTATAAACGTTTCTCTCTTTCTATTGTTATTTTCACTGTATAGCAATTTCAAGTATTTGTTAAAAATATAATATATACACACTATTGGGGATCGATTCTTCTCTAAGTATAAATGTTTTTCTATTATTATTGTTTTTCTATTATTATCATCAGAACGTCGGATAGAATGCTTTGCGGTATTCGTTCCGGTTCTCTGCTCTCGGAGTTCAAATCGCGCCGAGGTCAACTTTGCCTTTCATCCTTTCGAGGTTGATAAAAAAAGTACCAGTCTAGTACTAGGGTCGATTCTTCCTCTATATCTCTTTCTCATTTCCTCTCTCTCTCACTTTCTATCTTTCTCTGGAAGAAATCTGCTGTACTCAGGCCTGGAGAGGGATGGACTCCGCCAGGCTTTAAATGCCCCCAAAACTCTGTATGTCAATATGGTGCCCCTACAACTCTATCAGGAGTTACGGGACCATACATTCATTACTATTGTTATTCTCAAGTACTTTAAGAACATAATATACACATATTATTGGATATCCATTCTTTTCAATGTGTAACAATGTCAAGTACTTTGTTGTCAATATAATATACACACATTATTGGGTATCCATTCTTCTTAAGTATAAACATGTCTCTATTTTGATTATTGTTGTTGATGTATAACAATCTGGGAGAAAAATGATTGTAGTCTGGGCTGTGTTAACCCATGCCTGGGTCCCTAGGCTTTCAGGTAGATGGGGTCCTTCTAGCACAATAATCTTTCACCTCACTGGTAGCCTGGCCCAGGTACAGTATATTTAACCCTTTAGCATTTACATTACACTACGAGGGGGGATCAAAAAGTTCGCGGAATTTTTCAGAAAATAATCTATTTTTCAAAAAATATGATTTACCTTCAATTTATTTTTCTACATAGTTGCCATCCAGGTCAATACACTTCACAAGGCGATGCTTCCAGTTTCGTAAGCCATCTCTAAAGAAAGTTGAAGGCCTTGTTCGAAGCCATGTATTGGCAGGGTTTTTAGCTTTTTCAACACCACTAAAACGGGTTCCTTTTAGCATTTCTTTGAGTTTTGGAAAGAGGAAAAAGTCTGATATGGGGGGGGGGGCTAAATCTGGACTATAAGGCGGGTGAGGAAGCACTTCCCATCGAAATTCTCGAAGAACTTCTTTTGCAACCTGCGCAGAATGTGCTGGTGCATTGTCATGGTGAAACAAGATCCCATCATGAAGTTTTCCTTTTCGTTTCTTGACTAATGCCTCTTTCAGCTTCATCATCATCATCATCGTTTAACGTCCATCTTCCACGCTTGCATGGGTTTCTTAAAACATTTGCATAGTAAGCTCCTGTCAAAGTTCTTTGACCTTCAAGATAATCTATTAGTATCACCCCATCTGAATCCCAGAAAATGGTGGCCATCACCTTTTGATCCGACTTTTGAGATTTGAACTTGATTGGCCCCGATGATCCATGTGGAAGCCACTGTTTTGACTGCTGTTTGGATTCAGGATCATACTGGTAGATCCAGGTTTCATCTCCGGTGAGGAAATGCTCTTCATCAACTTCAATTTTGTTTAATATCGCCAAAGACAGATCACTTCGAAGAATCAGCTGATCAGGGCGCAACGCTTTTGGGATCCATCGCGCTGAAAGCTTGCTTAGTCCCAAATTATCGTGCAGAATTGAATTTGCCGAACCATATGAAATGTTTAGGGACTTAGCTAACTGATTAACTGTTATTCTTCGATCTTCTTCAATTAAAGTCTGAGCAGCCTCAACGTTTTGGTCATTTTTTGATGTTCCTGGTCTTCCACTGCGATGGTCGTCTTCAAGGTCGTCTCTCCCTTGTTTGACTCGCTGAATCCACTTGTCGACAGCAGTTTTCTTTGGAGCAGTAATACCGTAAACTTTAACTAAAGCCTCCATAATCTGTGTCCCTTTCCATTTGAGTTTCACCAGAAACTTGATATTCGATCTTATCTCAAAATAACCTATTTTTGGAACAACAATGGAAAATAGTTTTTTCAAGAGTGTCAGTACTGTACAATAGTCCACGCATGACTGACTGCAAGTGACTAATAGCAAGGTAAACACCCAGTGACAATGTTCTGACATGTTTAATATTGTTTTAACCTGATTTTTTTCTTGTTACGATAAAATTCCGCAAACTTTTTGATCCCCCCTCGTATATTTACTATCGTATTTTAGTGGTAATGATTTATCTCACATAATTATCTGATATAATATCGAATCTATGAGATTTTGTTATTTATTTTGAGAATAATACCTTAACATCAGGCTGAGTGGCCAGTTATGGCCAGTTTGAACAGAAAGAGGTGAGAGAATTCTGGCTGGATATGGCCGATTTAAATGCTAAAGGGTTAATTAATACAACAGATTATCAAACAGAAAATTTAGCAGTATACACTATAATGACATTTACTAATTATTAAGTATTGATAAAGAGAGTCAATTTTAAAATTCATTTTATCATGAGCTTATACTGCCAGGCCTTCGTTTAAAGATTTTCCTAGAATTTGGTCAACAAACTGATCAAGAATAGGACAGTTCAGAAAAGAAAAAAAACATTAGTCTATGTACTATACATACACCTTTGATGAGTTGTAGTGCACCTGACCACTGTACACAATAATTTCATTATTATTATTATGGGTACCTAGTTGGTGAGGGTCCCCTGCTCTAAGCTTTAACTTAATCAGCTTTATTAATAATACAGCACTGATTAGTGTGTGTATGTAGTGGTGGAGTGGTGGAGGTCCATAGGAAAATTCATTTCTATAAAAGTTTAGGAACCACTGATATACTGGCTCCTTTGTTCTTTTTACATGTCTACTTTCATGTAAACCAGTAATGGATTAAAGCAAGGGAGGTGTGGAGGTGACTGGGCTATATCCATGAGCCCCACAATATATAAAGTGCCCTGATGAAATTTTCAGCCATGAGCCCCATGGAAGGTTAATCTGTATGTACCTCACATAGAAATGTGTTTCTTGTTGTTATTGAAACCTATGTTAGCTTTGGTCCAGTATACCTATGATAAAAACATTCTAATCATGTTTGTCTAATACCTTTAGTGGTATGCTGGAAGAACTACATTATCTTAGGTGTCTTTTACCTTCTTAAAGAGAGTGTTATGATTTGAGGGCAATGTTTTACTGTTATTTCTAGCAATTCAAGCAGCTACACGAAGGATTTCTGTTTCTGTGGTTGTCTGTATATATGTGTATGTGTGTATGTTTTGAAAATAATCAAAGAATTTGAGGGATTTAGTATTATAACTAACTTTCTAATTATAAACTTGCATGTATTTATGTATGCGTGTATATACATATATACACAGACATCATTATCATGGTGGATTGGCAGTATCGGTAGAGGGTCGGACGCCATGCTTTGCAGCAAAGAGTTGCGGCCCTTTATGGCCTGAGTTCAAATCCCGCCGAGGTTAACTTTGCCTTTCATCCTTACGGGGGTTAATAAAATAAAGTACCAGTAATACACTGGGATAATTGCTGGCCTTGTGCCAAAAGTAGACACAATTATCATGTGTAGACATTAGTATCAAACATTCTGGTTATTTAACATTAAGTTAATGTCCTCACAGAAAATTATGATGGGAATTTTTTAGATAAATATAAACACTGTAAACCTTTGCTACTATATTTCTAATGAGAATCACTGTGATTTTCAAATAATTTTGAAAATAATCAAGAATTTGGGGTTATTTAGTAAAATAACTTAAATTTTCTCACATAGAATTAGTATAGAAAATTGTTAAATAAATATAAGCAGTTTTGTAGAACCAAGGGTGGTTTCAGGCAGGTTGATATGAAAAAGTGTTAATGAATGTGATTTCTTGACTGAACTAGATATTGCAAAAGATGTATTTCCTGGAGATATAAAGCTGACATTAGAAGCCATTAGATTCATCAACAGGATGTCAGAGATAGTGCTTGCCATATCTGTTTGTGTTGCCACAAAGTTTGAGATACCTATAACTGTGCAGTTCCCAGCATTATAATAATAATGATACTAATAATAATTTTATATATAACTAGCAAAATGGTCCGGCGTTGCTCGGGATTCTAAACATCGTAGTTTACCAGGGTTTTTTTCCGTGCAAAGAAAATCAATACTTTATCGCAAAATAAATACTTTTGTTTATATTTTGTTATTGTGTATGCAAAAATATCTGTACACGAATATATAATTATATATATATATATATTAAAATAACAGATTAAAGTTTAAGCAAGGAATCGCTGCTTTCACCCTTAACGGGATCTTCTGAAACTAAAAAAATCAATCTGTGAATGCAGAAGTAAATATTTCGAAAAACGTTACACACTATATATATATATATATATACACTATATATATACATATACACACACATATAGCGTCATAATGTCGTAATGCAGACAGCCAGACATACAGACAGATATTATAAGGGCGCAATGTTATATCTGTGTATCTATCTAAAAAGAAAGACTAAGAATTATAGAGAGAGATCGCTAAATCGCCTAATGCGGTCCCTAGGGGATTGAAAATTGGAAATATTGTTTGCTCAAAACACTCACAGGACCATAAGTATTACATGTGTAAAGTTTGAAAACAATCTGTTGGGTGGTTCTCGAGTTTTAGGGAGTCAGACAGACAGACATACATTCTCTGTTTTAGATATATAGATGATTGAAGACCTGCGAGACTGTCAGGATAATTTTTTCACAACACGTTATTAAAATAAGTTGGATTACTTTGAATAAATCATGAATGAATATTATGTAATTTATCTACTAAATTTCTTAGCTCTCGATTAAATGTAAATATTCTTATATATAATGTATTGTTTATTTCAAGATTCACTTTTTAAAATTTTCAAATGTCAACTTCCATTAGCGTTCGTTATATATCTTCACCGTACACTATATTTTCGTCGCTATCTCTCATTGCTTATATATTATTATATATAAACCTTCATATATTTGCATCATTATATCATAACATTTATATTTCCATCGCTAATATCATTTTCTCCTTTTTTTGTTTTAACATACATTTATTGATTTCGTTTCTCCTTTCTCATTCTAACATCTAAACTATAATAAAGTAAGGAGCGCGGGACTGCGTACAGTTTATAATTTTTTATAACATTAGTAAAATAAGTTGCATTATTTTGAATAAATAATGAATGAATATTACATAATTTATCTACTAAATTTCGTGGCTGTTGATTAAATATATTTTGTTTATTTAAAGATTCACTTGTTTAAAATTTCTGAAATTTCAACACTTCCGGTTGGCCATCGCTTAAATAAACATACTAATTTTCTCCTAATGCAGTTTATATATAATAACGTCTTTTTTTAATGTATCATGGATTACGTTACTGATTAAATAAGACAGTGTAACGCAGTCTTCGTTCAATTTCTATGTATTATATATTGTCAATTACGATTTTATTTGATGTATATACCTGCGTATAATATCAATATACACACTACACATGCTAGCAGAAAACCACCTGAAGGTGGTTTTTCTGCTAATATATTTAATTCTAAGATTTCATCGTAAGTCCGTTCGCGTTCATTATGTCACAACATTTACATATTTTCACCGTTATATCATAACATATTTCCGTCGCTGATCTCATTTTCTCCTTTTTTGTTTTAATAACATTTTGCCGTAATGCAGTTTATATACAATATCGTCTTTTTTAAATGTATCATGGATTACTTTACTGATTACAGAAGAGAATGTAGCACAGTTTCTCTTCAATTTCTGTGCATATTGTCAATTTACTTTTCATTTGACGTATCATATCTACATGCATATATAGTTGCGTTTAATATCAATATACACACTACTAATGCTACCAGAAAACCACCCGAAGGGTGGTTTTTCTGCTAGTAATAATAATGATGATTTTTTTTATTGGCCTCCCGGGCCAAAAATATTATGAACAATACAAGAGACAGGGATAGTGGGGATTTACATATAAAAGCATGTACAAAGAAAAGAAGATTAGGTAAAAAAAAAAAATTAAAAAAAACATTGAAAATGTGTAAAAAAAAAGAAATCTCCAATAGAAGGAAACCACACCCAAGGATCCAAAACAACCCTGAACACCCAGAGCACCATGAAAAAGTGCTCCTCTCTTCTTTCCACATTCTTCAGCTGACAAGTACATGCTAAGAGTAGGCTTTTTTTAACAAATGTACTGGGGGTGGGGTAGCACTTCTCTCTTCACCCTCACTTTCTAAATGGAATTTGAAAAAGTCAATGAGGGCTTGGCCAAAGCTGAACATATCTGTCTTCAGTCCTTTCAGTTGCATCCACCACACAACCTCTTTCACCATAGCCACCAGACAGAAGAAAACTGCCTGCCCTCCCTGGCTAAAAGAAGGTGGTGGGATGATCTTCATGATGGAGTCGGTCGATAGCCATATCTGTCCTACATGTAACAATAACTGTTTGACAAAACTCCACAATTCAGCAATGCCCGGACATTGGATGAATTTATGCAGACTGGTTTTGTTGCAGTTCAATCAAAGAATTGAGCTGTGGAAAGATATGTCGAACAAACACCGTCTACACCTGTTCACCATCTAGGAATATCTGCAAATGTGATAGCCTCAGCACATTTGCACATCATCACCCACAACATAAGTCCTCCATGCAAAGGGTATTGGCTAATAATGTTGTTGTTGGTCAAGTATCGGGATCAATAAAGTCCAATTTCATTCATTTGTGTACTCTTAAGTGGGATTATAGGCCAAAATCTGATGCACACAGGCGGCTCTATACTGGACACTCAATGGAACTCTCTACAAAGTTTCTTCTTGACTTCATTGTGACATGCTTTTCCACTTGGTTGCTTCTGTTCTCTTGTGAATAGCTTGCACCCAATCAGATCTGTTTGTAGCCATGATTTCCAATTGTTTTTCATTGTCACATTTCTAGAGGGATTTTTTCAGGGTGTCTTTATAGTGAATCTTAGGCCATCCTCTTGGTTGATGGCTCTCTATCAGTTCACTGCTTTGGTATCCTGCTATCCTGCATGCACACACGATATCCAGACTACCTTAGCTGAGACTGTGTTAGCAGTGCATTTATGCTTGGCATCTGGGCTTGCAAAAGTACCTTTACGTTTGAGACTCTGTGGTACCATTTGATATTTAAGATATGTCAGAGTCAGTGCTAGTGAAACTGATCTAGTAGCTTGACATGCCTATGGTAGAGTGTCTACAACTCACATCCATACAACAATGCAGTCAGGACCACTGCTCTGTATACTGCGCACTTTGTCTTCAGTTTCAAGTCCTTTTTGTTCCATACTCATTTGTGGCGTCTGCCTTAGGAAGCCTACTGATTTACTACATTGCAACTCTACAATTGCTTCTGTCACCTCATCTTCCATGTGCAGGTCATCAAGTTCCACATGCAGAGGTTTAGCTGGAATATCCTGAATGACATTGGGATCAATCAATGAACGCTCGTTAGGGAGCTGTTCAAAGTGTTCTGATCATCTCTTATTTATTGCCTCATTATCAATGAGGAGTTCTTCCTGCAGATTCTGGATTGGGGCTGCACTTCTCTGTGGTGGCCCATAGACCTCCCTCAAGCTGGTGTAGAAGAACTTGACATAACCCTGGATCTCCTCTGCCTTTTTTCACCATTCATCCTTCATGGAGTGCAACTACTTCTGAACTTTTCCTCTGAGATGGTGGAACCTGACCTGCTTTGAGTCAGATTGTTTGTCCATTAGCAAGTTCTAGTGTGCAGCATACTTCTCAGCAAGAAGACTTTGAATTTCAGAATTGTTGTCATCAAACCAGTCCTGATGATGTCTTTTGAAGACGTCTATTGTCTCATTGGCAGTGGTGTCAAATGTATTGTGCAATTTGGCTCAGTTTTCTTCTCTCTCTTTTGGTGAAGGCAACATGCTCAAGATGCAACTGTTATGCCAGGGTTATTGATTTTCCAAACATCCAGTTTTTTTCTAAGGTTTTTTGCCTTGGGGCCTTCTTTTTCTTCACACTTGGAAGTTCACCTTTGATCTGAAGAGAGGGTGGTCTGTTGAGCATTCGGCACCTCTCATTGCTCTGGTGTTATGAAAGTCACACAGTTTAAGTTGTCTGTAGATAATGAAATCTATTTGATGCCAGTGCTTCAATCTTAGATGCATCCATGTGGTTTTGTAGGCATTGTTCAGTTGGAAGATGTATTCGTGATTGAGAGATTGTGCTGGGAACATAGTGAAAGCAGAATTCGCATGTTCCAAGCTTAGTGTGTGGTCCATTTCCATTGGCAGTAGCTTGTCCAAACCCAGAGATTCCTAGCACCATCTGCTGCCTTCCCTGCTTGCCTGATACCTTGAGCAGTGGTTTAAGAGTCGCTAGGGACTGATGGCCATTGTTTTCATGTGTCTGACATGTTTGTGACAGGGGTTGGTGCTAGGTGCCATGTGCACAGGTAAGTTACTGTTGTTTGCGTTGATCCTCAGCAACTCTCTTCACCTGCCACCATATGTCCTGGGCAAACTGAGGTAAGGTAGCTGTTCTCATACAAGACACAAATGACTGAACAGTAGATGGCAGGTGGCAACATATGGCCACAATCACAAGCAGTGCCCTGTGGCAATGCCCTTTATATGGTATACAGCTGCGAGATTTTCTCTCAGGGTTTACTCCCATAGCCTTTCCCCACCCAAGAGGTAATCTAAAAAGCAGCAAAGACAGGTGCAGGTTGTACAGTCTACTGTCATACAGTAGCAGAGACTTATGTCTGACCCTTTTTTAATATGCATAAAAAATAAATAAATGAAATAAAAATAAAAAAGTTTAAATTTAAACTATGAAAATATATACATATGTACACAGAATGGGATAGCCGTTGACTCTTATGAGTTTCTTTGCCCTTTGACAGATTTTATTTTTCATCCCATGGTGTGTCCAAAAATCACCTTCCTCACCAAGTGAGCTTGATGAGGTAGTTGCTTAGTCACCGATGACCTGACCAGGTGGCAGGTTGTACTGGGTTACATGTTACCAGTAGCACTTGTGAATGACCTTGAGAGTGACCTGACTAATAATCATCATCATCATCATCCTCGTTTAACGTCCACGAGGATGATGATGATAATAATAATAATTGTTTCTACTTTTGGCACAAGGCCAGCAATTACTTCAGTGCATTACCGGTGCTTTATTTCATCAACCCCGTAAGGATAAAAGGCAAAGTTAACCTTGGCAGGATTTGAACTCAGAACGCAAAGGGCCATAACTCTATGCTGTAAAGCATGGCGCCTGACGCTCTACCGATACTGCCAAACCACTGCCCTAATAATCATCATCATCATCATCATTTTACGTCCGCTTTTCCCTGCTTGCAAGGGTGGGACGGGAACTGATTCTGGCTTGATTTCTACAGCTGGATGCCCTTCCTAACACCAACCTCATTTAATGTGAGTGCTGGGTGCTTTTTTGCCGTGGCACCTCCACGACCACTTTGCAGTGGAATGATAGGGACCCCAGTCCTATCATCTCATTTCTACAGCTGAGTAAACTGGAGCAATGTGAAATAAAGTCTCTTGCTCAAGGAAACAACACATCACCCGGTCTGAGAATTGAACTCACAACCTTTCGATTGCAAGGCCAATGCTCTAACCACTAAGCCATGTGCCTCCAAATAATGATTATTATTTCCATTATGTGCTGTCACTGCATTACTGAGCACAGCTGTATGCAATGTCTGGGAGTGCTATTTTATGTAGGTTGTATATATTTATAGTCCCAGAGGTTTTGGTTATGCATCTGTCTGTTTTTTTATCATTCCCAGAGCATGTTGTTATTATAGGGACTGTTGACACCATGCTTTACGACATAGAGTTATGTCCCTTTATGTTCTGATTTCAAATCTCGCCCAGATTAGCTTTGCCTTTGATTCTTACAGGGTTGATAAAATATAGTACCAGTAACATACTTGGGTTGATTTAATTGACTTTCTCCTCCCCCTCAAAATTGCTGGCCTAGTGCCTATATCAGAAACCATTATAAGGATTGTTGCTGCTGCTGCGATTCTTCCTCTTTCTGTCTGTTCCATTTAAATACCTCAATAGTCATTCATGTGTTAACTATTTCTTTTGTATTTTCTTTTTTCTGGATAAATTGTGCATGCTACTAAATTATATTCACTACTTACTAAATTATATATACAAGTTGTTTGAATTATTCACACTTCTCTGTAAATTGTATACCTTATATACTGAATTATATATGTTGCTTATGAAATTATAGTTACTGTTAAATTATATACCCATTCTCCATGGCCTTTGAACCGTTAATAGAGTCATAAGAGTATTTAAACATGGAATAGCCCATCCCTCGAAAGGTTTGAAGACAGCCGATTTTTTCCAAAGAAAGAGGAAGGAAAAATGAAAGAGAAGAAGTGAGAAGTTAGATAGAGGAAGAATCAACCAACATATCAAACTGGTATTTTATTCATCAAGCTCAAATGGATGAAAGGCAAAGTTGACCTCGGTGAGTTTTAAACTCAGAACACAGAGAACCAGAATAAATACCGCAGACTTTATAAATGGTGTTGATATGACATTTGTAGTGGCAGGCATCATTTCAATGCAAATGACTATAACATTCAGAACAAAAAATATATGCAGCCAGAAGCTCTGGAGGAAGGAAGAAGGAAAACAGCTATCAATCTTGTGCAAGAGAACTAATGATAAATTATATATATATACATATGTACATAATTTTTATTCTATATATATGTACAAAATACTAATAGTTTCTCAATTTGATATATAAAATTTTTATTATATATCATTTAAATTTGTATTATTGATGCTCTGAGTTCATTGAGCTGGGTTTTGTTTTTTGAGAAACATAATCGATATATATATATTATATGTATTGATTAAATCTAATTATAGTATATATATATCCCAAGAGTGAGACCAATCCATTGGCATCTTTATTATAGTTACTCTACATCTCATTATGCATCGAGTATTACTCAAATTTGTTGTCTGTCTTCCTGGTCCTTGCACCATGGACACTTCATATATATTATGAAAGGCATCCAGCTGCACAAACCATGCTGAAATGGTATATATGAGCAAAGCCTGGTCATTTGACCTATCAAATCTCAGAAGGTGACATCCTGTCTAACCCATAACAGCATGAAAAAAAGGTAGTGATGATGATATCTGTGTGTGCATATATATATATATATATATATATATATGTATGTATGTAATGGCTGCAACTTGATTTCGAGTAATGCCAAGCATGAACATCACGGACATGGCTTTTTAGTCCTGCAAGGGACTTGCCTATGGCCAGCAATACTATGCATATCAAGCGATGCCTGTGCTTGAAGCTTTTTTAAGTGAGGAAAGGCTTTACACGGGGCCAATCCCACTCTCTGAACATCGAATACATGTGCCTAAAAAGAAGAACTGGTCTACATCATTGTATCCAAATGAAGTTGCAGGTTTTATATCATAGTGACCTTCTCCTAGAGAGATATCAATGAAGACTAAGAGTCTCTCACTCCGCAAAAAAAAAATCTTTATTGATGGCCGTTGACTCTCCTAAGTTTCTCCGCCCTTTGACATGTTTTGTTTTTCCTCTCGCAAGGTGTCCAAAATCACCCTCCTCACCAAGCAAGATTTGTTGGGTTGCCGGTTTAGTCGTCGACGACCCGATCATGCACAGATTGTACATGTTACCAGTAGCGCTGAAGTCCAACCTGACATACATATTTATATATATATAAATACACACACATATGATGTTAAAATTGCAATATAAGTCTTGCAACAGACAGGTGTGTTCTGTATTAGTCATATGAAACCAAGCCAAGCAGTAGTTAAATCATTGACAGAAATCTGAAAGGATTTAGACAAAATTGTGTCACAAAAACTGACAGATATAGCAAGGAAGTAACTTTGACTGGTGAAAATATGTTTATGTTCAATTCCTTTTTGTTCCATGTTTATAAATATATTGTTATTGTATTATTAAAAGCTATATATGACTTTGACTACAGAAAGAGCAGGGTTGAAGAATGACTTTCTCTGTTATCTATATATATATATACATGTGCATGTATATATATAAGTAGATGTATTTAAGAGGAAAATGCAAAGTTCCCACCCTTGCAAGCAGGGAAAAGCGGACGTAAAATGATGATGATGATGATGCTGGGGTCCTTTATTAATTTTCAATGACGATAGATATTGTAATTTCTTCATACATAAAAATTGATTAAAAGGTAACATTACTGATGCAATTGTGGGTGGAAGGGGGCAGACTAAAAACATACACATTCTTTTAGTCCGCTCCCTTCCACCCAAAATTGCCTCAGAAATGTTACCTTTCAATCAATTTTTGCTGTCTGAAGAAATTACAATATCTATCGTCACTGAAATATGTATAATGGCTCAATTAATAAAGGACCCTAACATCTTCAACTTCACAGTTTCCTCTTTATTAATATACTCTGTCATCCTTGTTTTTAGGAAGTAATATGACATTGAGTGCTAGAAGTGGATTGCATCCTTGTCCACCGAATGTGTATATATATATATATATATAGGAACGAGTAGGACCCCGACGGCTGAGCTCAAGCCGTTTCGACAGCTAATTCCGTCGGGGGTCCTACTCGTTCCTATTACCCACTCTACTACCCTAAGTATTGAGTACTTTGGTGCGTTATGGTCCACCTGGTTCCTTACCACATTTCCTTCATTATATATATATATATATATATATATATATGGGTGAATAGCTATACTTGTGTGTGTTTATGTTATATATGCGAACATGTTGCAGGTAGTGGACAGCGATACAGCCACAAGATATGATGGTTAGTTGCAACGCAAGAGGGCAGCTGCCGGATGAATAAGCAACCCCAGACGAACAGCGGTAAACTACTAGGGGAGATGGAGCAATTGGTGACACTTGTAACTCCTAAGAATACTTAGTGATGTAGCAATAACCCAGTGATGTAGCAATGACGATGTGAGTAAATGCTGCCTCTAAAAAATCCTAGTCTTCACGGGTTTGAGAAAGTACCAGATTGGGGGACAGGTACGAATAAGACCACCAAAACTGCATATCGTGAGAAGTATGAAAAAGAACCATATCACATCGTCCTTCATGCAGGTTAACAAGGAACATGTTCTGGCCTTAGGTAGTGGGGTTTGTTTGAAAAACATATTGTAGTCTCCATTTCATGCTGCAAAAACTGGCGATGGTCCTATGACCTTTCCTGGGAGGCATGGGATGGACGCACAAAGATTGCGTATCCTGAGACCCCAAAGAGGGTTCAGAAGGGTGCAAACCATGACAATATATGTATGGATATCTGTGTGCATATGGATGTCTATGTATGTATGTATATATGAAGGCGCATGGCTTGCAATCGAAAGGTTGTGAGTTCAATTCTCGGACCAGGTGATGTGTTGTTTCCTTGAGCAAGACACTTTATTTCACATTGCTCCAGTTTACTCAGCTGTAGAAATGAGATGATAGGACTGGGGGTCCCTATCATTCCACTGCAAAGTGGTCGTGGAGGTGCCACGGCAAAAAAAAGTACCCAGCCCACACTGTAAAGTGGTCATGTAGGCGCCACGGAAAAAAAAAGCACCCAGCACTCACTGTAAATGAGATTGGTGTTAGGAAGGGCATCCAGCTGTAGAAATCAAACCAGAATCAGTTCCTGTATGAGCAAGACAAGGTCAGCCGACTGGACACTTCCCACAACAGGACAACCCGTCTAACCCATGCTAGCGTGGAAGAACGGACGTAAACCAGTGATGATGATGATGATGATATATATATATATCAGGATGGATTCAGTTTGAAACTGGTTAGACTATTACTTGGCAGTGGAACTAGTCTGGAACTAGCTGTTGAAATGGCAAGAGCTGAGCTGTCTGGGTCCCAACTCTTTGAAGGAAGACGTGGTAGAGGTAGACCACGAAAAACATGGGCGGAGGTGGTGAGAACAGACCTCAGATCATTGAAGCTCATGGTGGAGATGACGAGGGACCGTGACGAGTGGAGAGATGTTGTGCTGAATAAGACACTCCCACCCTTGCAAGCAGGGAAAAGCGGACGTAAAATGATGATGATGAATGATGATATATGTATATATTTGAAAATATGTTTGCTTTTTGGGGAAGGAAGCTGCCACAATGCATATAAAATGTTCTTAAAGATGGGAAAAAATGAACAGAACTGCTAGGCTGTGTGCAAGCATTTGGTCATGAAGGCATGTCCTAGAGGTTAGGTGTTGGACTCATGATCATGGGTTCAATCTCTGGAACTGGCAACATGTTGTTTTCTTGAGCAAGATGCTGCATATTATGTTGCTATTCATGACAGGCTTGCGGCTCTTATCATTAAAACATCTGAAAAACCTTATATGAGATGCAACCTGCTAAACCTGCATTGGTCACCTCAAAGCTATAGTAAAAGTATACTTTCCCAAAGTGTTGCACAGTGAGACAACCTTAAATCACGCGGTTGTGATAAAGATCTTAAAATAAGTTAAAAGATTAGGAATGTCTGAAGTACCAAATAAAACACCATACATCACAACATAACATTAAAGCCACTTCTGTTTATTCAAAGCAAGAAGCTACACAGCATACATACATTGCAACAACACACATCACAACATAACACAACATCACATCACAACACTACACTACACATCACAACATAACACCACAGCCACCTCTTATTCAAAATGAAAATGCAACACATCACAACACAATACTACACATCACACAGCACAACATATGTCACAACACAACAAAACAACATGACAAAACACCACAACACACATCACAACACTACACAACATAACACAATACAATACAACACAATGCATTACAACACAACACCATGATCACAACACAACACATCATAAGACAATACAACACACCACACACCACAACACCGCACATCACAAAATAACACCAAAGCCACATTTGTTTCTTCAAGCACAAACACAAAAATAAATTGTTGGTTGTTTTCCTATATTTATTTACCTCATTCTTTGATTAACCCAGTGGTTTTCAAAAGGAAGCACTTAGCCCCCAAGAGGGAAATTGGTGGGAGGAGGGGAATCCAAACTGGGAAAGAATAATGTATAGTCTTGGTTACATGAGAAAAAGCGTCCAGTCACACTGTAAGGTAGTCATGATGGCGACACAACAAAAAGCACCCAGCCTACACTGTAAAGAGGTTATGTAGGTGTCAGGATAAAAAGCACCCAGCCCACACTGCAAAGTGGTCGTGTAGGTGTCAGGACAAAAAGCACCTAGTTCACACTGTAAATGTGGTTGACATGAAGGGCATCCAGCAGTAGAAACCAAGCCAGAATCAGTTCTGTATGAGCAACACATGGTCACCTGACCTGGCATTTCTCACAACGAGACAGCTTGTCTAGCCCATGCTAAAATGGAAAAATGGATGTTAAATGGTGATGATGATGATGATGGTATATATATATATGTGTGTATGTGTATGTGTATGTCAAGTATTTGTAGAAAAGGTAAAGGAAAGGAGAGTGCTCTATGTATAATACAGAGCTATTTAATTATGTAATAAACAACACAATATAATTATTCCATTACCAAAGGTTTCAAGAAACTAGACAATTCTTACAGAAACATCTAGCCCGTTCATCAGATAAAACAATTATAATTCTGTAATATATATATACAACTATAAGGCATATCACAAATTCACGGTTCACAAAATAACTGCTGCTTCAGATTTAATCCTGTTTGGAATGAATTATGGAGGCACATGGCTTAGTGGTTAGAGCATTGGCCTTGCAATCAAAAGGTTGTGAGTTCAATTCTCAGACTGGGTGATGTGTTGTTTCCTTGAGCAAGACACTTTATTTCACATTGCTCCAGTTTACTCAGCTGTAGAAATGAGATGATAGGAACTGGCGTCCCTATCATCCCACTGCAAAGTGGTCGTGGAGGTGCCACGGCAAAAAAGCTCCCAGCACTCACTGTAAATGAGGTTGGTGTTAGGAAGGGCATCCAGCTGTAAAAATCAAGCCAGAATCAGTTCCCTTGCAAGCAGGGAAAAAGTGGACGTAAAATGAAATGATGATGATGATGAATTATTGAAATTTGAAAAATTTGCTTCTGTTAATAT
>OZ024741.1:167097442-167167442 GCA_964016885.1 Eledone cirrhosa | reverse complement strand
CTAAATTAAAAATTATATATTTAATTCTATAGTATATGTTAATTAGGTATATAATAAATAAAACAGATATTGTATTTTATCAATAGCAGAATATAATTATATGCAAATAGAAATCAAAATTAATACATATACATATACATATAACATACACATACATATATACATATATATACACATATACATATACATATATAACATATACATACACACACACATACACATATACATATACATATTTTTTTCAAAAAATTGCATAGAATATATTAACTAGGTATATATCCAAAACACATCCCATTCTATGATTACATGACATTCTGCAATTCGTCTGTATAAGGATACTAATTTTAAGCAAATTAAATTAAATTTTTAGGTTGATTAAAATTAAAACCAAATTATAAATATATTTCTAAAATGTATATTAATTAGGTCTATAATACTAAAAATTATTTCTCTGTCATTGGATACACGATATTATTTTGTTATATTTTATCTGTAAAAAAATTTATAATAAAAGGTTTAAATAAATTAAAATTAATCTATAAATTAAATTACTAAGTATATATTAGTAATATTTAAAGGTTTTTCACAATTTATGATTACATAATATTTTATATTCTCATCTGTAATAAAATTTTAATTAAATTAAATTTATAGGTTAACTAATATTTAAATTAAATTAATTTCTAAAATAATGTTATTAATTAGGTTTATAATATTTAAATGTTTTTTTTAGTTTATGATTACACGATATAATTAATTCCTGTCGTTTATTTAATAAGATATCCTTAGATTTCATTATTTCAAATAGTTCTTGGGAACATAATCTACATTCTTTTCTATTATTTTGATAAGGGGTGGCTCTTTTGAGCACACTCCAGGTCAAATCATATTCTATATTCTTATTTTTATAACTATTGATTTTTTCTGCTAGAGATGTTGTATTAGCCAGTGCGGCATTTTTAAAAACTATGCTTGTGGGTATTAAACCTTGTCTTAAAATTGTTAGAGGTAGCTCCTATATATGAGCAAATAGAATCTTTAGTTTTAACATTACATTTATAGACTATGTTGTTAACAAGACAATTCCCTTTTAATGGGCAGTTTGCTTTGTTTCTACAGTTACATCCTTTCGTTAATTCTGTATTTGAGGAGATATTATGGTTAATTTGATGTACTGGTGGTATACTTATGGTTTTCTTACATTTATATGCATTATAGGCACTTATATTTTGTTTTATGTTATTTGTTGTAGAGTATGAGAATTTAACTGTAGACCTATTTAAGATTTGATGGTATTTGTGGTTTGGCGGGAAGTTTTTCTCTAGGATATAAAAAAATTTTTTAGCAATATTATCCTTAACTTGTAAATTAAATGGAGCATTATACCAAGTAACCCGTCTATTACGGTTTCTATGTTGTTTATTATTTTTATTATTTTTATAGGTTGTATCGTGATTTTTACTAGGAGGATTAATGTTAATGATCTCACCACAACCATTTTTAGTTATATTTGTAGATTTAGGTGTTTTATCCTTTTTATTAGGAGTTTTATTATTAATATTTATTAGAGTTGTATGATGAGTAGTTTTTTGAGAGTTACTATACTTTATATTAGAAGATTTGGTATTTTGGGGTATAGTGTGGGTGGCATTTAGGTGTGTACTTTTCATTTGGTGTTTGTTGGTAATATTAGGTTGTATGCTTTCAGTATTTTTAGTAGAAGGTATATATTCTAATCTATTTTTGTGGCCACTTCTATCTAGAGCTTCGTTATAGAAGGTCGCATTTTTATCAAATACATCTTGGTTAGAAGAAAGGTTAGAAATTCTAAGTGATATATTATATGCAAGGTTTTTAAGGATAGATTTAGGGTGATTAGATTGTGAGTGTATGTAATGTAAGTTTTGGTTAGGTTTATGGTAAGGTTGGTAGATACCCGTAGCTAAATCTAAAGTTATATCTAGGAAATTTACTACTTTACTTGTTTTTTCAAAAGTAATATTAAGATTATAATAGTCTTTAAGGAAAGTTCTAATATGTTTTTTGTTTTTTTCAATTTCTGAAAGGCTAAGGTTGTTAGAAAGAAGAAGACAGTCATCACGATATAAACCACCTTTGAGGTGGGGAAAAGAGGCATTTATGTTGAAAAGGAGAAAGAGGCCCACAAGATCAGTAATTTGGGCGGAATCGCTTGAACCCATAGTAATATCAAATAGATTACTATATGTGTTTCTGGTCCAGTATTCATTCTGAAATTCAATAAGTGTTAGTCTAGCATGTGTAATAATATTAATGTCATCCAAAGTTAAGTTAGATCTATTTTTAGCAAATATCAATGCTTTGTTCAGGAGTATAGGTGATATAGAAGAATAGTAATTATCTATATCAAATTGTAGAAATGAAGCAGAAGATTTACACCTAATATTTTTAAACCAGTTAATTACCTGGGAGGTGTTTTCCCAGAGTGGTAAAATAACGTGTTTTCTTATTTGTGGGATGACTCTATCTAAAATTTTTTTGCTAATTATTCCAATATCTGATTTGGAGGGACATATAAGTCTAATAGAAGGATTTGAGTTAAAGTTTGATGTGTGTATATGTATGTTATGTGTTTGTATATGTGTATATATATGTATGTGTGTGTGTGTGTGTATGTATATATATATATATATATATATATATATATATATATGTGTGTATATATATATATATATATATTTTCTTGATATATTTCTTTTTTCTTTTTTCTTTTTCTATTCTTTCCTCTTTAATGTTTATTTATTATTTATTATTTTTTATTTTCTTAGTTTATAGATACATCTATATTAAGCAGTCGGCCCAGACCGTTGAATACTGACCTCTCCCCCCCCCTCCCACCTAATTTCTGTATCTTGATCTAAATGTGTGTGCCAGTGTTTATGTGAGTGAATTAATATCCATGTGCTTATGATTTTATATCCACATATATAAATGTGAGTGGGGGTGTGTGTGTGTTTGTATGTTCGTGGTTATGTGTATATTTATGCATATACGCGCGTGTATGTGTGATTGTACGGATATGTGTGAGTATGAAAAAATATATTTATATACTTATTTCATATTTGTGTGTCTACACGCATCTTATCAGTGCATTATAAACTTACAGAGACATTAACCTTGAAATTTTGTATTTGCATCCATCCTTTTAGTATGCGTATACAGATTATGCATACATTTTTGTAAAATATGTGTAAGGGTTTTACATGTATATACACACACCGAACTGTATTTAACCTTTTGTGTTTTCATTGGTCAATTTTGTTCCCAAACGGACCTGAAATTTTGAATTGTTGTTATTATCAATAAATATACTTCATTATTTCTGAAGACGGCGTATATATGTGTTGGTATGTATATTTAATCTTGATAGTTTGTATAATTTTGTACATAGATCTGTTGAATATGCATGCCAATTCTAACACATATATATCCTAGAAACGATCGTTAAATAATGAACTTTTTTTGTTTAATATAAGGAACTGTCTCATTGTTTATTCATTATTTGTTTAATATTTTATATATATATATATATATATATATATATATATATATATATATATATAGTGTAGGTTGTATGGTGAAATATTGGCGTTGGTACCAAACAGACAGATTGTATATAATAGAAACTTCCTGTTTTTTTCTATTATATATATATATACAGAGCTACTTTCACATCACCAAGCAACTATCAGAGGAACTATACTGGCCTAAAAGACAATAGGTTCAAGGGTCAACTGTCGACTCTGGCTCTATGAGAAGTTGCATATACTGTAGCAACATGTGATATCTATCAACAGAAAAACTGAGCTAACTTTTTATTGCCACTGGAAAAATGTCATTGGCGTCAGACACCCCACAAAGATCTTCTTAGCACCACTTGGCTTGTATGTATGTATGTATGTATGTATGTATGTATGTATGTATGTATGTATGTATGTATGTATGTATGTATGTATGTATGTATGTATGTATGTATACAGCTTGAACCTGCATATACCCAATGAAAAAATCAACATCAAATTCACCAAAGGTCACCACATACATCATTTATACCAGCAATATCACTTTACAGAGTGGAGTTTATCCTGAGATCAGCACTACTGATGGACTGATCTGATCATGATTGGATCCAGCCAGTGTTGACACCCAAGCATTACTGCCCATTATGTAGAGCAGTGGTTGCCAACCTTTTTTTATACCAGGGACCAGCTACATGCTGGACAATCTTTCCGCAGACCGGTAGTTACACATGTGTTATTTAAGTGCATTTCAATAAAGAGAGTAATAATAAAAAGAGTAATTTATTAAAGGGAAGAAAAAGTGTATCTTTTGGCTCTCATGCCTGGGCTCCAGCCCAACTACACACTTGCGTGCTTAGTTTACCTGAATCAATAACTTTTACACTATTATCACATCAATATTAACTCATCATAATGTAGAATCAGTGGGAACCCTTACAGTTATGATAGATCATCATCATCATCATCATCATCCAGCAGCCTCAGCCGAAATGGACTCAATAATTGATCTCCACGTGGGTCTGTCATTCATTGCCATTGCCAAGTCCTGGATTTCAATACCAGAATCTCTGGAGATGACATCGGGGTAGGAGAGCTTGCGCCCCCTGTTATTAGTGACTGCTTGTGGTTTCCAAAGAACTAATGGGGACACAGCCTCATAGGTGGCATGATGGCAGTGGCCAGCAAATTTTACTCTCCTCTTATGACAGATATGCATGGGAGGCCGGCATATATCTCTCTCAAAGTCAGATGTCGCCAGCTTTTGTTCTGAATGCGCTGAAGCAGGAGAGTGTAAGTGCCATCAAGGTACTTTTGTTGTTTGGATGAAAGTCTCCATGTTTCACTTCCATATAGCAAGATTGATATAGATGATAGATAGTATTGAGTAGATGAATATTGAATATTTAAACAAATCTTTTAAAATTAAAGTTCAATATTCAATTTAGCTATTATATAATTTTAAACAAGTTAATTATTTCTTTGTGGCCCGGTAGCAAATGCTCTAAGGACCAGCACCGGTCTGCAACCCTGTGGTTGGGGACCTCTGATGTAGAGGAACAAATGATATCCATTTATTGGGATATGACTTATTGCTGCCTTTACGTATTGATCCCTGTAAAAACCTCTGGTGTCCTTGATCCCTGAACAGCCATTTTCCTTCACAAAATTGGAATGTGCATTCCATCTGGAGAGAAACCCTCTGAGGTGCAATGGCTGATGTAACAGATGTCGCTGGCTGTTCTATGCAGTAATGCTTTTTGCCCCATTGTCCAGGTGCAGCTGAGTTATACCGCCTAGATAGCCTGCTCCTTCCATCTACTTTTTCATTATTTTGATTCTCTCTTCCCAATGTACATTCTTGAATATGTAGATTATGATTGTTTTTTTTTGTTTTTTAATGCTTCTCATTTTCACTTACGGAAATGACTGGAAGTTATCTGGTCTTAAAACAAAAGATTACCACATGATGGCTACCACTGGACTATCTAACTATCACAATAGGTCTGCTTTACCAGCAATGATCTGGTACTAACCAACACATAAGGGGGACAGAGTGCTATTGTGTTCTATTATTGTTCCTCTCCCTTTCTACTACCTTAAACTATATCTCTCTTTAATTCTCACTCTGTCTATGTGTGTGTCTCTTCCTCTATCTTCCTCTCCCTCTATTCCTCCTTACCAGTTAGAAACCAGTATTTTCTATTGATGTAGTTTAATACAAAACAGCAGCTGAGTTATACTCTACCACTACCAAACGGGTACACGCCCAAACACACATATATACGTTTATGTATGTGACAGTTAATGTTTGTGCGTGGGTGTTGTAAGTTTTTTTTTAGTAGCATTAATAGAAAAGTAGTCTTTCTACTACCATCACCATTATTACTAATAGTACCAGCCTTTTTTGTTACTGGAGTTAGCACTACTACCATTGGTAAAAGAATTCCTACGTACCACTATCAACAATATTATTAATAGTAGCAGCAAAAGCAACAAGGAAAAAAAATTACAACAGAAAATAGCAATTAGAACTAATCCTGGATTAACCATTGAACCAAAAAAGCATGTGCTTTGGCCCCCAAGCATAGAGGGGCCTTTAATTATTTTTCTGGGACCTTCTGGTCTCAAAATTTTATATATCTGAGGCGTCACCAACTTTTAATCTGGCACTGAGTAAAAGTGTTCGCAACACTATCAACAACATTGATAATATGACCGACTAACGCAGCAAAGGAAAATAGCAACAAGGACAATAACAACAGGAAAATAGCAACAAGGACAATAACAACAGGAAAAATAGCAACAAGGACAATAACAACAGCAAAATAGGCAAGAACAACAATGACGATAGCAACAACGAAAGAATAAAAATAACCGAAAATATTCGTTACAACTTTAATCGGACAACACCCATCTTTCTTTACACTCAACTTAACAGCTGTAGGCGCATGTCTTTACTGTGTTTAGTAAACAAATATACACATACGCACTTTAATTTAATTAATTTGTTTTTTTTTACTATTATGTAAATACGTACTCTATGAGAGAACACTGGACCAATTTGGCGTTTTTATAAACGTTATTCTATTTACAAAATAGTAAAAATACAGGACAGTAGTTTTTCTCTAAGGTATTTAACAATATATGTTTGAAAAAAAAAAACTAAAGTAATATCTGATAGAAAATATAAAGAAGATATAAATCGTTTTATTACATCTGTATAAATCGCTACCTTATAAACAAGAGATAAAATCAATACATATATATATAAACAAAACGTTTTCCATCGTGGATAGAATAGGGAAGAACAGAGGAACTGAGAAGCTAAGACGACGAATAGCAACGGCGGAGTTAGAACAAAAACCCAAAGTTGCGAAACGAAGCAAGACGAAACGAAACGAAGGCAGCAGCAGCAGCAGCTGCAACAAGCGGGGGAAAAGACAGAAATTGACTGTTGTTGCGACCATGAAGCGAACCTTGAAAATGCAAGCCAAGAGCAAGGCGGAGACAAAGAAGAACAATGACAATGACGACGACGATGACAATGAGAGCGGCAGGTTGAGAGAAAGAGACAGAGAAAAGGAGGCCAGGCAATCGAGACCGACGAGGCAGACAAGGCAGTCGGCTGTCGGTGAGTCATTACACAAGATGAACCCGTTGGAGAAGGCTCGTGTCCTGTTGGGAGGTTCCAGTAGCCGCACCACTAACCGCAATAACAGCACTAGCAGTACTAGTACCAGCAGCAGTACGACTCCTAGTACCAGTACCACGAATAAGGACAGCAGTGCCAACAATAACAGCAGCAATACTACCACTAACAGCAGCAACACCACCAGTGCCAATGCAGTAGAGAATGCCGCAGCCACGGACATTGTGACTTCAGCTGCAGCATCTGCCGCCACGGCCGGCACCACCTCCACCGCTACCACCGTTGCCGCATCTGATGAACTAAATGACCCTGAATCTATGGACGATGATACATTTACAGCTACATCTAACTGGGTAGGTTTGTCACACATACACACATAATTTACAGGGGATTTTTGCATTATAACCGATGAATTACTTTTTAGGTTTTATATATATATATAAATGTAATCTGAGTTTTTCGAATGTTAACAATAACATTCGATTCGTTTGCAATTATGCAAACAAGCCTTTATATATATATATACATACAACAAGGTGTCCCCAAAATGTATACACACTTCAACAGCCTTCTAATAAATATTGTCTACAAGTAATCAGTGTGTATACATTTTTGGGACACCATGTACATATATATATATGTGTGTGTGTATATATATATATATATATATATATGCGCGTTTGTGTGTGTATTTGTATATACATACATATATATATATATATATATATATATATATATATATGGATTTATTAGTTATAATGTAAGTAAAATTACGTTTGCCTTTAAATGTAATTTTACTTACCAAGCTTTGTTTGACATAATATAAATATTATACCTGAATGATAGTGTGTAAATAATGCTCTAAAAATTTGGATTTTAGCCCTTTATGTTCATTGAACTTTTTAGGATATAATTGGATCGAGATCATTTATTTTGATCTATATTTTGTGATACATATATATATATATGTGTGTAAACATATATATACATGTGTGTAAACAAATAACAACACAGAACAATGAAGAATATAAATATTAATATATATATACACACACAGTGTAATCCCAACAGAAGTTTCTGTTGGAATGATATCTATATCAGCAGTTCCCAATCTGGGGTCCACAAAGGTAGAACTGAAGATCTAAGTTCATAATTTCAAAAGCTTTCTTACAAACAAAATATACACACTATTGTGTATCCTAATTCTTCTCTAAGTATAAACATTACACACTTTTGATTGGTATTCTCATTGTAATTCCAAGCACTTTGTTAAAAACATAATATATTTGATATCAATTCCTCTCTTATTATAAACATTTATCTCTTCCCATATGACTATATAACAAACTGAGAGGGAAATAATCATAACAAGTAGTCCATGGGAAAATTCATTTATACAAAAGGGGTCCTTTATAGTGAAAAGTTGGGAACCACTAATTTAGGCCAACTCTGCCCCTAAAGAGCTATCAAGTACTACCTTGTTCTGTGATCTTCCTGGTTTCTAAACTGAATGCTTCATATATATATATATAATAGTAGAACACTGGAGGGTTATATCCGTAGTAGAGCACTCAGTCCATGGGACGAGTTGTGAAACAATTGTTCTCGGTATGGTGAACTATATATATGTGTGAGAAAAACCACAGACCCTCCATCTCAACTCTACTTTTGAAAAGCAGAAGAACTGCAAAACCGGTAAAGGAACCAAATAAATATATATATTTCTTTAAAAATAAGACTCCAGTTGCATTTTCGATTTCAACTTTTTTTCTTTATACTTTCACTCGTGTAGGACACCGGTTATTTTTCATTTTGTAAAAAAACCTCACTTTCTAATATATATATATATATAAAGGGTGTCCCCCAAAAATGTATATGCACTTCAACAGCATTCTAATAAATATTGCCTGTACAGGTAATCAAAGTGTGTATACATTTTTTGGGAACACCCTGTATGTGTGTGTATATGTATGTATGTGTATATATAAATATATAACCAAATGTTAAACAAGGTTCATTGATTATTCAATGAATATAGTTTTACAATAGATTAAAAGCACTCAACAAGGAAGTTTTCTGAAGTTATTAATATTATTCAAAATATTAATAAATGGATACATTCACATAATCAAAATATATGTTTTATTGTATATATTTCGGATATATTATTTATATGACTGCCAAGACTGGAATTGAACCATCAGCACAGTTGAGGTATGTCATACATCAATTTATGTATTTTATCTGATGAGGACGTACTGAAAAAACAGCACAGTACCTCCGAAATATATATAATAAAACATATATTTTGATTATGTGAATGTATCCATTTATTAATATTTTGAATATAATATTATATATATATATATATATATATATATATATTATTAGGCCTGGAGAGGGATGGGTTCTGCAAGGGTTAAAATGTCCAAGAAAAGCTGTATGTCAATATGGTGCCCCTACAACTCTATCAGATGTTATGGGGCCATACATACATATTTATCATATGTAGTAAAATATCCATGGCTGGGAAAAAGTAAAATGGAAACAGTGTTCAATCAGGACTTAAAGTGCCTGAAGACTAGGTCACTGAAGATATGGTCAATATTGGGACTTAAAACCTTAGGTAGCGCTTTTGTTCCATGTATGAACATAAATAATTAATGTAATATATATATATATATATATATATTTAATGGCTTCTACAGGTCTAGAACTGTTTCATTCGAAGGAAATCATCAGGGCTTTCCAGATGATTTCCTTCGAATGAAACGGTTCTAGTCCTGTAGAAGCCATTTTTATATTAAATATTTATACTCTGCTATGTATTGAGTACCTTACTTACTGTAGTTACCCTTGATTGAGTCCCCCCCCCCCCCCACCAATACACACGTGTGTGTGTGTGTGTGATATATATGCCGGTAGATATATAATTACACACACACACACACTTGTATATATACGCAAACATATTCAAATGTACCTCAGTTGCCTGTAGTCCTAGATAATTCTGTTAATCTGTTAAACCATTCTTTTGACCATTGTTATCTTTCAGACCAATGGCTGTGGATTGGCAGTATCGGTAGAAGGTCGGACGCCATGCTTTGCAGCATAGTTACGGCCCTTTACAGTCTGAGTTCAATTCCTGCCGAGGTCAACTTTGCCTTTCATCCTTACGGGGTCGATAAAATAAAGTACCAGTAATGCACTGGGTAATTACTGTCCTTGTGCCAAAAGTAGAAACAATTATCTTTCAGACACAGCAAGTACTCAATAATACTGTAATAGAGTATATTTTATTAACCTTTGCATGTCCATATTTCTAATGAAATAGTCTATTTTGTTTGATCACTTTCCTGACATTTGTACATTATTCTATGTACTATACATGAACCTTTGTTGTAGTGCACCTGAACACTGTACACAATAATGTCATTATTATTATTATTGAAGAATCTAGAGGGATTTACTAAAAATTTTAATTATTTCATTATAGGATAACTTAACATATGGTTCTTATATAAAATTATGTTGGAAGATTTTAATTTAGATAGGAGCCCTTTAAAATGCTTTTGCTGGGCTGGTATCAAAAGAGTTTATACAGAGTGATGACTGACTTTTTGATACCAAAGCGCCTGATATAGAGAACCCATCCAATCTATATCAGTATGGAAAAATAGGTGTAAAGATGATGATACTGAAAATGAGTTGTAAAATATAAACAGAATCTCATTTCTAACCACTATACTGCCATGAAAAGCCATTGACATTATATAAAAATAATTGAGCAGTATCTAATAAAAACATACCATTCTAGAAAAGGAAGGAAAAGAGAAAGAAAATGAAAAGGAGAAAAAGAAAGAAGGATCAAGCAATGAAAGAAAAGGAGAGAGGGAAGGACAGACACTACACCTCAGTCTGAGTAGTACTTCAGTCGCGCCCTGTGGACAAAACAACAAAAGCGTTACTGCAGGAGAATGGCTAGAAACACCTTCTCCAACATCCACCCCACCTCACAGGGCTCTCTCCACAAGCAGGCCACCATCTTTCTGACTTTATGGAGGAAATCAGCAGTGCAGGGACCAAGGATGTCAGAGGTCTTGCCAGAGACCAATACAAAAATGAAGCAGTCAGTCTGGCCCCAGTATTTGACTACTTTCCTCTCACACAGTACCTACACATGCATATATATGTGTATACATATATATATATATATATATGTATATATATATATATATACACACACACATACATACACACAGTTTAGTGACTTCCTTCATTCAAATTTCTCAACTACAAATATTACATAATCATCACGTACACATACCACATACACACTCATCACAGACACGCACACACATAACTACAGTCAGCTTTCCTCATAACCTTCTTCTTAATGTATATTTTTAAATAATTATATTTATGAAGATATAGAGGTCGAAAATGATTATATTCATGAGAATTTTTTTTAAAGCAAGTTTTAATTTTTTTTTGTAATTCATAATTGTAGGAATGACATTGCATTTCAGTAGAAAATCTATGGCATTATCTTGATTAATATTATTCATTATCAACATAAAATTGGTATGCAGAATGAAAAACAAATTACTACTAGAGATAGGAAGGAATAACATTAACAATCCTCAGTACTGGAGTGTTATTTTTATTGACCTCAAAAGGATGAAAGGTAAAGTTGACCTTGGCAGGATTTAAAATCAGAAAGCTGGAACGAATACTGCAAACTATTTTATCTGATATTTATCAATCTTGTCAATTTGTCACCTTTTATAATGTATTCTTCTAAAAAGGTAGGATGGTAACAGCTGAAATGTTTTTGTTTATCACAAGTCTTTGTAATGAGGCTTGACCTGAGACTGAACAACAACAATTTATGACAGTTTCAACAGACTGTGCCACCTAGTAAGTAGTACATGAAGTTATGTGTTCGATTCATGTTGCTTTTTCATGATAGGACTAGGACACCCAAGAAACCTCCTATGGTTAGCTAAACCTACAAAAGTGTAAGCTGTGACAACATGATAGGTAAAACACCCAAGAAACCTCCTACGGGATACAACCTCTTAGGAGGTTTCTTGGGTGTTTTAAGAGGTTGTATCCCGTAGGAGGTCAGCTAAACCTATATGTTTGAGCTATAAATTCTACTTCATATTTTTTCTAAAAAGATAGGATGGTCACAGCTGAGAGTATTTTGTTTGTGACATGTTTACTCAATGAGGCTTGACCTGAGGTTAAAGAACAATAATTTATGACACATTTTCAACACATAGATATTCCAGTTTATTGAGAAAAGCAAAATCAAATTTACAGCTAAAACTTATGCAGGTTTAACTAAGAGGGTATATTTAATATGAGGTTTCTTGGATGTTTTAATAATAAGGGCCTCCAGTCCTCTCATGTTGTTACAGCCCACACCTATGCAGTTTTAGCTAGCCTCCAATGAGGTTGAATCTCATAGGAAGCTTCTTAAGTGTTTTAATAATAGAGGCTCTAGTCCTATCATAAAAAGCAATGCAAAATGAAATGCCACAGAACAGATTGCCTGGTCCAGGAATTGAATCCATGAACTTCTGATAATGAATCCAGCACCTTAACCACAGGGCTACATGTCTTCACACTCTTGAAAAATACATAAATATGATACAATCTCATTTCTCCTTTGGGTTTATGGCAGTAACTATTTACACTTCTAGTTATTCTTTTACTGATTTCAGTCAATAAACTGTGGCCATGCTGGGGCACTGCCTGGAAAGGATTTTAGTTGATCATGCTTTTTATTTTAAGTATGGTACTTATTTTATCAATTCCTCTTCATTGAAGTTATAGGACATAACCTTACAGTAAATGTAAGCAAAGGCACTGGCAGATACACACATATATATCATCATCATCACCTTTTAACATCTATTTTCCACATTTGCATTGGTTAGACAACCTGTCATGTACTGAGGCTAGACTAGTGAGATGACTTAAGTTTTGCTCATACATTCCATTTTTTGCTTGGTCTCTATGACTGGATGTCAACCACTTTACAAAGTGTACTGGGAACATTTTATTGTGACAACAGCACTAATACTGTACAGGGTAGGGTGGGTGTATTTTATCGTGGCACCAGCACCATCTCATTGCAACATTAGAGTGCTCAGTGAGTCTTTGTCAGACTGGGGAGATATTTGAGGGAGTGGGGGTTCTGCACAGTCTCTATATCTCAAGGTGCTACACAGTGAAACTGAACCAAAAATCACTTGGTTGCAGAACAAACTACTTAAATCTTACTCTACTGTTTTAATCCTTTTGATATGAACCTGGCCAAGACTAGCATTGGTTCTATGAAACAAAACCACCCATTTAAATAAAATCTTCCACCATAATTTTATATAAGAACTTTAGGTCATATTACTATCTAATTAATAAAATAATTTAGTAAATCCCTGAAAGGGTTCCTATTTAAATAAAATCTTTCAACATAATATTATATAGGAACCATATGTTAAATTATAATAATAATGAATGAAATAATAATGAAATTATTGTGTACAGTGCTCAGGTGCACTACAACTCATCAAAGGTGCATGTATAGTACATAGAAATAATGTACAAATGTCAGGAAAATGAACAGTGTATGAGTCATGATATAATAATAATAACAATAATGAAATTCGTTATTAATGAACTAATTAATAATTTTAGTAAATATCTCATAGTTTATAATTAATTGAAATAGTATTTCATTAAAAATACAGCACCAAATGGATTAAATACTGAAGAACACACTTGATATTCTTGAATATATTTGAAAACAAAACAAAGCAAAGAGACGATTATAGCTAAAGTGACTTTCATCATAAGATCTGTTTGATCAATTCATAAATACTACTACTACTACTACTACTACTAGTACTACTATTGTTATTGTCGCTGCTGCTACCTCTACTATTAATAATTATGATGTTTTTTTATTTGCCACAAGGACATCGGATGAAGGAGTCATTACAAAGATAAGTTACAAACTTAAGGTCAGGTTTTACAAAGAAATGAAAAAATGGGCAACAAATAAATATAATATACAAATTATGTATACATAATATACATTTATATAAGGTCACCCATCCTCCTAGTACAGAGAGCTGATTACCTTTGGCTAAGTGAGGAACTCACAGATCCACAATCACCCTGACTACTAAGGGTGATTGCCTTCTTCCAACTGTCAGTGTCTAACCTACTTGCACAAGCCGAGAGTAAACTCATTTACTCTTGCTATTTTTCGCTAGTTTCACCAATGTATTGATAAATTTACTGGAGAGAGGCATTTCTCTCTCCACTCTCACTCTCCTTTCCAGATGAAACTTGGAAAAGTTGGTGAGAGCTTGTCTTAGGAGAAATGTCTGTCTTCAATCTCTCAGTCTTGTTCGCAACACAAGCTCTTTTGCCATAGTCACTAAACAAAGGAAAACTGCTTACAATTCCCTATTAAAGGAGGGTAGCAGGGTGTTATTCACATAGACTCAGTTGGTAGCTGGATCTGTCCTACACATGACAACAGTTTTTCAACATAACTCCTTAACCCTTTAACATTTACATTACTCTATATTTATTATTGTAGTTTTGCATAAAGGCTTTATCTCACATAATATTGAATCTATGTGATTTTGATATTATTTATTTTGAGAACAATACATTAACATCAGTATGAGTGGCCAGTTATGGCTGGTTTGACCAGAAAGAGGTGAGAAAATTCTGGCTGGATACAACCAGTTTAAATGCTAAAGGGTTAAGTCAGCAATACATAGGCATTAAACGAGGCTCATCTGACAGCACTAGAATTTATCTCAACCCTACAATGCCCCCACTTCCCTCCTCCAATAACACTGCCAGGTGAGAGATTTCTGGAAAATATCCATAGCCCCCAGGCCAAAAGTCAACCAGAACAGACCAGCTAGTTAATTATTATGGAACTTTCACTAAATACAGTGGCTGACAATCCAGCTCTTGAAAATGGGACCAAAACCACCTGCTCTAAGGTCAGCCACCAAGTAGTGATGGATGACCTTATCAAAAGCTTTCGATTAGTCCAAGTTGATCAAAGCCCCACTGAAACTAGGTTTACTCCATACCCTGTTGTATGATGTACTGCACAAGGTGGAGGTTCTTGTGGATAGATTTGTTTGGGATTGTGCATGTTTGTGCTTCCCTGACAAAACTCTCAACGACAAGCGCCAACCTCTTTGCTAACATCTTGGCAAAAATTTTCAACTGCGTTCAGCAAGGTTATGGGCTGGAAACTATTCCTTATGTCTCCTTTGTTCGCATCTTTTTTGAGCAGCATTACCATTCCGACTCACAGAACTGGCAATTTTTCCCTTTCTGCTGCCAGTTGCAGTAGATGTCTGCCAAGATGTTGCCAAACAATTTTGGGATATAGTCATAAATCTCATAGTGTAGATTAGTCAAAACTCATAATGTAGACTAGACAACAACAACAATTTTAGAGGGGGGAAAAGTCGATTAAATCGATCCCAGTGCATTACTAGTACTTTATTTTATTGACCCCATAAGGATGAAAGACAAAGTTTACCTCGGCGGGATTTGAACTCAAAACGTAAAGGGTCGTAACTCTATGCTGCAAAGCATGGTGTCGGACACTCTGCGGATACTGCCTATGGTTTCTAATTTAGGCAGAAGGTCAACAAGTTGGGTAAGAAAAGAAGCCAATTATATTAAGTTGATATACCACAGTATATGACTAGTACTTTATTGTAACCCACCATGCCATCTTTTTGAAGGATGTAATGCAAAGTTAATCTCAACAGCTATTTCTTATATAAGATAGCAAGTACAGTATTGGTACTCTATCAAACCACATAATCAAAGCCAGAATTCACCTTGCCGTCAATTCAAAAGATATTTCTTTGTGACAGGTAAGGTGAACTTATTTGCAATTAAGGTGAGCTCTAATCTATAACTGTTTATGTTCTTTATTGCTTATTTATTTGCTTGCTTTACTACACTTACACACAAACAAAAACAACCAGCATTTTAATATAATTTCCCCTGTTAAAGCAGGAGATAGTTATTTGGGCCCCATGGCAAGCTCCTCCACATTGCCCTAGCACCTGCATCATCCCACCAGCCTCTTGGCTTTCATTTCTTCCTCTATCATCTTGAGCTATATCTTTCTTGGTCTTCCCCTTCCTCTACTTCCTTCCACATTTATTTCTATCACTTTCATCCTCAATCCTTTTTCTTCTGTGTATATCTAATTTAGAATAAATATTTCTGCAAGAGGTGACTAAGGAAAGGCATCCAACCATAAAACGGTGCCCTTCACTATTTCTAGGGCTTCTGAGATTGTTGGGAAAAAACTTGTGTGTAAGGAAAATGACTCTACTGGAAATGGGGAAACTATTCTACTACATGTGTGTGTGTGTGTGTGGGGGGGGGTGCTAATAAGGGAAATAAATCTACCACCGATGGAGGAAAACAAGGGAAGTAATGCTACTGGTGAAGACATGAGGAAGGCTGACAAGGGAAATAACTCTACCGCTGGTAAAAATGAATAAAGCAAATATATAACACATTAGCGTTTTGAATTATGGAAAACGATGCTACGAAAATATATAATTATTTGTGAAAAATATTAGAGGATCGTTTCCACCAATGAAGTGTGTTAATGTTACTGAACATCAAGTTTGATATTAACCCAACCGTTGTTATTTTCCTGTTTGAATGGCATTTCTCCAGCGGTAAAACAAACACACATTTCATTTCCTTGCAATACCAGCTTTGTTGAAACATCATATCTATGTTGTAATCGACTTATATATTTATTCTATTAAAAGTATTGAGTTTTTTCTCCTTTATGGAATACTCTGATCGCTAGATCAGAACCCAATTAACATCATCATTTTATGTCTGGTTTTCATGCTGGCATTGGTTGGACTGGTTGTCACAAACTGAGACTAGATTTGTTGGTGCGACCTCATTTTGTCCATACCTCCAGATTTGGCATCATTTATCCGTCTGGATGCTCTTCCTAACGCTAACTTCCATACAAAATGTACTAGGTGCTTTTTTTCCATTACACCAGTGCTACCATTTTACAGAGTGGCCTGGATGCATTTTAGCATGGCACCTTACAAGGTATATTGGGTACATTTTATCATGGCACCAGCAGTAAAGCAGTTGACACATGTTAGACCTGACTAAAGAGTCCTCTCAAACCCTATGTTGTCTCCGTTTGATCGCCAACACTGTTGCCTCTGGTATTTCATATATCATCATCATCAACATCATCATCATTGTTTAACGTCTATCTTCCCATCTAGCATGAGTTAGACGGTTTTGTTCCTACCCTCTCTCACTATATTCTTTTGTGAATGTTGTCCATAATTATTTCTCTTTCTATCATCAGTTAACTACACAACTTACACTATACTGTATCTTGCCATATCTCATTCGTAAGACTTTCTTGTTCTTGTATTTCCTTCATATTCTGTGTTTATTTTTCATTTGTTTCTCTCTCTTTGTTGTTATGTTGTCTCATACACATCTCTGGTGGCTGTCCTTTCCATCCTTGAGCAACCTGGAAGTAATGATGCTATACCAACTTTAGGCACAAAATTATATATGCTATCTAGGAGGTGACTGAAGAGAAGTAGATGCTTTTGTTCATTTGACTTTTGTGTTCGTTTTTATGTGTGCAACACTGCTGTTATGTACACATATTATGGAACATAATCACAGATATAAACATACTCAATGCATACACATGCACACACATTTGTCTAGCTGTATTTCTTCCTTCTGGAGTTTCCATATGCCGAATTGGTCAGCCTACAACTATAGTAGAGGACACTTGCCTAAGGTTCCACACAATAGCACAGAACCAGAAAAATGTGGTTATGAAATGATCACATTAAATGCAGCCATACTTATAGTATTATACATAAATATTCATACATACATACTTATAGTATTATACATATATATACACACATACATAAATTTTTTCGTATTTAAAAGAAGGATGAAAGGAACTCATTTGTTTAAGAGACCAAGGTAATGCTTCTGTGAAAATTTAAATGTATGTACTTAAAGCCTAGTCTACTGTAGGTTCTGTTCTTTGAATCACCGTCATCTTGTTTGCTCTTGTTTGAGGTAGGATTTATATGTTTGGATGCCCCACCTAATACAAACCCATACCATATTTTATGTATTGTGTAAATATTACTAATATTTAATGAACTGCAATGCTGCTGGGTGTATTGTTTATGGGGGACATGAATGTTGCTGCTGGCTTTTACCGGCTGTGTTGATATGATATTAGCAACATCTGACACACACATATATGCACACTTGTATAATTCATGGCGTTAGACAAAGTTTAAGGTATTAATAGTTTCATAGGGTTATCTGTTGCTGGCATGAATCTTTTATAAATATCTAATTATATAAGAAGTTTTGTCTCTAAGACCAACTTTCTCCTCAGCCATTGCAAACTTGACTTAAACTGTTTTACCAACATCACCATATGAAACTATTAGTACCTTAAACTTTGACAAATGCCATGAGTTAAATATACACATTTACGTCTATATTTACATATTCTTTTGTATATATAAATTACATTCAAGTAACTATACATACATATATATATATATATATACACACACATATGCACATACAAGTTTCCTTACAGTTTCTCTCTACCAAATTCCACTCATAACACATTGGTCAGCCTGGGACTGTAGTAGAAGACACTTGTTCAAGGTGTCACACTGGACTAAACCCCAAACCACATAGTTTTAATGTGAACTTCTTAATCTTCAGCACACTGAATTTTTTTAATGAATTGCTTCCCTTAACACTGCATTATGTATTAAGGGGAGATTGCTCTATTTCTGCAATTTGTCACCAACAGCATGTTAAAGATTAAGCACACAGTTGTATTAAAAAATTTATTTATTTTGGCATATTCATAATATTATTGTTCTTAAATTTCTTTGGCTGATTGAGTTGATATTTATGTCTGAACTAATTATTGCATAATTCAAATCAACAGGCATATTCCTTTACTCTTTTGCTGGTTTTATTCATTAGATTGTGACCGTGCTAGGACACTGCCTCAAAGTGATTTTAGTTGATTATTTTGACCCTATTATTTTATGAAGTTTGGTACTTATTTAATCCATCTTTTTTAATTGAATCTAAGTTACGGGACATAAACACTAACACAGACACAAATGTAAACATTCATACATACATATATAGGGTGTCTTCCAGAAAATGTATACACAAAGGCTGTGCATTCTAATAAATATAGCCTGTACAGGTAATAAAAAGTGTGTATACATGTTTTTTGGGACACACACACACACACACACACACACACACACACACACACACACACACACACACACACACATATATATATATAATGGGTTTCTGTAGTCTGCATCTACTAAATTCCACTGACAAGTTATTGGTCAACCTGAGGCTTCAGTAGATGGCATTTTTCAGGTTGTTGTGAAGTGTACTACTTACCCACATAGCCATATCTGCACATATAGGGTAAGCTTTTTTCACATTTCATTTCATTTAATCTATTTCATGACCATTGACATATATTTTTCTTGTTTGTTTATTTATTTCAGATGATGGAAGGACCCCTAACTCCTGGCAGCCAAGAGTTTGTCCTGAAGGATGAAGGTACGTTTATATCCAACGTATCTCGATTTTATAACCAGGAGTCGCTCAGTGACATAAAACTAAATGTTGGCGCCAAGGTCTATTTTGGCCATAAGTTTGTGTTGGCCAAGTCAAGTGATGTATTTCGCACGATGCTTTATGAAAGTCGGTGGAAAGAGAAAAGTACGGCAAGTATTGACCTAAATGAGTCCGCTGAATGCCAGGCTGTCTTCAATAGGTTTCTTCGCTATCTCTACACTGCTGAAATCAAAATTAATCCGGAATCTGCAGTTGGTGTTCTTTGTCTTGCAGATAAATACAACGTAGCATCACTGAAGCACCTCTGTACCAAATACATGGTGGAGAACACAAAATCTCCTAAAGTTCAGAATGCACTGAATTGGTATTCATGGGCCAAGGCTCTACACTTGCAGGACCTTATAGAACAGTGCGCCAAGACAATCGCGTGGAATGCAGATAATATTATAAAATCTCCAGAATGGCTGACCATGGACAATGATTTTGTTACCGACCTGTTGCAAAGTTCAAGCCTGGTTGTCACCAATGAATACTCTTTGTACATTGCCCTTACACATTGGCTGGAACATCAAGAATCTGTAAAGCCCAACAGTTTTGGAGAGAATGTAGAAAAGTTGATGTCTTTCATTCGTTTCCCACAAATGCTGGTCTCACAACTGTTTGACATTGAAAACTCTGAAATCTCTAAACTACCCGAATACAGGACCTTGATGCACCACCTTATCAGCAAAGCTTACCGTTTTCGTTCACTGTGTCCAGCACAAAAAGAACTGAAGGTCTCATTTAATGAACCATTCTATATACCACGTGACTACAAGGAGCTAATGGTAGACAGTGTGCGTATGCACAATACTCATCGATTTGGCATCCAGGTTGATGTCCGAACATATGTTGGACCTGTGCCTTCCGAAATTAAGGAAGGTGACTGGAAAATTACTTACCGGAAGAATGCTGACCAATGGATATTACAAATCTTTTGCCATGAGTCTGCCCTTGTCCAAGGAGAAGCTAGGGTAATGTCTAGTTTGATAGTGTATAATGATGATGAAGAGGTCATTCAAGTGGAACAGTCCTCACCAACTGTCTGTTCCCGTAGTAACCATATGTCACATACAATTGATATAATTAACCCTGAGGTGGCTCGGACAATGGCAGTTTTGATAAAACCTGTACCTATATGAGCAATGTGAGGACAATACATGTATGTATGTAAGATATATACATATTGAAAATACCACTGCATCATTTTGATCATTTTTATTAAGGATTTTTTTCATGATTTCCTACCACTTCCAAGATCCTTTATGACTACTGGTAAGCATGTAAACAATTAGCCACAAACATGGCTATGCCGATTATGAAAATTGGGCTGTGAAGGTCTTGAAACACTAACACACTTGGACATAGAAGTGCAACTACTTCAAACTATGCATAAAGATCTACATAAATGTGAAAAATCATAAAAATGATGAAATTGGAACACAGTTGTGTATTCAATATAACATGTTTGAAAGAGAACTGTTCCCCACTTGTATATATATATATATATATATGAGATCTGAATGAAAGATATCTTGAATATAAAGAATACACTACAAGAAATATTCTTTAATGGAGAAAAAAAATTTGCAAAAAATACCTAAATTGATTATTTTAAAAAATATGGGACCAAAAGGGAATTCATATCCTACTCCACCCTGAATAATAAAAAAAAAAAATAAATTAAAAAAAAAAAAAAATAATCAGAATTATATCTCAATTTCCTGAATAAGACACTTGTTAAAATATTCCGCCCCTCAATTTTTTTTTATTTTTATTTTTAATCAGCTTAAAACACAGAAAAGCCCTACCCCAACTCCTTCAAAACACAGATGCTCTCGCAAACATACACACACCTCCAGGAAGAATCACATAATATACATACAGCAATGATTGCAAAAAAAAAAAGACAAAAAAAAACATATTTTGCTTTTTCTACTAAATTTAACCCTTTTGATACACAATTACCAGAGACTGCCTCTGGTTGCATGATAGAATGCTATTTGTTTTAAATGGTTTATATTTATCTAAAAACATTCCGTCATAATTCTATGTAAGAATCTTTAAGTTATGTTCTAAACACCAACATAATAATGAGAAAGTCATATTACTAAATCCTTTCAAATTCTTGATTATCTTCCAAATTATTTGAAAATCACAAGCAGTGTCTTTTATTAGAAATATGGTGACAAAAGAATTAAGATATATTTCATCCAAATGAAAGGATCAAATACACAAACACATAAACAATTACACACACTAAATGGTTATGTATATAGTTATATATAGTTATATAGTTATATATAGTTATATATATAGTTATATATTGGGAGTGGTCATGCTGCCAATAGAAAAACCCATACATTAGTTGAGTTTCAGTTCTGTTTTATTATTAGTCAGGTAAGGGCTGGAGGATTGGCAGTATCAGTAGGATGTTGGACAACATGCTTTGTGACATATAGTTACGTTCTGAGTTCAAATCACACTGAGGTTAGCTTCGCCTTTCATCCTTACGGGGTTGATAAAATAAAGCACAAGTAACACACTGGGGTCGATTTAATCTACTTTCCCCTTCTCCAAAATTGTTTGCCTTGTACCTAAATCAGAAACCATTATAAGTCAAGTAACAAGGGTAATGGATTGGCAGTATCGGTAGGACATTGGCCAACATGCTTTGTAGTATAAAGTTACAGCCCTTTGTTCCGAGTTCAAATCCTGCTGAGGTTAGCTTTGCCTGTCATCCTTACAGGTTCAATAAAATAAAGTACCGGTAACATACTGTGGTCAATTTAATTGACTTCTCCTCCACCCAAATTGATGGTCTTGTACCTAAATTAGAAATCATTATTAGTCAGCGGTGGATTGGCAGTTTCGGTAAAGGGTCGGACGCCATGCTTTGACGCATAGAGTTACGGCCCTTGCCATTCTAAGTTTAAATCCCGCCGAGGTTGACTTTGCCTTTCATCCTTACGGGGTCGATAAAATAAAGTACCAGTAATGCACTAGGTAATTGCTGGCCTTGTGCCTAAAGTAGAAACAATTATTAGTCAGGTAACAAATCTATATCTCAGTTCAATAACCAAATGGTTATTTAATTGTCAAAACTCTTTCATCACATATTCTGTGACCTTCTCAATGACTCTTCTTCCTTCTCTGTTCATCTTCTTCATTTTTATTTTGCTTTATTTACTTTATGTTGTCTTTCTGTGAGGGATAGATTAGCCAACCTAACTAATAATGGTTTCTGATTTAGGCACAAGGCCAACAATTTGGGTGGGGAGGAAAGTCGATTAACTCTATTGAATCGACCCCAGTGCATTGCTAGTACATTATTTCACCGCAAAGCTAATCTCGGCGGGATTTTAACTCTATGCCACAAAGCATATTGCCCGACATTCTGCTGACACTGCCAATCCACCACCCTAGTTACCTAACTAATAATAAAACCAAAGCGAAACTCAACTGATGCATGGATTTTTATTGGCAGCATCACGCTCCTAAAGTATAACAATGTTTGTTTCAACACATGATTTCACATCAATAATCTTGCAAAACAAATACAAAAACACACACGCTCTCTCTCTCTCTCTATACACACACACACATACTCGTATATAAAATATGTATGGATGTATGTAAGTATATGTTATCTTTGAGATCACAGTAGTATATAAAATAGGCCTGGTCACTAATGATGTGACAAGACTTTTTTGTTTGAGTCAAGATAGTTCCAGGGATCTGACAGTGTTGGTGTGAGCTCATGTGTGCATATACATGAGTGCCTGGTTTCTCATATCACTTGAATATAGAATTGTATACTTGCTTTTTATATATGTATGAATGTGTGTATATATATATATATATATATATATATATATGTATGTATTTATGATTGTGTGTAAGATGGCAAATTGGCAGAATCCTTGAAATGTTGTAGAGAATGCATTGTGGTAATCCTTCCAGTTCTCTATACATTGAGTTTAAACTCTGTTGAGGTCAACCTTGTCTTTCATTCTTTCAAGATCAATAAATAAAGTACCAATCCAATATTGGAGTCAATTCTCTTTGTATCTCTCTTGCTCACTTACTTTCTCTTTCTCTGGAAGAAATCTGTTGTGTTCAAACCTGGAGAGGGATGGGCTCTGCCAGGTTTAAAAGCCTAAAATATGTTGTATACCACTACAGCACCTCTATGATTCCACCAGGTGGTGTGGGTCTATGGCATGGTATGTATAAATGTGTGTATATGCTATATGCCCCCAAGATGGGGTGCATATGTTCCTTCTAGGAGACTTGAATGGAGAATCTTTGGAATGTTTTGCAAATCTTTAATGTACAACTAAGTGATTGGGTTTGGAGGATGCAAGTCAGTTTGTTTTGTTCATTCATGGAAAGCCCTAGAATTTCCAGGCTTTTAAATTTATGTGAATATTTTGTTACACAACCAACTGAATCTGTAATAGCTACAAATGAGAATTTATACAAGATCTGTAGGTTTCACAGTAATTCACCAGAGATGTTTTATATTTTTCCCAAACGTATGCAATGCAATCACATCTACAGGAGCAGCTGACCTCTACAACAGTGCATAGCCTTTCTTTCTCAATCCTATAGAACTATATCAGGTCTGTTGAGTCTAGACTAGATTACTGTTTTTATGGAATCTCTCATCAGTTCTGCTATTGCTTTATCCATGGAAAATCTTTACAGCCAGATGCTCTTCTTATCACTATGCTTTTCAGTGTTTTGGAGGTGAATACATGTACACAAACACATACATATAAACAATGGGCTTCCACATAATTGAGTTTCAATCTACCAAATTCACTCACATCTGAGGCTATAGCAGAAGGCACTGTCCAAGGTGTCACAGGGACCAAACTTGAAACTACATGGTTTAGAAATGAACTTCTAAAATATTCATCCATGCCTGAGGCTACAGTGTTCCTTATATTTAAATGTATGGATACGTTCTGGTATGCCTCTGGTTATGACTATCAGGACAATCCTTCCTCATTTTAGCATTGTAAATAGTTGTGGCAACAATATCATGTTTCACAGGAAAATAGAGCCGTGCAGTCATAGTTAACCCTTTTGATGCCAACCTAACCAAAACTGGCTGTGGTTTTCTGAAACAAAACCACTCCTTTTTTTAAAAGGATTTTGTTTTTAAGTTGATATCTTTTGACATAATTTTATATAAGAACCTTTTGTTAAGTTACTATCTTAGTTCTGGAATAAAAACTTTTATAAATCCTCCAAAGTTCTCCATTAATTAATTCAAATAGAAATATAGCCACGAAAGGGTTACGTGACTGCTGGTAATGCGGGCACAATCAACATTATTTTTATCACACGTGTTTGGCTAGAAGAATCTTTGTTTCTTTTATTGTGATCAAGTATTTCGTAAAACTAACTTTAACTCTTGTTCTTGAATAGTGAAGGTGTTATCCTTCGAGGTGGTATGTAATGTAGCTAGCAATTTTTTTTTCTATTTACTGCTCACACCTATACAGTTTTAGCTGGCCTCCAACAAGATTGTATCACAAAGGATGTTTCTTGGGGGTTTTAATGATAAGAACCCCAGGTATCTCATGCATATGTGTTTATATATATTATATATTATGCTGTTGTTGTTACAACTCACACCTATTCAGGTTTGGCCTCCTATGAGGTATCTCATAGGATGTTTCTCACATGTTTTAATGATAGGGGCTTCTGTCCTATCATGAAAAACAATATGCTCAAGAACACAATATGTCTCTTGGTTCAGGAATTGAACCCATGACATGATTGTGAGTCCAACATTTAACCACTAGGCATGCTCCTTCACAAAAAAATTATCTAACATAGGTCCAGGAGAGGCTCCTCTTCCTGTCTGTTGTCCATCTTCTAGTTTACAAGATATGTAATCATTCATAATTGTCTACTGATATGATCAGGGTTGGTACTACCATTAAAGGTGCATTGCTGAACCTTAAATGATCAGTTTTATACAAATTCATATAATTAAATTAAATATATAGTAATTTCCTGAGTTGCAATGCCAAGTTTTGAAATGTATAGTATGTTTGTGTGTGTATCCTATTGCATTCCATTTACTGAAGACATTAGTATGTCTATGTCCTTGTTCATCACCACTAACACCACCAACAACACAGCAATAATACAGCACCCTTACTATGTTTTCTCTCTTTCTCTCTCCCTCTCTCTCTCCTGCTTTTTTGGACCATCTAAATACATTTATTGAAACACTGTTGATACCAACCCGGCCAAAACCAACTCTGGTTCTCTGAAACAAAACCACCCATTTTAAAGTGTTCCTATTTAAATTAAAACTTTGCAACATAATGTTATATGAACTTTTTTTTTTTTTCATGTTACAAATACCATGTTAATAACGAAGTAATACTTTTAGTAAATCTCACAAAATTCTTTTGTATTACATTAGAAATATTATCAAGAAGGGATAAATTTATTTTGATACCAGCTTGGCCAAAACTGCTCTGGTTCTATGAAATAAAACTACCTAATTTACATTAAATTAAAATCTTCCAACATAATTTTATATAAGAACCCCATGTTCAGTTACCATCTTAATAATTAATAACTTAAGTAAATGCCTTGAAATTCTTCATTAATTTTATGTCAATAAAAATATGTTAATGAAAGTTGTAAGTTGACATGGTCAGAACTGGCTACTTTTAATGATGATGACTGTGGTGGTGGTGGTGGTGTGGTTATTGTTGACACTCAGATCAACCTAGCTGGATCCAGCAAACACCTGACATGCAAATAGTTAGCCACTCTATTGTTTGACCAACATTCCATTGATGACACCACTGTCTTTTGTTACATTCTGACATAGTGTATATAGGATTACGTTATCCAGTATGACCTTGCATTTTTTTAATGACAGTAAGAGGTAGTTTGGCTGATATTTCTAGCTGGTGAAGCAATGAAGGTGGGGATGTGCTGGTAATAATTTAGGACAGGTCTAAATTAACTATGTCGCCTCCCATTACTACTATTGAATGTTAGGAAAAGAAAATATACATAGAATTTAAGGTGTCTAGTTGTGATCTGCAGTACAAAAAAAGATGTTTATTGGTATAAAACTAAAATTACTTTAACCCTTTTGATACCAAACTACCCCTGGTTTTATGATAGTTAACCTGTTATAAAGTGTTCATATTTAAAATAAAACTACAACAATTGTAAGAAAGAACTTTTTTTTATGTAATGTTTCTTGTTAAGTTATATTACTAAATTTCTCTCTTTGTTTTTGTTTTGTTATTTTCAAAAGTAATTGAAATGCCTAGGTATTGTATTTCCTGAGAAATTTAGTAACAAAAGGGCTCAGTTGGTATTCTGAAGAAGGACAATGTTAGAAATATCTGAAACTTTTCCCAATAGCATACCAACTTAAGTAATGTTATATTTATCTCCCCCTCTCTCTCTCTATATATATATATATATTGTAACAAATTAAGACCAGTAATTCAACCTAGTATGCTATACTTAGGAAAGTAGAGTAGATATTACATATATATGTACACACACATATATATGTGTGTGAATTGACAATGTCCTTAGAGTAGAGGTGGGCAACTGTTTTATGCTGGAAAGCCTCATCAAAATCAACTGACATCCAATGAGACCACATTTTTGAAAAAAATATTTTTATTTTTATTTTACAAAATTATTTCTAAAACTTGTAACAGGATCTAAAAATTATTATAAAATTAACTAATTCTTTTTTATGGCTTTTTTTTGTGACTGCTTTTGATGGGAAAATATTTTAATGTTTGTTTCCAACTTATAAAGGTTTGCCTGCGAATCTTGCAGAAGGTCACACGCTATCCACCCCTGTGTTAGTGTCAGATTAAATGGTTTAGTATTTGAGTCAAAACAGCTTCCAATCGAAGTGGCCACTTATTCCAGTTAAGCAGCCATTAGAAAAAGGTACGATGAAGTCAAGGCTTCATTTTCCAAGGGATTGGATGAAACACTACTATATATATATATATACACACACGCATGCACACACACACACACACACACACACACACACACACACACACACACACACACACACACACACACACATATGAGGGTCAGCTGAAAAGTTCATAGGCTCACTATGAAAGTGTGATTCTAGAGCTGTGATATCTTGCATGCATTAATTTCAACTCTTCTTATTGATAACTGTATTGTTTCTTCCATGAACTATGTTGAAAAATGAACCTTGACTTTTTAGCCTACCCTCGTATATATATATATATATATATATAGTCATCATTTTCATGTCCAATCTTCCATGCTGGCATGGGTTGGACGGGATTTTTGGGGGCAGTGTTTCTTTGGTTTTTTTTTTTGTTTTGTGTTTTACAGGCAAATGCCCTTCTTGATGCCAACCCATTTAGTTGCTTCTTATGACACAAGGATGTAGTGTACCTATTCTAAAAATCAGGACACATACACATGCATATGTATGAAAAACAAAGAAAAAAACTCATTGAAAAAAAATATAAACAAATATGGGGTAAAATGTTTTTTAATAAAAAAAAAATCAGTTCTAGGATTTGTTGTTTTCTTTTTAAGTGATGGATTTTGGTGGAGAGATTATTTTATTTGTTGTGTAATGTTAATGTGAGAAGGTATGTTGCTTAATGGTTAGGATGCTGGACTCATGATTGTAAGAGCATGAGTTCCATTACTGGACCAGATAGCATGTAGTATCCTCAAACAAAACGTTTTATTTCACATTACATTTGCAGTTGCAATGATATTGGTGTTATATTGGAAACCTTGCATGTATGGGCGACTCTGATTTTCCACATGTATGGGCAACTCTGGTTTTATCACTCTGCCATTGTACCAAAGAAAGGCAAAATTCATGGTAAATCTTCACTGAAGGAGCCTTTTGTTTTCCTAGTGTTCATCATCATCATCGTTTAACGTCTATCTTCCATGCTAGCATGGGTTTAGACAGGTGTTAATGTGCTTAAATTAAATACAGATGAGCTGAAAGAAAAACTGGAATTAGATTCAGTGTACAAGAAAGAAGGCTGTACATGTGATGCATATGGAGAATGGTTGTTACATGAAGAAGTGGCAAGAGATCCTAGTAGAAAGAAACTATAGTAGAATAAGACCTGGGCAGAAGTGGTCAGTGTTGATACCTTGCAGAGGAGATGACAAAGGAATGCAACAAGTGGAGGCAGATTGTGCTGGAGAGGACCAATCCAACCAGTTCTGGATTTACGACAAATGGGGCCCTGTGCTAGTTAAGTTATGGGCCCTGAAGGAGGTAAAATATTTTTCGGCAGGAAGATGCCCCCACCCCGGCCAGCAAGGCCCTGTGCTTAAGCACACCTAAGCACAATGGTAAATCTGGCATTGTATGCAAGCATGGAAAAACAGACATAAAATGATAATGATGTATGTTCTGTGGTGTGGTGTAGTGCTAAGAGAATGGTGTTCTCTTACTTTTGTGGGGAAAGGAAATTACATTCACTTACTATTTCAAATATCATCATCATCATCATCGTTTAACGTCCGTGTTCCACGCTTGCATGGGTTTGGACGGGGGTTTTCCCACTTGAGGCAAGAGTGATTGTCTTGCTCGCATAGGACTGTCTGGCAGGTTTTCTACAGTTGGATGCCCTTCCTAACACCAACCACATTTACAGTGTGGGTCTGGGAGGTTTTTACCGTGTTGCCTACACGGCCACATTACAGCGTGGACTGTGTGTTTTTTTGTCGTGACACCTACACGATCTCATTTGTTTCGGCCTGGATGGTGTGGCACCAACATAACTTTACATAGAAGGGGGCGGTGTGGCTGGGGTGGGGTGGTGGGACGGGGGTGTATTTTGTTAGAGATGCCTACTGACTGTAGTAGGTTTTACTTTGTATTTAGGTAAGGCGGGTCTTCTCTATTACTGAGTACCCCCAAAGGTCTCTGTCCAGTGACATTGTCTTGGTGAGGTGTAACTGTGTGAGGTCGGAGTTTATCAGCTCGTCCCAGGTTTTTCTGGGTCTGCCTATTCCGTGGCTACCGTCTATCTTTATTGCCCTGCACTTTGTTATACAGCTATCGTCCTTCATGCGCATCACGTGACCATACCAACGTAGCCTTCTCTCTAGTAAACAACATCTGATCCCTCTTATTTCTAATTTTTTCCTTAGTTCGTTTATGCTTTGTCGTTCACGTATATTACTATTACACATCCAGTGGAGCATGCAAGCTTCGTTTCTCTCTAGTCTGCGTATATCCTCTGCACACAATGCCCAGGTCTCACTGCCATGCAACATTGCTGTTCGTATGCAGGCATCGTACAACCTGCCTTTCATTTTTAGGGAGAACCCTTTAGCGGCTAATAGTGGTATAAGCTCTCTGAACTTTTTCCACCCAGTTCTGACTCTAGCTACTGTACTTTCAGAGCACCCTCCCCCACTGCTGATTTTGTCACCCAGGTAACGGAAGCTGTCCACTATTTCTATAGAACCCTCTGCGCAGTTGAAAGAGCTAGTATTTTGTGGGCACTTGCTGCTACTTATTGCCCCAGAACACCGGCCACATGTAAAATCTATGTTCTTAGTTAGCTTACCTGTGATCCCACTACATCTTTTATGAACCCAAACTTTGCATTTGGGACACAAAATGGAATTTCTACCTACGCCTTTCCTACACTCTGCGCATGGCCACTTCCCGGAGGGGACCGCCGCCTTATTTTCTTTCTTACAAACTAGAACTTTAGTCTTAGCCAGGTTAATTTTAAGGCCTTTTGATTCTAGCCCGTGCTTCCAAGTTTGGAATTTCTTCTCTAAATATTAAATTGTCTAAAGGGATAGGGTTTTTTTTTGTTTTTTTTTCACACGAAAAGAAATTGGGAAGATGCATTAACTGTTTAAATTCTTTTTGTTTCAGCTAAACTGCTAAGGTAATGCTTGTGGTTTTGAGGCATTATCACATAAAATACATTTTTAAAGAAAAGCTTGTAAAATAATAGCTGCTCCCTTTTATTTCATACAGGCCTGAAGCCACCCCCCTTACTATAATGGTAGCACTCTCAATTGCAAAATAATTTAAATCTAGTAAATAAATATGACAGGTTAAGTGTCATATTAGTTTGTCTATTATAAATATTCTTAAGGTAATTTGTTTCGTTAGTATGATATTCTTCTTTTAATAAACATGGAGATATTTTTAAAATTTATAATATGAAATCTTATTGTGCTGTTGTCAGGGTCACCTTATTACCTGAGCATTTCTTTTTCTCTGATAAATTTGGAGAGTAGAGCAATATCAAGGGTTTTCATAGGCTCTCTGAAACCAGAGAAAGAGAGGCTGTTAACGTTCTTAAATTGTTGCAAGTCCATTCATTTTGGAAAGACATGAACAGAGAAGGGCATTCTGGACAAGAAAGGGTGGGTGTAGTGGTTAATGCAAGGCTTGGTGAGGGTAGGAGAGATGAATGAGTTGGGAATGCCAGAGTGGAGGTAGCATGTGACCAGCAAGCTCTGAAGAGCAGAGACCATTGTAGGAGTGATAGAAGAGGCAGTGTCTGGAGATAGCATGTCTGTAGGATGGAAGTATCCTCTAAATTAACAGGAAAGATTACATTATAAACGAGATTTTCTTCAGAACATACTGCCCGAATGGGCCCCACTACGTTGCTACAGACCATCCTCTTTGAAGAACTTGCTAATAGCAACAGATTTCATGCAACGTAGTAAGGATAAACTCAAGTCATCTTTAATTCTAGCAGAAATTAGCCCAGATATTTGGGAGGAGGCATCTGCAAATTGTTAAACATGGAGGCAAGCCATCTTTAAAGGTTCAAATGCTTTTGAAAACCAACAATGACTCAACGAGGATTAACAACGCCCTGAATGGAAGGTGAAGATAAATTAACCACACCCCTCTCCTAAATTCTTGTGCAACATATACCAAAAGTTATTCTATGGTCGACTGGGACTGTCCAGTTATGTCCGTCATAACATATTAACTGAATCTAGAAGCAAACAATGCTTGGAATCAAGCTAATGCTTCTACCAACATACACACACCCTATTTAACAAAAATTCTCTCAGTAATTCACCAGTCTTATATCACTCTATATACTTAGTCTCATAGCGGCGAATTGGCAGTTATTAGAATGTCAGATGGAATACTTCACGGTATTCGTTTCAGTTTTCTATGCATTGAGTTCAAATCCCACCCTCGTCAACTTTGCCTTTCATCCTTAAGAGGTTGATAAATAAATTACCAGTTCAATACTGAGGTTGGTTCTCTCTCGTCTTTTCTCTTTTTGTTTCTCTGGAAGAAATCGGCTGACCTGGAAAGAGATAGGCTGCGCTAGGTTTAAGACGCTCAAGTCAGCGTAAAGACTCTCCCCTACATCCAAGTTGGACCAGACATAATAACCAGATGCGTTATAAAAATGGACTTTTACATCAATCTCAACATGGTTCGCAGCTACCACTTGAAATAATTTTAGACACCTTTAATCTACCTGTCATAAAGATTAGTCAAAGATGAAACCTAACACTTCGACGTTCTACATGCCGAAGAAAACAAGTATCGTCTCTGATCGTATATCCAACGACTTCATGGAGGGAGTGTTAGGAAGATCCACAAGTGAGTGGATCGAAATCATGACCTTCAAATTATCAAGAAAGACCAAGTCGTTGCTTTTCGGCGAATGTGAAATAATCCATTCGGGAGAAACGGCAGATGTGTGAATATTTGGCATGTGAAATGGATTGGTCGAAACTAGGACAAGTATTATTCATGGGCAAATATACTATTGTCTAATCAGAATATAACACACATGCGCGTTCTAGAACATTCTAAAGTCTCAACTGTATAGAGGACATTTTGGGTCGTTTGTACACCTTCAAAAGGTCAGTGTTTATATATATATATATACGAGGGTAATCCCAAAAGTAAGGTGTCCAAAGCGATGGGGACGCAGAGAAACTGTTCGTACGGCTGTTGGCAACACTGTTGTGATTAGTGCTTCCTTCAGTCTCAAACAAGCATGCGCACGCTTCGCTGGGATGCTCAATCTTGGCTTGGCAGCCATTGAGAATGGAGCTCCCGTTGAACGCTACCGCCAAGTGAGAATTTCGCGCAGTTATTATATAGAAGGCAATCCCAAAAGTAAGGTCTCCTTCCGAGGAAAACATGTGTAAAGATCGGCGGATCACTCTGGATGCTCTCTGCATTTTGGTTCCTGAGGTTTCCCGAAGCACCATCCACAGGATTTTAACGGAAAAGTTGCAATATCGGAAGGACCTTACTTTTGGGATTGCCCTCGTATATATATATATATATATACCCTTGCTCATCTTATTGTGTTGTCGTTTCAATTGTTGGGAAAAACATAACAGACCCCAACAGGAGTCAAGGGCTCAAATATACTTATCCTCTCAGCACGTAAATAAAGCATAAATGTCACCACATAACTAAGGCACAAATGTGGGAAAAGGAATTATCTTCAGTTCATATTGTACATATAAAGTGAGCCATAGTTGTCATTGAACCATTCTATATCCATAAGTACAGGATATAATTATAGTAGGAATAACAATAGTTGAAGATTGCACCATTGTGTCTTTTTTACACGTTCCAATAACGTTTAAATTACGACCCGGCATTCTTAAGGATGTTTGAACAAACCAAAGTGATTATCTTGAAAGCATTGGTTTTGAGACATTTTAAGTTTATTTTAAAGCAATTGGCAGTCATAGTTATGCATATATAATATACAAAGGATACAAAAGGTAAAGGAAGTGAGAAAACAACCAAGGGAATAGAAAAGAAGATGAGAAAAACACATCGAGGGGGGAAATCAGTAATAGAGAAAAAGAGATAAAAAGAAAAAAAGATAGAAAAAGAAAAAAAAGGGTGGAAAAAGATAATTGAAATATATAGATGCAAAGCTTATGTTGGGAGAGGGTGACCAGCCAACCAAATTATTTCAATCGGTCAATTTGAGTAGGTGTGTTGATGGCTAAGGCGTGGATATACTGGCACAATGACAAATGCATGATGTAGGTTATTAAATAGAAATGGACAATTTATAGATAGGTGCGTAACTTGAATTGATAAGAATTGTATCCAGACAGTAATAAAATTAGCTACAGAAATAGCTAGTAGTTTTCCTTCAGAGAAATCTAAAGCTAAATAATTTGATAAAGGACAATGGTTGTATTGATTTAAAGAAGTTTTCACAATAATATAGATATTAAATAGCACTATCACTAACACAACGTAAATCAGAATAGAGACGTATAACGAAAGCCTATACCATATATTCATGTATAATTGTTTCTACTTTTGACACAAGGCCAGCAATTATCCCAGTGTATTACTGGTACTTTATTTTATCGACCCCGTAAGGATGAAAGGCAATGTTAACCTCGGCGGGATTTGAACTCAGACCATAAAAGGACATAACTCTATGCTGTAAAGCATGGCATCTGACGCTCTACTGATACTACCAATCCACCGCCCTTCATGTATAATAAACATATATAAGTCTCGCTGTGGGTATTCTTAGTTGTCGTCAGATCACAATTACGTTAGTAACCATGTGAGAACGCCAAATACTAATAATTGACAGCTTGGGTCAAACATGTCTCCTTTTCTCTTGACGAGTAGTTCAGTTGCTTTGGCCGATGTAATCTTATTGCTATTGCTATTGGTAGTGTTGTTGTTATTAGATTGGCAGTACCAGTAGAGCGTCGGACAATATGCTTTTCAGCATAGAGTTACGGGCATTTACGTTCCACCGCCTTAATAATAATAAAAATAATTAAAAATAATTATAAATGGCAAATATGTGGCCCATAGAAAGCAAGCTGATGTTGACCATAAACACAACCAACAGTGGCTACGAAGCTCAGGGCTAAAGACAGATTAAAGGCTTCATCTTAGCTGCTGAAGATCAAGGCTTATTATCATGGAACTACCAAGCCAATGTGATGAGAAATGGAATAGATCCAAAGTGCCAAGTCTGCAATAATGAGATTGAAACAATGGACCATTTAATCTCAGGATGTACAGTATTAGCACCGATAGAGTATAAGTCAAGGCATGACATAGTTGATCAATATCTTCACTGGTTAATGTCAGCACTATAAAATAAAAGCTGCTGACATGCAATATATGCACCAGTCTGAGACTGTAACTGAGAGAGAAAATGTAACGATTTTTTAGGGACTCTCCTGTAATTAATGCAAACTCCAAGTGCTGCATACGGACAGAGGATGGCTACAGTGACTGGTTTGAGGTGGTTACTGGTGTGCGTCAGAGTTGCTCGCTCTCTCCAATTCTCTTTGCCATAGCCATTGACTGGGTACTAAGAAGAGCGTCTAAAGACCAGGGTATATCTTGGGTGGGAGAGCAAAAGTTGTCTGACCTGGACTTTGCGGACGATATTGTTGCACTTGCAGAGAGCACAGCTGACCTGCAAATCATTATGAACAATATCAATGTCGAAGCAGGAAGCTTAGGTCTCAATATCAGTGCTAAGAAGACCAAAAGCATGTTATCTGGGACACACCCATCACCAACTAGTGTTTTCATTGAACAGGGGGAGGTGGAGATAGTGGACAACTTCACCTACCTAGGAAGCTCCATTGACAATGGGGGCGCCATGGACAGTGAATTGCAATGTAGAATGGGAAAGGCTTCAGCAGCATTTAACCAGCTTGTCAAGATCTGGAAGAGCAGGAAGTTCACCCTCAAAACAAAGATGAGATTCTACAACAGCAACGTGCTGTCCACACTCTTGTACGGAAGTGAAACATGGCACCTTAAGACCAGCCAAGAGAAGAAGTTGGACGCATTCGATTCCAGGTGTCTGCGAAAGACCTTGGGGATTAAATGGAGTGACCATGTAACAAACCAGGAAGTCAGGAACCGCACCAACCAGCAGCTAGTCTCTTCTGCCATCTGCAAGCGACGCCTGGGCTGGTTTGGGCACGCTTTGAGACTTCCCCCGGAGAGAATGGCGAACCAAGTACTTAAATGTAACCCACAGGGAAGCAGACGGAGAGGGCGACCCAAAATGAACTGGCGCCAGACAGTTGAGAGGGACCTGCGAGCGACAAACAGACAATGGCGGGACGCTATGCAACTGGCTGCTGACCGAACGCGGTGGAACACTATGATTGCCTCATGCGTCGCAAGACGCGGGAGCTTCTGAGTCTGAGTCTGTATACACAGACAAAACCATCAATGCTAATAAACTGGATATTATTGTAAAATAACAAAGTCTGTTTATTGAGTGATATGAGCATCCTGTGTGATCACAATATTACGGAAAAAGAATTTGATAAGCTCAGAAAATATTTGCTCATTGAAATTGAAAAAAATAATAAATATGGTGGTTACAAGACCAGTGATTGTAAGACATTAGGAATAATCAAAGCAGGAATAGAAAATTATTTGAGAATAATCCATGACTTACAAGAAGTGCAAACAATTGTGTAACTGGTACGGCACACATATTAAGAAGAGCACTGTCGCCGAGAATGATAATACTCTGTAATTTTTTTTACATAACTTTATTTGATTATATTCCATAATTATGTAAGTTGTAAATAGTCGAGCACTCTTATATGACCGATTATCATTCTGTTGTAAGATGGTGTGCGCATGTATGAAATAAATTATTTACTTTTAACTGTGATGTGCGTGACGTGAACAATCTGGTCTGTGTATTTTATTATTATTGTTTTTTTGTGTGTTTTTTTTTTTGTGTATGTGGCTTATCAATGTATGCAGTGAGTTTCTCTGTGTGGCTTATCAATGTATGCAGTGAGTTTCTCTGCCTTAGGTGTCGGGAAGACACTCGGCAAGAAATGGAAATAAAACTGACGGAAGAGGAAAAATACAAATAATAATAACGATAATGGTTTCTGATTTTGGCATAAGAAGAAAAAGAAGGAAATCAATTCAGATAAGAAACCTATCAAAATATATTCAATTTTGTATCTATTTTGGAGATGTTTACACTGAAATTTATTGTTTTGTTTGATAAAAAATTCTAAAAGCAAATCAAGAAAAGAGATATCTTACAAGGCAACCATGATTAAAGCCGTTTATCTAAAGTGACTTGAAATAAGAAGCTTGTTTATTTCTAATGAATCACAACGAAAATAAATCGTTGGGAAACTTGAAACTTTGTTTATGTTGAAGATTTTATACTAGACAAGTGTTCTCCAAACAATTTTGAAATAAAAACCTGCAGGAATGATGAACATTTTACCATATTTCCACTATATGATAGAGCATTATAAGGGCGGTGGATTGGCATTATCGGTAGAACGCGGGGCAAAATTATTTGTGGTATTTAGTTACGACTTTTATGTTCTGAGTTTAAATCACGCCAAGGTCAACTTTGCCTTTCATTCTTTCGGAGTTGATATAATAATATACCGGTCAAATACTGGAGTCAATTTAATCGATTTTCCTTACCCTTAAATGTTTTAACATGATGCTTAAATTAGAAACCATTATATGACAGAGTATTATACACAGAAGAAAGGGCATCATGGCTGAAGAGTTAATAAATTTGCTCCGACTCACGAGATACTGGATTCAATCTTACTGAATAGCATCTTGGGCAAGTGCCTTTTATCGTAGCCCGGGGTCGGCGTATGCTTGATGAATGTAATTGGGTAAACAGAAACTGTTTTGAGCACGTTTTATGAAGTGTCTAGTCACCCTGAATCACCCTATCAGTTATGTTGCTGTCCACCTGGTTCCTTACCACATTTCCTTCGTTATATATATATATATATATATATATATGCAAAAGTTCTATTTAAATTGTTGGGATACAACAAGCAAATATTTTTATAACTGATATAAAGCACTCGACAAGTATTTGGAGTAAATATATATATATATATATATATACGATATTAACAAATGGAAACTATATTTATAAAACCATATCTATTTTATTATACATATTTCAAGGATACCATGTTAAATTATGGTATGCTTTCATCATGTAACATGGTATCCTTGAAATATGTATAATAAAATAGATATGGTTTTATAAATATAATTTCCATTTGTTAATATCGTATATATATATATATATATATATATATATATATATATATATATATATATATATATATTCATTTATTTATTTATTTATGAATTGTGAATGAAAGTGCTTTGATTTGAGTTCACAAGTTTGATGAGCAGATCGATACAGGAGTCAGCTCTATTACATATGTAACGTTCGATAACCAATAAAAACATTTAAAAGTGGAACTTCGTTATCTCATGCATTATATATATATAAATATATAAATTTATAACTCTATAAAGTTAACTGTCTCTAATCCATAAAAATCTCAATGAGAGGATAAGATATATTGATAAATCATCCACTCAGAGAAGTATTAAAATATATTAAACTTAAGCCAAAATCTCATGAAAGAAATTAAATACTTCCAAACAGCAGCATAACATCATGTGTGTTTAACAAATTTTGTTTTTAATTTTCGGCCAAACCGGTCGTAATTAGGCTAATCATGCAAATTAGGCTAATCAGCCGATGTATACCTTTGAGAATACTATGTATTCTCAGCAATTCCAGCGGGTAGCAGTGACGAGGAGACACATAGTCCTCATAAGGAGCAATAACTCCGAAACAATTGTCGATTGTATTCTCTCTGCTACCGCAGAGAACAAAAGGATGACGTCAGTCGTCTAGAAAAGACACATGCCGTCATGAGGCTGTTTGCTCGCAAATGACTGAATATTAATAATTGTTTCTTCATTTGGCATAAGTCCAGCTATTATCCCAGTGCATTACTGGTACTTTATTTTATCGATCCCGTAAGGATGAAAGGCAAAGTTAACATCGGCGGGATTTGAACTCATATCGTAAAGGGCCGTAACTTTATGCTGCAAAGCATGGCGTCCGACCCTCTACCGATACTGCCAATCCGCCACTCACTAATACATTTAGGTATCCACGATGTAAGAGCGAATCAAATTTTGTTTATATATATATATATATATATATATATACATATACACACACCCTACTACCACCACTAACCCTCACCCCCTCACCTCTCACCCCCACACCTCCATCCCACCACCCCGCAACTAACCTCACTAACACCCCCTAACCCCAAGCACACGAACACACGCACCCACTTACACCACCCACCCCTATACGCAACTAACATCACTAACACCCCCCAACCCCACGCACACGTACCCACACACCCTCGTACACCACCAACTCTACACACCCTACCACCACTAACCCCCACTCACACCTGCATTCAACCCCTCCCCACCTCCCGTATACTAACACCCACTAACACCTCTTCATCAAACTACACACACACCAGTACACCACACTCCCTCCATAGAACCACACACACCCTTCTCTCCCCACTCCACCTACACCCTCGCTCCACACTCACTCATCCCACTAACACCTCTACTAATACACACATACACACACACACACCCTCCTCACTCCAACTTTCACACCTACCCATCCTCGCCCCCTACCATTCCACTGACTGCTGCTGTGCCCTCTGGCCACCTCCCAGCACCAACAGACCACAGCACTCCCACTGCTGACCACTTCCTGTTGCGCGCGCACCCCACATCTCTCCTCTTCCGACCACCACTTCATGGATTACCCACACGCAGAATTTGACTTACAACCAATCTACTAAACATCCTTGGAACTTACCAACTTTTCAACCATCCTCTTGCATAATCACCTATATAACTCACCCGCACACACACCCCCCCAAACATTTTTTTTCTCCACACGCCACCCACACCCACAACACGCTTAAACCCCACACACACGTGCTTCCCACCACACATTTACACCCTCAGCCTCCTGATTCCTCTCCCCCACCTCCCTATCCATACACGCACAGACACTCCGACCCACAAAAACACCCCCCACACACATCTCTTCCTGAACATGCAACCCCGTTTTTCCCCCAACCCTTACTTTCACATACACACACACACACACACACACACGCACACCTACACACACACACCACCTTCAGCCCTCCCCGCTCGGACACCCCGTCTCCCTCTCCCCACTCCACCCGCCACCACCCGTACTCACCCCACACCCTTCGACTACCTGTTTACCCCCCTTTTAATTTCAGTTTATTTTGATCATGCCTTTATTTTTAAATTTTCTCATTCCTTGTATTTTGATCATGCTTTATTTTTATTTTTTATCTTTATTTGTTTTTTTTTCATTCGCACCGTTTCCTTTCGCTATATGTCTCTCCACCTCTCCCCTACACACCTTTTGAACTCTGTTCCCACACACTTCTCACCTGAGGAAGGGCTTATGCCCGAAACGTCGTCCCCCACCTACCCCCCACTCTCCTGAGCGTGAAATTAATAAACATTTATTGTACTGCCTCTCTGTTTTGTCCCTGTTCAAATTTTTCAATTATATATATATATATATATATATATATATATATATATATATATATATATATATATATATATATGTATAGTGAAAAATTGAACGGGAACAAAACGGAGAGGCAGTACGAACAAAGGTTTATTAGTTTCACGCTCTTGAGAGTGGGGTATATATATCTATATATCTATATATATATATATATTTCCAATTGAGTTCTTAGCACGTGGCCTGAATTCCTTTCAGAGTTCATTGTCACGCGCATGTATTGTTTTTTTTGGCGGTAATTCACTTCCTCATTTTTTGAATCAGTTCGAGCACTTCTTTAGAACTGCTGGACTGGCAACCTGACAGATACCTCAGGCACAGAAAGTGATTATCGCTAAATGCTGATGTTGGTTAGATTATCAATATTAGTATTATTGGGGCACCCACTGATGAATTATAGGAGCCCACTTGAATATATATCTATTGATGGTATACAAGCTCCTACATAAATTGGTATAATTTCACCCAAATTGTAGGAATCGGATAATGAAACGAGACGTCCGTCTGGGAAGAGATATATTAGATATGTCTCATTTGAAATAATACAACCAATTTTCCACGCAATACTTTTAGTTAGCACCCCGAACACATTATTGGGAATATAATCACTTATTTCCTAATGTTTGTTGAGTGAGTTGGAATTTGGCCGGAATATCGCTAAAAAGCTTTCTCCGATATTGTATTTATATATATATATATGTATATATATGACGAGGTAATATGCTACTGTCCGTCCGCCTTTTGTAACTAAGATTGTCAGACCATAAAACCTGAGGGGCAATAATTTTTTGTGTGTACAAAATTATAATGGAGGATAGGTTGGTGCAATCAACTAGCACACAATATTCTAAATGCCTGAACGAGATTTGACGAAAAGTGGAGCAGAAATGGATGAGGCAACAGAAAATATATAATTAGTGAGGGGATATGATTTACTTATTTAATATGATTTACTTATTTCATTTAACTGGAAAGGTGAGTAAATATTTAGGACCACATTGAGTGAGTAGAGGAGAAATTGAAGTACGATGGAGAAGGTGAGAGGAAGTTATATAGGTGATTACACACACACACACACACACACACACACACACACACACACACACACACACACACACACATATATATATATATATATGTTAGGTAATTCCGAAGGAAAAGCAAAGGAAAAAAGAGTGCTCTATGCATAGAACAGAGCTATTTAATTAGAAAGTGAACAACACAAAATATAACTACTCCAAAAAGGCTGATGAATACGTAAAAACAAAATTACCTTTATATATATATATATATATACACACAGAGCCATAACATCTAATGCCTTTATTATGGTTGGAGCAATGACATTTCGTTTAGCAATCTAAAAGCATACATCGTTAGAGCGGTGAGTGACAGAGAGAGAGTGAGAGAGAGAGAGAGAGAGAGAGAGAGAGAGAGAGAGAGAGAGAGAGAGAGAGAGAGAGAGACAGACAGAAACTGCCACTTATAATATATACAGATACGCATAGATGTGAATTTCTGTGAATGATTCAGCATTATTATTGGCGCGGTGGATTGGCAGTATCGGTAGAGGGTCGGACGCCATGCTTTCCAGCATAGTTACGTCCCTTTACGATCTGAGTTCAAATCCCGCCGAGGTTGACTTTGCCTTTCATCCTTACGGGGTCGATAAAATAAAGTACCAGTAATGAACTGGGTATTTGCTGGCCTTGTGCCTAAAGTATAAACAATTATTATTGGCAGTATCGGTAGAGGATCGGACGCTATGCTTTACAGCATAGAGTTATGATCCTTTACGGTCTGATTTCAAATCCTGCCTAAATTCACTTTGCCTTTCATTGTTTCGGGGTCGATAAAATAAAGCACCAGTAATGAACTGGGGTAATTGCTGGCTTTGTGCCAAAAGTAGAAACAATTATTATTAAAGTCATACAGTTGAAATCCCATCGACGTTACTTTTTGCCTTTCATCCTATAATGCACTGGGGTCGATTTAATCGACTTTCTCCCACAACATTTTTGGCCTTATGCCAAAATCAGAAACCATTATTATTATTGTTCCTTGAACGTGTAAGACGTACGATTCTGAGCTCCAGCAGATTTAAGTTGTTTAAAATGGTATTTTGTGAACATTTTTTGTTGATAAGTGGAATAAAGCATTGTTCTTTGTCCCCAAGAAAGGAGATCCCACAATATTTGGGCCTTTGGCCCAAATATTCAAACATCATTTTGTCCGAAAAATATTTTTTCGAAAAAAGAAATTGAAGGAGCACGCTCCCGCCCCCAACGTATAGGCAGCAGTCACATGACAGTGACTCGAGAGTTGAGCTAAGTGGTATCGACACCATCACCACCATGATGAAAACTAGCACCAATTTAGGCATTATTGCCAACAACCAGGGCGGTGGATTGGCAGTATCGGTAGAGTGTCGGACGCCATGCTTCGCAGTATAGATTTACGGCCCTTTGCATTCTGAGTTCAAATCCCGCCGAGGTTAACTTTGCCTTTCATCCTTACGGGGGTCGATAAAATAAAGTACCAGTCACGCACAGGGGTTGATTTAATCGACTTTCCCTTCCCCAGAATTGCTGGCCTTGTGCCTAAATCAGAAACCATTATTGCCAACAACAGCACCAACGACAAAACAAAACAAACCAAAACAACGGAATTAATGACAACCACACCAACTACAATAACAACTATGTGAAAAATGACACCACCAGCGCCAGTAGCAACAACAACAACGTGACAACTACAACGACAACAAAACGAACAATGACACCTCGAGCACCAGCAACAGCAGCAACAACAACAACGTGAACAACTACAACGACAACAAAACGAACAATGACATAACCAGCACCAGCAACAACAGCAGCGGCAACAACAGCGTGAACAACAACAACAACAACAACAACAACAACAACAACGTTAACAACACCATCAACAACAAGAGCAAATTCGCGACTGCCGCAGATAGAAAAGGGCCATGTTTTCACATGCATTTAACGGACAAGGAGCAACGTTTGGCCCAGGCATGGAAGCTGGTCAAACGGACAAAACCTGAACCAATCTAACCATCCTGGTCGAAGCGATGGAGGCAATGCAGCGGAGGACTATTACTTATAGATGCATTTCAGCGCAGAGCCGCAAACGGAACTAACCCCACAAGGTGGAGGCTGCACTGAAATGCATCCGAGAAGATATAGACTATATAGCAAAGGGCAAACAATTCGGCACCATCTCCGTGCTGGTTAAATCCAAGGTCCATTCTATAAAGCACTCAGTGGCCCTCTATAGGACGGACCACGTTATCATGTACCCGTCCCACATGAACAAGAGGACAGTGAGAGTCCGCATTCCCAGGTGGTTCCTGAGGCGCGTAATCAATGTCACCAAAACTGCCCGAGAGGACTGGTCCGGTGTGAGTTTGGAGATCCTTCTCCTAATCAAACCGGAACAGCTAAAAATATACACCCCAGATCACGTTCGCCTCTAGGACGGGACTGCGATAGAGGTGGTCACTGAAGGCTAAAGGCCGCACTGTTTTGTTAGCGACGAAACTACACATGTGCGAGCCTTCTGCCCTCAGCTAAAAAATGCAGGGGCCGCAAACCTTTGTTACTGCAAACACCGGGGCGGAGACAGGCAGCCTCACATCCACCAATGCCAACACCGACAACTCCACCAGCAGCAGCAACACGAGTTGAACCACCACCAGCAACTGCATGGTTGACCTAGATAGAACACATAGGCTAGGATCTGGTTACTCGAAGCTGAACATGACATTCCCGGCAAGTAAAGCTTACATGGACCGGCTCACCGCTTTAGTTAAGTGTAAGTTGAAAGGAGGCAGGGTCGTCAACAACAGGTGCTCTCAAGGGCGAGCTTTGAGTAGTGTCATATATCGTCTTATGGAGATGCATCGATCAAAACATACTTCCTTTCAGTACCTATCTCCACCAAAGTTATTTTTGGCATTGTATGTCCAAGTACTCTACCACCCTGGATTGTAAACTCCCACAAGAGCTTCATAGTTTGATTTTCAGAACCCTCTCTGGTTTATGCTGATACCATTCTCATTGGTTGCAAACCCATATTTCTTGCATAAAGACTAATGGAGGTGTCAGTACACTTTATCGTGACACCTTTTGTATTCCATCTGTGCAAGCCTGCCACAGGCACCCACGATGGGTGTCACACTTTCTACCTTCTTCCCACATAACCTACACTTATTTGTTTCATCTGTGTGATACATATTGCTTGCTTATCGCGTTTGTATTTAGTGCTTGATCTTGAGCAGCTCTCAATAAACTTTCTGTCTCTCTTAAGATCACCTTTTGTCAACAATTCCATGAAGATCCTACTTTTATTTATTTCATTTCTCTTTCAAATTGACCATGTAATTCCATATTTTATCTTGTGCTCAATTTCTCACCCAGCACCCTCTGTTTGTAATATTTTTACTTTCAATGATTTCAATACATAGGTCTCTGTTTTTGGCAGTTTACCTTAAAAGTTCTTCTTTACTACTGGCCAAATATGAACCTAAAGCCCTGCATTCATTAGCTATGCAATCTTTCACACTTACAAGTTCTCGACCTCCTACATTCTGTGGTGTACATACCCTGATGATATTCTGTGGTGCATATATCCTGATGACCTTCTGTGGTGTACATAACCTGATGACCTTCTGTGGTGTACATAACCTGATGACATTCTGTGGTGTACATACCCTGATGACATTCTGTGGTGTACATACCCTGACGACATTCTGTGGTGTACATACCCTGATGACATTCTGTGGTGTACATACCCTGACGACATTCTGTGGTGTACGTAACCTGATGACATTCTGTGGTGTACATACCCTGATGACATTCTGTGGTGTACATACCCTGATGACATTCTGTGGTGTACATACCCTGATGACATTCTGTGGTGTACATACCCTGATGACATTCTGTGGTGTACATACCCTGATGACATTCTGTGGTGTACATACCCTGATGACATTCTGTGGTGTACATACCCTGATGACATTCTGTGGTGTACATACCCTGACGACATTCTGTGGTGTACGTAACCTGATGATATTCTGTGGTGTACATACCCTGATGATATTCTGTGGTGTACATACCCTGATGACATTCTGTGGTGTACATACCCTGATGACATTCTGTGGTGTACATACCCTGATGACATTCTGTGGTGTACATACCCTGATGACATTCTGTGGTGTACATACCCTGATGACATTCTGTGGTGTACATACCCTGATGACATTCTGTGGTGTACATACCCTGATGACATTCTGTGGTGTACATACCCTGACGACATTCTGTGGTGTACGTAACCTGATGATATTCTGTGGTGTACATACCCTGATGATATTCTGTGGTGTACATACCCTGATGACATTCTGTGGTGTACATACCCTGATGACATTCTGTGGTGTACATACCCTGATGACATTCTGTGGTGTACATACCCTGACGACATTCTGTGGTGTACGTAACCTGATGATATTCTGTGGTGTACATACCCTGATGATATTCTGTGGTGTACATACCCTGATGACATTCTGTGGTGTACATACCCTGACGACATTCTGTGGTGTACGTAACCTGATGATATTCTGTGGTGTACATACCCTGATGATATTCTGTGGTGTACATACTCTGACGACATTCTGTGGTGTACGTAACCTGATGACATTCTGTGGTGTACATACCCTGATGACATTCTGTGGTGTACATACCCTGATGATATTCTGTGGTGTACATACCCTGATGATATTCTGTGGTGTACATACCCTGATGATATTCTGTGGTGTACATACCCTGATGATATTCTGTGGTGTACATACCCTGATGATATTCTGTGGTGTACATACCCTGATGATATTCTGTGGTGTACATACCCTGATGATATTCTGTGGTGTACATACCCTGATGATATTCTGTGGTGTACATACCCTGATGATATTCTGTGGTGTACATACCCTGATGATATTCTGTGGTGTACATACCCTGATGATATTCTGTGGTGTACATACCCTGATGATATTCTGTGGTGTACATACCCTGATGATATTCTGTGGTGTACATACCCTGATGATATTCTGTGGTGTACATACCCTGATGATATTCTGTGGTGTACATACCCTGATGATATTCTGTGGTGTACATACCCTGATGATATTCTGTGGTGTACATACCCTGATGATATTCTGTGGTGTACATACCCTGATGATATTCCGTGGTGTACATAACCTGATGACCTTCTGTGGTGTACATACCCTGATGACATTCTGTGGTGTACATACCCTGACGACATTCTGTGGTGTACGTAACCTGATGACATTCTGTGGTGTACATACCCTGACGACATTCTGTGGTGTACATACCCTGATGACATTCTGTGGTGTACATACCCTGATGACCTTCTGTGGTGTACATACCCTGATGACATTCTGTGGTGTACATACCCTGACGACATTCTGTGGTGTACGTAACCTGATGACATTCTGTGGTGTACATACCCTGACGACATTCTGTGGTGTACATAACCTGATGACATTTGCCTTTGGGTGCAATGCACCATTGTCAACCATTTTCTTACACATTAGCCTATCCAGCGTCTCTATTTCTTCTGTGGTCCAATTCAAAATGGCCTCACTACATCTAATAACTGACACAGCTCAGACATTGATGGCGGTAATCTAGTTCTCATTCCATTTCGTTTTCAATAGCATCCTAATCTATTTAGATAGACTTCCTTCACATTTCATTTCATCTTCTCATCTAGAACTTTGTCAAACTTCAAAATACCCACTATCCTCACGATCACCAATCGACTCTCCATCAAGTAACACAATCCCACCATTATCTATATGCCTACCTCTATTCATAGTCAGGGTCGCACACTTTATGATACCAAACTCCATCTCAATGTCCCTGCAACACCAGTGGACAGTTTTGACCAGTGAGCCAACCTGAGATTCATTCCTGTCAAAGAGCTTCAGATCATCCATGAAAAGTAGATGATTGATCTTAGATTCTCTGTTTCCTATCTAATAGCCAATATCTGTATCCCATAAGACTATTGGTAAGGGAATCATGGCAATCACAAAAAGCAATAGTGAGAAAGAATCTCCTTGAAATATTACACTTCTTATATTAATCACACCTAAGTGTTATTTACTGCATACAGGTTCGTCTTCCACAATGGCATGCTCGACTTAATTATATTAACAACACAGTAGAGGGTTGGACGCCATGCTTTGACGCATAGAGTTACGGCCCTTTATGGTCTGAGTTCAAATCCCGCCGAGGTTAACTTTGCCTTTCATCCTTACGGGGTCGATAAAATAAAGTACCAGTCACGCACTGGGGTCGATTTAATCGACTTTCCCTTCCCCAAAAATTGCTGGCCTTGTGCCTATATAAGAAACCATTATATTAACAACACAGTAGAGAGTCGGACGCCATGCTTTGACGCATAGAGTTACGGCCCTTGCTATTCTGAGTTCAAATCCCGCCGAGGTTAACTTCGCCTTTCATCCTTACGGGGTCGATAAAATAAAGTACCAGTAATGCACTGGGTAATTGCTGGCCTTGTGCGAAAAGTAGAAACAATTATATTAACAACACAGTCTGCTATCACAAACATTTTCAAACGGTTCAGTACTCATGAATGTGGGACCATGTCAAAGGCTTTCTTAAAGTCTATCCAAGCCATGCATAAATCCTTTAGACGTATTTGGAGTTATTCATGATCGCCTTGTTAACAGCAAGATGCTCTTTGGTTCCCTCGGGATTTTTTCTACTCCCCTTCTGCGCTATAGGTAGCATCTCATTCTGAACAGCTTCAAAGCAAATTCAAGCAAGCAATCGGCCTGTAATTTCCAACTAATGGACTTTTCCTTTTATCCTGCATTATCAAAGTTTTCTTTACTTCAACCATCAAACTTGAAACTTCTCCTTGTATTACACAATCATCTAGGTGCTTCCCTACTCTTGAATGAACACTTTAAAATATTTTCAACCAGAATCCTTGGATCCCATCTGGTCCAGGAAATTTCCAGTTTGGCTTTTTCCTAACTTGCTCTTGAACGTCTTCCTTTGAAATTCTTTCCATCTCTGTTTTGGTTCGTTAGAAGATTCATTTTCAAATTCATTTAACCATCTTGCATCTTTGTAATGCTAATTTGTAATTACCCATAGATTTGACCGAAATTGCACGGATTCTTTCGCATTAGGTGCAACATCTGCACCATTTCCCCCTGATATTGTTCTAAAGAACATTTTCTGATTTGCAGAGAACAATCTTATTCATATTGTTTTTGTCTAACCCAATTAGATTTTTTCTTAATTCGCTGCTTCACGTTTTCTATCACTACAGTCAAACCTTTCAATTTAATTTTATACCTCATATCTACGCGTCGTTTCTTCCCTACTTTGTTTTTGTTCCATTTTCCTCTATGCCATGCACCCATTTTTCCTAGATCTTTTCTGAGCTGAACTATATCACCTTCCAATCTTATTTTCTACCAGGGTTCCTCACATTATTCCTTTTAGTTTGCTTAATACCTTATCACCCACCAGAAACCCTGCAGCGCTAATTAATTTTCTCAGGTTGGTGATGCCATTGGTTTCTATGTACCTCATTGCATTGTTTACTTTGGCAGTTTCAGTTTCTAAACGACTTCTCCCTATATTCCGAAGATTCGGCGGTGTCTTATTGAATTCTAGAACCATTAAACAGATCTCTCAATATTTTAATGATCAATCTTATTTCTTCCTTTTCTTCATTTTCATTTCCATTCACACTTTCAATGTCCATATCATCATTCACTTGATTTTCCACTCTCTCCACATTTAGCAATTTGTCATTTTTCCTTCATCAGCATTTTGGTAGGCTACTTCTTCCTCAGTTGATTCATCTTCATTGTGATTTCTGTTTCCCACTTTCCACATTCGCATCATTTAAGTTACCTTCAGCATTTAATTCTTTCAACTTCAACTGCCAGAGTCTCTAAGTCAACATTGATGAGCCAATTACTCCACCTAATTTTCCTTATCTCTCCTATCAGACTGTTCACATTGATTTCAAACAATCCAAATCTTCTCCAACGCTGAAGCATCCGTTCACTCACATAACGTGCCCCTCCCTCTTTTGTAAGAATGAGACACTTGATTACGATTTTATTATCTTCTTTGTTCTATTTCCACCTGTCTCCGGTTTCATTGCGTCATTTTACCTTTCTGCGACTATAAACCTGGCTTATTTTGTGGTATAGCTGCATGATAAAGACCTGTGAACTCCTGTACCCCTCTGTTAAAACCTGCACATTACCTAGTGTACGTATTGCCTTACTCTATCATGTCCCGTTTTATATTCCTGGGGAGTTAATTCTTTGCAGCCTGAAACCAGGTGGTCAATGGTCTCAATGATTTCATTGGCTTGAAAATTGCGCATTGAAAGACATTGGTCTTATGCAGCCAAAATGAAGTCATCACTCTCTGTCTTTAGCCCAGAACTCCGCAGCCACTGATGAGTGAGAGCTTGTTCTACATCAAATTCTTTGCTATGGAGAACATACTGCTCATGCAGTGGTTTTTGTTCCCATTTCAAGATTTTTTTTCGGAATGGACTAGCATTTAGTATGCAGCTAACGAATAGTAAATGATTTATATATGTATTTAGGAGATACCACAAAAAATACACCAAAACGTGCCAAAATAATAGTAGGGAGCTAAGATAGCGTGGCAGCGCCAAATCGTTATGCACTGTTAAAAAGCGTGAAAATTAGCGCGTTTCCTGTTAACTTTGACAACACTGTTAATCAACAACTTGTTTAATCAGCACTGACCAAAAAATAAACAGAAGCAGCAGTAACAACAACAACAACAACAAGTATTCATTTCAGTAACTCGAGAAGTAATATAATGCTAAATTTAACTCGGCGGGATTTGAACTGAGAACAGTGGGGGTAGTGGTTTTTGTATTTGATAACAGTTATGTGACTGAGGAGAGAATCCAGAATCTGCCAATAAACAATACTAAGACGTATCTCTGTGTGTGTGATAATTTCGATTACGTTCTCAAATTAACAAAACATAACAGAATAATAAGACAAGAAGAAATCTGAAGGTAAAAAAAAATATATATTAACAGAACTTCCACCTCCACTCATTCTTTGGTGAAAAAGCAAAAAAATAATCTACCTTGGAACAAGTGATATTGTACACTGTATACAAACCTCAGACAAAATTACCTTAACTGACATGAAGTTTTTGGCAATGAACATTGAAACATGTTATCCTTAAGCAGGTATAACATTTGCAATCCTACTAAAACTGTAGCTTGACTAAATTTATTATTATTATTATTATTATTGTTGTTGTTCTTGTTGTTGTTGTTGTTGTTGTTATCGTCGCTATTATTTTTATTTTCATTTTACGCCATCATCTTGATGTGAGTCAAACAACATCATATCTAACGTTTTCCCAGTTTAGCTAAGTCTGGCTTTTTTTAACATGTGAAAAAATATGAGATCAAATTGCAACATTTTGAAAATGAAAACAAAAACAACTCAAAACAGTTTCTGCAACAGTTCTGTTCTCTGTTCCTGGCTTTCAAGGTTTAATTTCCATTTCATCAACACCTACGTATACCTATGTATGCACGTATGCATCGCTCTTGGTGTTTATTTCTATATATGCATGCATCTATGTATGTATACATACATACACGCATATATATATATATATATATATATATATATATATATATATATATATATATATATATATATGTGTGTGTGTGTGTGTGTGTGTGCATGTGTATGTATACATGCACATTCGTATGTATGTATGTATGTATGTATGTATGTATGTATGTATGTATGTGTATGTGTAGATGTATGTAGCTTTTAAAGCCTGCGAGAGACTTGCATATATTATTGCATAAATTGCATTGATATTTACCCCTTCCATCATTTGTCTCTTCAGTCTGATCCAGACCATGATTATATATTTTTGAATGTCTTGTAAGTCCTGACTTATTTGAAAATTCTCTTCCATGTGTACCGCATGTACCACATATAAAATAGGTTACCTATTTACGTAGATGACTTGTAAAGCCAACATTTGACAGCCATATTTGTCCACATAGATTACATATAAACTGAATTACATGAGGCTCCATATGCTAGCCTTTCTTAGCTGCTTACTAAATGATAGCCCATTCCCAAGAAAATTCTTGAAAAAAATTTACGCCAAATATTTCTATCTAATGGCAAGACCTCCAGTGAGATGTAACTATTTTGCACTGTGTTAAAAAAAATCTTTCACACAGTTCTTGAAACACAGCTTCGGTTTGTGTTGTGGTCTTGCACCAGATGTTAACTCATCATAAAGCACTTTCATTGGGATTCTACTATCGCCAGATCTAACAACGTGGCCTACTCATCGAAGTCAGTGCTTGTAGATGCGAGCTTTAGTGCTGACCATACCAGTATTTTGTTATATTTTTGTGTCTACAGCGTATGTAATCCAGTGAACAATATGAATGTCACGGAAGCACCATTTGTGAAACTGTTCGAGGAGTTTAACATGCCTGTGATAGATAACCCAGGTATCGCATGAACACAAGAGAATAGACAAAGCACATGCATTGCATACTATAATATTTGTCCCGTTTCTCATTCCTTTTTGATTCCAAAGACGTAATCTAAAATTTGCGAAAACACATCATCTAATGTGCAGTAGTGGTTACTTGTACTTCCCAAATATGGAAACTTATAGAGCATTTTAAGTTTTAGGCCATATACGTTAAACGGATGGTTCTATATAAGGAGATCTTGGAGATGGTTGAAATATTACTGCAGTTTTAACTAGGCTAATAGTTAATCTAAACGCTTTACGAGATATTCTATTCGTGAAGTTTTGCATATCTGTAACTGAACGGACCACTAGATCACAGTCATTAGCGTAAAATGATTGTGAATGAGAGGACTTCGGTCTTTGCAGCAAATCACCTGATGTTGAAAAACATTCATCAGGAGCGTCACATTATAAAGGCATCAATGAGAAACACAGAGAAACAGAAAAGAGTAGGAGCCATGAAATCACCCTGCTTAACACCATTTTAAACTTTTATTAGCTCAGATATGGTACCATCAATATTTACCCAAGCCTCCATATCGTTATGAAAGGATTTGATAATGCTAAAGTATTCCGAGCATCATAACGTGACAAGGATATTCCACAGAACAGTCCTGTTCACTGTATCAAAGGCTTTTGTTAAATCCACCATAACCTGATGCAGGTTCTGTTGATGGTCATAACACTTTGCTTGGATTTTTCGTGCTCTAAAGATCATATCAACAGTGCTTCGATTTGGGCGGACGTCACATTGTCATTCTGGTAAGATTAGGTTTGATATATCTAACGTAATTTACGCTGGGTATCCATCTTAGACTTTTATTGTATTGATATATAAACACATGAACGTATAGTATATGTTTATATCTGTTTTCATATACACTTCTATAATGCTTAAACGTTGTCTTAGTGCTACTGTCAATATATATATATATATATATATATATATATATACATATATATATATATATATATATAGGAACCAGTAAGACCCCGACAGCTGAGCTCAAGCCGTTTCGACGGCTAATTCTGGACTAAATGAACATTTATCCTGGTATTTAAATAGCCGATCTTCTCAAGGGGTAATTCCATATATGGTCAAAGTGATTGTCAAAAATCAGTAGTAATTCTGTGGTTGCAAATTAGTAGGGGAGATGGTGGCTAAACCTGCCAGTAGGAGAAAGAGGGGAGGGGGTGGAGTAGACCCAATCAAGCGTTGGTAGTGCCAGCTACAGCTGGGCATGAGGTCAAAGAAGATACAGGGGAGGGGGAGGGGGAGGAAGTCGGAACGGTAGGTAGAACAATGGGGGGTAGAAATAGGAAAGAAAAAATACTGAGAGTGAAGAAAAGCAAATAAGTGTAAAGAAAAAATTAAATTCTACGACCTAGGTGTCAGGCTATTGTTAGGCGAGAATAAAATAAAGAAAGAAAGAAAGAAGTAAATAAATAAATAAATAAATAAATAAGGAAATACGTAAAAGAACTAGGTGGGACGAATTAGGCAAGGACCCTTTTAAGAGGTATAAGTACGTAAATGATACGGTGACTGGTCAACAAAAGGGGCCAAAATACTAAAGAGACTACCACGAAATAAACAATAAAGGTTTCCATCCCGGGCCAGCAACGACCCAGTGCAGCAAAGTGAACTTGTACGACATAATAATTCTGAGTCCCGAGAAAAATATATACTAATGCTAACTCTAAAAGATCTAAAACAAGCTACATGAAAGTTCGTACGAAATAAAGGTAGAATACGGAGAAATAAGTTCAGAATCCACCCCGCCCAGAAGAAAAGCGAAGCAAGAAATACTGAAACGAAAAAATAAGGCATAAGTGCCACTAAGAAATATAGAGGGCACAGAGAATAGTGGGAGCGGTCGGAAAAGGGGGGCAAGTATCCGGGGTCTAAGCCAACTGCTATAAAGGGCTGCGTCCGCCAAATCTATCAAAGACTAGGGGAGGGGGGAGTGGAGTGACCGTAAACCCTCCATCAGGCTTATTAACCCAACGAAGTCCGACATAGGGAGAATCAGCAAAAAAATCCTAGACCGCGTGATACCAAAAGTCAAGCAACACACCCGACTTAGCCTATGGATCAACACCCAGGAAGTAATCTCCTGGTTCAGCAATATGGAGGATAAACGAGAAACTAAATTCATACAGTTCGACATAGAGAGCTACTATGCTTCAATCACCTTACCGCTACTTACTGCCGCCTTGGACTTCGCCGAAACACTCGTGCCCATCACCGACCAGGAAAGAAAAATCATCCTCCACGCCAGGAAGACAGTCTTACTCTTTGACGACTCTAAATGGATAAAAAGAGCTCCCGACTCACCCTTCGACGTCAGCATGGGCGCCACGGATTCGGCGGAGGTCACTGATCTTATAGGATTATTCCTAATAGCCAAACTCACTGATATGTTTCCTGCATTCGGTGGTGGATTGTACCGTGATGATGGGCTCCTTACCCTTAAAGGGTACAACCCCAGTAGTACAGATCGGGTCCGGAAACAATTAATCAGATTCTTCCGCGACTGGGGATTTAAAATAACCCTACAAACGTCCCTGACCCGAGTAAACTTCCTGGACGTAACCCTCGACCTCGAAAACGACCTGTACTACCCATACAGGAAACCTAATGACAATCTGCACTACATCCACCGCCGATCAAACCATCCTAGGAACATCACAAACAACCTGGTCAAAAACATCTCCCTCCGCATATCCCGTTTGTCAGCTAATGAGCGGATATTCGATGAACATGCGCCTTATTACAACCAGGCCCTCAAGCGGAGTGGTTTCCGGGAGGAAATATCCTACTGTCCAGATCCCATTAGCGGAACCAGCAGGAGACACCGCCGCTCACGCAATGTAACATGGTTCAATCCTCCCCACAACGCAGAGGTGACTACTCCCATCGGGAAACTATTCTTTAGGCTCATTGAAAAACACTTCCCATTACAACACCGCTACCACAACATAATTAACAAAAATACCATCAAACTCTCTTACAGCACTACACCAAACTTCGCACAAAACATCGTCTCCTCTAACAACAAAAAACTCAACCCCGATGGCAGAAATAACCTAAATAGCAGTGGAGAACCGACCAGGAGGTGTAACTGCCCGGATAGATCTATTTGCCCACTCGACAATAGATGCAGAGACCGTAATGTGATCTACCAGTGCAACGTGAGGACGGATACCTCCAACAAAGCCTATATAGGACTTACCGCATGTGACTTCAAGACCCGGCTATACCAACATAGACATACCTTCCGAAACCCGGCCCGGCGTCACGCCACTACACTTTCGGGCCACATATGGGACCTCAAGGACAACAACATCACCTATGATCTCACTTGGAGATTACTGTCCAGAGCCAATTCTTACACGGGAGGACGCCGTCCGTGCAATTTATGCTCGGAGGAAACTTTACAAATGCTGTTTTCGACGGACCAACTCCTAAACAAGAAAGATGAACTGGTTACTGCATGTAAACATAGATTGCGTAGGACTTACCTCGCCCTCAAACCCCATAATGACCCGGGGGGGTAGACTAGGGCTATAACACCCCAGTTGCCGATTTTGCAATGGGTAACCCCTGCTTGCCAAGGAAGACGTAAGATCTTCTTTGTATTCTTTTATCGCATCCTTTATTTCCTTCCCCCCTCTCTCCTTTGTCCTTCTACCCCAGCTCTTCTCCTTTGTCGGCGTCTTTTCTCGCCCACCCGAGGCTGCCCTTTGGCCCCATGTAGCCTTAGTACCCCCACTCCCCCCTCCCCTAGTCTTTGATAGATTTGGCGGACGCAGCCCTTTATAGCAGTTGGCTTAGACCCCGGATACTTGCCCCCCTTTTCCGACCGCTCCCACTATTCTCTGTGCCCTCTATATTTCTTAGTGGCACTTATGCCTTATTTTTTCGTTTCAGTATTTCTTGCTTCGCTTTTCTTCTGGGCGGGGTGGATTCTGAACTTATTTCTCCGTATTCTACCTTTATTTCGTACGAACTTTCATGTAGCTTGTTTTAGATCTTTTAGAGTTAGCATTAGTATATATTTTTCTCGGGACTCAGAATTATTATGTCGTACAAGTTCACTTTGCTGCACTGGGTCGTTGCTGGCCCGGGATGGAAACCTTTATTGTTTATTTCGTGGTAGTCTCTTTAGTATTTTGGCCCCTTTTGTTGACCAGTCACCGTATCATTTACGTACTTATACCTCTTAAAAGGGTCCTTGCCTAATTCGTCCCACCTAGTTCTTTTACGTATTTCCTTATTTATTTATTTATTTATTTATTTACTTCTTTCTTTCTTTCTTTATTTTATTCTCGCCTAACAATAGCCTGACACCTAGGTCGTAGAATTTAATTTTTTCTTTACACTTATTTGCTTTTCTTCACTCTCAGTATTTTTTCTTTCCTATTTCTACCCCCCATTGTTCTACCTACCGTTCCGACTTCCTCCCCCTCCCCCTCCCCTGTATCTTCTTTGACCTCATGCCCAGCTGTAGCTGGCACTACCAACGCTTGATTGGGTCTACTCCACCCCCTCCCCTCTTTCTCCTACTGGCAGGTTTAGCCACCATCTCCCCTACTAATTTGCAACCACAGAATTACTACTGATTTTTGACAATCACTTTGACCATATATGGAATTACCCCTTGAGAAGATCGGCTATTTAAATACCAGGATAAATGTTCATTTAGTCCAGAATTAGCCGTCGAAACGGCTTGAGCTCAGCTGTCGGGGTCTTACTGGTTCCTATTACCCACTCTACTACCTCAAGTATTGAGTACTTTGGTGCGTTATGGTCCACCTGGTTCCTTACCACATTTCCTTCGTTATATATATATATATATATATATATATATATATATATATATATATATATACACACACACAAATATAAATTCAGCGAGAATCGCATTTAGGCGGGTAGAAAAAGCGAAACGTAACGCAAATGCCGAGTCATGCTGGCAAGCGCTCCATGGGCTAAAAAGACCAGAGTAATAAACATAGGTTAAAAAGGCCATACAAACTGAGAAGGCGGTCAAGAAGCCATTAACCACCTAAACCAAAAAACAAGTCAAGCTAAACAGGTCAGACAAAATAAATGACATATTCATATATATATATATACATATATATATATATTAATAAAAGGAATTCCAAATTTGTCTGATTTACTCGTTTTATTTACAATCCTTTAAAATTATAATGATATTATAATGAAATAGTATGTATGGTAGAATATTAAATGTTAAGTGTTAATTGAACAAGTACTTTCATGCTTTCGCAATCTTCAGGTTCATATACAGTGATGACAGTCAAGTTTGCAATTTTCAATAGTTGTGTGTACATGCATGTGTTTGTGTGTGTATGTGCGCGTGTGTGTGCATGTGTGTACGCGTGTATGTACGTATAAGTATGTATATATGTATATATGTATGTATGAGCTGTGAGTCAGGTAGGGATTAAAGGGTTATGTCACCGTGTGTCGTAATATTCTGGGAGTATATAACTGCAATCTCCGCTCTCTGCATCCATTGTATGTTTTTTCATGTACTTTTATTAACAGCTCTTCAAATTTAGACCGTCAAGGGATGAGCACAGAGCAACGAACCAGCCTGAAGTTTTTGGTCCGACTGGGGAAACTCCATCACAAGCAATCGGGATACTGCAGCAAGTGTACAGAGATGAGAGGATGTCGCACTCACGGGTTTTCGAGTGGCACCAAAGGTAGACAACGACCCCAGGAACGGTAGGCCTTCAATGAACGGGATTGATGCCAACGTTGAGCGTGTGAGGCAGGTAGTGCGTGCCGATCGCTGACTGACTGTTCGACTGATCACAAGTGAGCTAGGCATGAACCGCGGCAGCGTTTGGAACATTATCTCTGAAGATTTGGGCATGCGGAAGATCTGCGCGAAGATGGTGCCGAAGCTGCTGAACGATGACCAGAATGAGCGGCGCATACAGGTGTGTCAGGACATTCTCGAGCGTCTTGAAACCGAACCAGACTTGCTAGGGAGAGTCATCACCGATGAGGAATCATGGATCTTCAAGTACGACCCGTTTTCTGGACGTAGAATCCATCAAGAGGGCCGTGACGATGTAGCTGCTGAGAATCCCGGGATAATCCTTCCAGGAGTTCATGGAGGCGTGGTGGAGAAAAATGGGAAAGTTCATTAGATCCCGGGATTATTTCGAAGGAGAAATGTTCTAGCTTGTAGTTTATTAGTTTGGATTTGAAATGTATGTATTTTTTGTGACCCCAGTTCTGTTTTATCAATAATTCCATTGCTATTATGAAAGAACTCTGATAGAACAGAGATTTAAAATGTGTTCAGCCGAAATATCATTGTTAAAGTGGCTAAGAATTGAGAATTTATCCCATCTCTCTACATATATGTCTGCCAGTGGTACACAGGACCCAGCATAGCCGAATGGTTCACATCAAAATTATTAGTTTCCGTGTTCAATCCTACATCATGGCATCTTGTACAAAGATCTGTTTTCACAGCCTCGGTTTGAGCCAAACCTCATGAGCTCTACTCATACCAAACTTTGTCCTTTGCTCTCACTGCTCATGCTAAAAAATATAAGGTTTCTCTTATTTAAGTTTATTTTTAATTAATTATTAATTTCGTTAGAGAATTGCTCGTGATTTCCCTTAGGCTTTTGTATTTCTTCCTCTAATTAAGATGTACATTTCAATTCATTATTTTTATACATCATTCAGTAAATCAAAACCTCCTTGATTTATCTTAATCCCCACCGTTGGTTTATAGGAACTATTTTATTTAGGTTGTAATTATATCTGACATTGTGGTGTAGGGGGGAACAGTGTAGAAGGGTGGTTAGATTAAATTATTAGTAACTAGTTATATACTCTCGCCAGAACAACTCTTAAACGTGACATCATAAATAGAAATATAATGTTTTCACATCATATTTTTTTTTATTTCAGATTCATTCATTCATTTATTCATTCACTCCTCAGAAGAATAAGAACAACAAGAAAAAATAAATTTTACTTAAAAAAAAAAACTATTTCGGAAGCAATAACTTCAACTGAATTAAGAGATTTTGGAAATATTTCAATACTTAACGATGTTAAAATCCAACTTAATTTTGAGTTACAATGAACTATTCATGTTTACCATTTAGCCAGCCAAAATTGAATTGCCCTACATTCTGACAAGCAGCATCTCGTTATATATTTTAGTTAGCCAGTATTTTATCAGCCAAAATGGCGTCGAATTGGTAGAAGGGTTAGAGAGTCAAATAAAGTATTTAATCTGGCTCCTCAAATTCTGAGTTCAAATCCTACCGGGGTTAACTTAGCCTTTCATGGACCAATAAATAAAGGACCAGTTTAGGGTGGGGAACACATGGAATCCTTAAAACAATTGTTAGGATATATTCAAATAAATATTCAGTCTCACAGTGCTCAGAATTCAAATACAACCGTGGTCTAGTTGGATGGGAGTCTTTTACGATTGCTTAGCTTAACACCACCACAAGATTAATTTTTTCTCATCTCATATATGTTCATCTCATATTTGGTCGTATTACATTTGGTCATCTCACATGTCATCACTTCACATAATGTCATATTACATATGGTCATCTCACGTTTGGTCATCTCTCATTTGGTCAGCTCACATTAGTTCACCTGATATTTAGACATCTCACAATTAGTCATCTCACATTTGGTCATCTTACATTTGGTCATCTTAAATTGGGTCACCTTATATTTGGACATCTCACATTTGATCATCTCAGAGATGGTGATATTACATTTGGTCAAATTACATTCTGTCTCCTTATATTTGATCGTCCCACATTTAGTCACCTCATATTTTGCTAACTTACATTTGGTCATCTCACATTTGGTGATCTTACATTTAGTCACCTCACATTTGGTCACTTTATATTTTTATAATAGTACGCTTTCCAGTGGTCACCTTACATTTGATCATCCTACATTTGGTCATCTTATATCTAGCCGTCTCACATTTGGTCACTTCACATTTGGTCATCTCACATTTGGTCACTTCACATTTGGTCATCTCACATTTGGACACTTCACATTTGGTCATCTCACATTTGGTCATCTGACATTTGGATACTTCAAATTTGGTCATCTGACATTTGGCCATCTCTCATGTGATCATCTCACATTTGGTCATCTCACATTTGGTCATATTACATTTGATCATATTACATTTGGTCACTTCACATTTGGTCATCTCACATTTGGTCATCTCACATTTGGTCACTTCACATTTGGTCATATTACATTTGGTCACTTCACATTTGGTCACTTCACATTTGGTCATATTACATTTGGTCATCTCACATTTGGTCACTTCACATTTGGTCATCTCACATTTGGTCATCTCACATTTGGTCATATTACATATGGTCATCTCACATTTGGTCACTTCACATTTGGTCACTTCACATTTGGTCATATTACATTTGGTCACTTCACATTAGGTCACTTCACATTTGGTCACTTCACATTTGGTCATCTCACATTTGGTCATCTCACATTTGGTCACTTCACATTTGGTCACTTCACATTTGGTCACTTCACATTTGGTCATCTCACATTTGGTCATCTCACATTTGGTCACTTCACATTTGGTCATCTTACATTTGGTCATCTCACATTTGGTCACTTCACATTTGGTCACTTCACATTTGGTCACTTCACATTTGGTCATCTCACATTTGGTCATCTCACATTTGGTCACTTCACATTTGGTCATCTCACATTTGGTCATCTCACATTTGGTCACTTCACATTTGGTCATCTCACATTTGGTCACTTCACATTTGGTCACTTCACATTTGGTCATCTGACATTTGGCCATCTCTCATGTGATCATCTCACATTTGGTCATCTCACATTTGGTCATCTCACATTTGGTCACTTCACATTTGGTCACTTCACATTTGGTCACTTCACATTTGGTCACTTCACATTTGGTCATATTACATTTGGTCACTTCACATTTGGTCACTTCACATTTGGTCATATTACATTTGGTCACTTCACATTTGGTCACTTCACATTTGGTCATATTACATTTGGTCATTTCACATTTGGTCACTTCACATTTGGTCACTTCACATTTGGTCATATTACATTTGGTCACTTCACATTTGGTCATCTCACATTTGGTCATATTACATTTGGTCACTTCACATTTGGTCATATTACATTTGGTCACTTCACATTTGGTCATATTACATTTGGTCACTTCACATTTGGTCATATTACATTTGGTCACTTCACATTTGGTCACTTCACATTTGGTCACTTCACATTTGGTCACTTCACATTTGGTCACTTCACATTTGGTCATATTACATTTGGTCACTTCACATTTGGTCATCTCACATTTGGTCACTTCACATTTGGTCATCTCACATTTGGTCACTTCACATTTGGTCATATTACATTTGGTCACTTCACATTTGGTCACTTCACATTTGGTCACTTCACATTTGGTCACTTCACATTTGGTCATATTACATTTGGTCACTTCACATTTGGTCATCTCACATTTGGTCATATTACATTTGGTCACTTCACATTTGGTCATCTCACATTTGGTCATCTCACATTTGGTCACTTCACATTTGGTCACTTCACATTTGGTCACTTCACATTTGGTCACTTCACATTTGGTCATCTCACATTTGGTCATCTCACATTTGGTCACTTCACATTTGGTCATCTCACATTTGGTCACTTCACATTTGGTCACTTCACGTTTGGTCACTTCACATTTGGTCATCTCACATTTGGTCACTTCACATTTGGTCATCTCACATTTGGTCATCTCACATTTGGTCATATTACATTTGGTCACTTCACATTTGGTCATCTCACATTTGGTCACTTCACATTTGGTCACTTCACATTTGGTCATATTACATTTGGTCACTTCACATTTGGTCACTTCACATTTGGTCACTTCACATTTGGTCATCTCACATTTGGTCACTTCACATTTGGTCACTTCACATTTGGTTATCTCACATTTGGTCACTTCACATTTGGTCATCTCACATTTGGTCACTTCACATTTGGTCATATTACATTTGGTCACTTCACATTTGGTCACTTCACATTTGGTCACTTCACATTTGTTCACTTCACATTTGGTCACTTCACATTTGGTCATATTACATTTGGTCATATTACATTACCAGAGAGAGAGAGAGAGAGAGGGGGGAGAGAGAGGGCGAGGGAGAGAGAGGGGGAGAGAGAGAGAGGGGGAGGGGAGAGAAATAGGTGAAGATAAAAGTCTGGTTTTCAATATATTTACTAACTGGTGGTTAAGTGGAGGGCCAAGTGTTTGTTCAGTATCTCAGTATCATTTGTAGACTGATGAACACAGCTAGGACGAGATAATTACACTTGGCGTTTAAGATCCATTCTATCTACAATTTTAAAATCGATCCACTTTCGTCAAGTCGGACCGAGGAAACAATGTTTCCGTTGATCTTTCCGATTGCTAATACTATCTATCGTCGCAACTCCAGGTAGAAGGAGCAACGTGAAATAAAGTGTCTTGCTCAAGGACATAACGCACCATGCGGTCTGGGAATCGAACTCACAACCTCACGTTTGCAAATCCAATTCTCTTACCACCCAAGAAAACCTAAAACCATTACTCTACTCAAGATAGAATTGAAGGTTTTGGCAAAAGTACTCACCAAGATGTTGGTGCTTATTGTCAGTAGTGTAGTCACAAAAATGTGTAATCTAAAGTAGATCTATCCACAATAGTCTCCAGACATACAATGTACGATAGAACAAGTCAAGAATAGATCAGGCTTCAGGTAATTCAGTACACAGGTCAATTGGATCAGTAAAATGTTTACAAGAAGGCAACGAATTGACAGAATCATGAAATCGTCTAAAATCATGCTTTGTGGTATTTGTTTCAGCTCTCTGCTCTCTTAGTTCAAATCTTACCGAGGGGTAACTTTGCCTTTCATCCTTTCGAGGTTGATAAAGTACCAATTCAGTATTAGTGTCGATTCTTCCTTTATATCTCCCTCACTTCTTCTCTATCAGTTACTCTCTCTCTCTCTCTCTCTCTCTCTCTCTCTCCGTATGTGTGGATGTGTAACTTCTAGTTGAGTCGTAGGGGGCGCCATATTGGTATGGTTGGTGTTTACCTTGGGGTAGAATGCCCTATCTCTATATGATTGTTTCCCAGACTGGTATGGTTGGTGCTTACCTTGGGCTACAGTGCCCTTATTTTTATAGGACTGTCTCCCAGACTGGTATGGTTGGTGTTTAGATTGGGGCGCAATGCCCTTATCTTTATATGATTGTCTCCCAGACTGGTGTGGTTGGTGTTTATTTTGAGGTACTGTACCCTAAGCTTTATAGGATTATCTCCTGTACTGGTGAGATCAACACAGTTAATATACATTTTAAACATCTAATTTTTAGGTTAAGGTGGGGATCAAAGAAGCTTGCTTGGAATGCTTGTAATAGAATAAACTACTCTCAAGTCAAATAAAGGTTAAGTGGTTTAGTTAAAGCTACTCAGAGACTTTACTTTTTTATTCGCTGGTATTCTCATCATAAAAAATCCAAATATACAAACAAACAAAAAATACCACACACCTTCATAAAAAAACAATGATACTCTATGCCTACCACAAACACCCCACCACCAAGAGAAAATCAGCATAGAAACAAAAAATCATAGAGTTTATTTTAGAAATTGTTTCCGACTTATGGCAACATATAGTGATATATATATATATATTCCTTGGTGTTTGTTTTTAAAAAGACATTCAGCGGAAATAGTTGATTTTGCTGCTGAAATGAAAAAATAAACAAGAAGAATAAGAAAAGTGGTATATATATATATTATCTCTATAGTTTCAGTGTTGCTCTTCCCAGGAGATATTTAAAACAAAGCAATACTATATGAGATATTTCATTTTTTTGTTTTTAAGAACAAGAAGGAAGTACATTCTGATATGATCATATATCAAGTCGGAGTTTTATTAATGTTGGTGAAAAGTTAGTGAAAGTTTTATCTCTTTTTTTTTTCCTTTCAATGATGGCGTAAATATTTGTGAAATATTGCTGGCTGTTTGACTTGATAAAGTGCCTCTCTATGAACCAGTATTGTGAGTTCGTATCTACTCACTGCTACCATAACACATACATTTCACTTTAACCTTTTTAACACCGACATAGCCAAAAGCAGCCTTTGATCTAAGAAACAAAACCACCCACTTTAAATGGCCCGTATTTAAATCTTCCAACATAATTTCATATAAGAACTATATGTTAAGTTATTACCTTAGTAATAGAATAATAAATAATTTTAGTAAAACAATCAAATTTCTTCACTAACTAATTGAAATCGAATGTATTTCTAATGGAATCCAGTCACGAAACGGTTAAATTAGCTGCGAAAATTAAAACAGATTGGAAAATCTCACCAATTAGTGCGACCACTGTTGTTGTAATATAGCCATCCCCACCCTTCAGGTCAGTCCTCATTGAGCAAAAGAACTACCCCAAAGCTAGATGAGGTACAGCTCATCATTTACGGCCCTATACATTCTGAGTTCAAATCCGATCGAGGTTAGCTTTGCCTTTCTTCCTTACGAGGTCGATAAAATAAAGCACCAGTAATGTACTGGGGTCGATTTAATCGACTTTCCCCTCCCCTTCAAATTGCTGGTCTTGTGCCTAAAGTAGAAACCATTATATATAAAAACTGCAATGATACTAACCAGGTCCCCGATCGAAGGATAATTATTTTGCTGTTCTACTCTCTACCACCGCAACTCATGAACCTTGGCATCTTCCATTTATCGCTACCAGTTACGTATTCTCTGCCCTGCTCAAAGGTTGTGTGTTGGTGTTATTCCTCGGAATAAGCCATAAACAATATATGGTGTAAAGTGTAAAATAGAAGAATCTATTGTAATCTCAGAGATTGATTTAAAGCAAGTCGTGGGTGTAACTTAAAAAGATATTTCTTCTCATCGGTCTTTAAACTGTATATGCAGACCTGCCAACCTTTAAAAAGCCAAACGGGGAGTACCATTAAAAAAAAAGTACCTCAGAACGGGGAGAAATGAGGCAAAATTGGGAGATTTTACATAATGAAAGCTATACCCATTTTCACAAAAGAAGACATCTCTCACCCACCCCAAAGTGGGTGGGAGATCTTCCCGTCGGACGAGGAGAGTTGTCAGGTCTGGCATAAAACATTTGCAGCATGCAAGGAAAATTCTAGAATAACAGGTCACTGGATTAGCTTTAATAAAATACACACGCACATACACACGAACATACACACACACACACACACACACACATACGCACACACACACACACACACACATACACATACATGCATACACACACATGCACACACACACACACACACACACACACACACACATATCATCATCATCCTTTTACGTCCAGTTTTCCAACCTTGCATAAGTTGAACCAATCTTTTCCAGCACAGCTTTCCTCCAACTACTGCATTCCTTCGTCATCTCCTCTGTCAGTTTCAGCATTTTGAGATCTGCTCTCACCACTTCGGCCCAGATCTTCATTGGCCTTCTTTACTGCTGCTTTCTTCCACTACAAACTAGCACTTCTTCACTTAACAATTATTATCCACACGTATCACATGTCCATACCAGTTATACTTGCACGTAATCACACACACAAACATACAATTATTTAACGATAAAAATGATTTTATTTATGTATAAAAACCCGAAACATTATCAGAGTAAAGAACTCAAGGGAAATAGTTAGCATTTTTTAAAGATGAAAGTGATTTCAGAGTATAACCAAATATAATGTTTGAAATTGTTGGTGGAGAGAATAGATATTTTATTCCATCTTGTCTTTTTGAAGTCAAAAGTCAAAATGGAAAAAAATAGAACAAGAAGATACATAGTAACAAGGATAGTCATTGAGGAGGTCACAGGGTCTGTGACGAAAGAGTTTTGTCAATTAACAGGACGATTAAACATTGTATACCGTTTTGTTCACACACACACACACACACACACACACACACACACACACACACACACACACACACACACACATACACACACACACACACACACATACATATATATATATACACACACACACATATATATATATTAGTAACCGGAGGGGTTTTTAATTGTTATATATATCTAATAGTTAACTTAGCAGCTAACGTATGCAATAAATTTACACTAGTGTGTATACAGGGTGGAAATAACCAGGACTGCATAAATGTGTATATAAAAATACATATTGATGATGATGATTATGATGGTGATGATGATGATGGAAATGGCATTGTTTGGCAATGTTTAACATCACAACATGTTTGCCGTGATGCCATGTCTATATATGCATTTATGTCATTTTGGTTAACTCTATACTGCATAAACATAGATATAAATTTATATACTTCATCTGCATAGTGTGAAATTTAATAAATCTTATTATTAACTACCAACATAAGCACTAATAATAATATAATAAAGGGAGGAGTGCGGGACTGCGTCCTGAATATATTTTGTTTATCCCGTTAGTAAAATAACTTGGATTACTTTGAATAAATAATAAATAAATATTGCATAATTTATGTATTAAATTTCGTAGCTGTTGATTAAATATATAATGATTGCTTATTTCAAGATTCACTTCTCTTAAAATGTTCAATAGTCTATACTTCCGGTTACATTTATTACATCGCTTATGTAAACGTTCATATAATTGCATCGTTATATAAGGTTTATATTTCTGTCGCTAACTTTCTCCTTTTTCGTTTTCATTACATTTCACCGTAATGCAGTTTATATATAATTGTTTCTACTTTTGGCACAAGGCCAGCAATTAACCAGTACATTACTGGTACTTTACTTTATCGACCCTGTAAGGATGAAAGGCAAAGTTAACCTCGACGGGATTTGAACTCAGACTGCAAAGGGACGTAACTATGTTGGAAAGCATGGCGTCCGACCCTCCACCGATACTGTCAATTCACCGCCCTTATGCAGTTTAAATATAATATCGTCTTTTTTAAATGTATCATGGGTTACTTTACTGATTACAGAAGAGAGTGTAACACAGTCTCTCTTCAATTTCTGTGCATATTGTCAATTACGATTTTATTTGATGTATCATATCTACATGCATGTATATTTGCCTATAAAATCAATATGACACTACACATGCTAGCAGAAAACCATCTGAAGGGTGGTTTTTCTGCTAATAATATATAAATTAAGACGTTTATTTCAATGATATTACTATATCTGGTAGGATTTATAAGGCCTTCTGTTCGAATTTCCTAGTGATTGTTTGGTGATGATCAGATCACAACAATGGTCGAATATCGATTAAAGGTATTCGCCATTTTTCCAATTTACACGAAAATACGTAAATTTGACAGGTTTGCATATTTATATAACTAATATGTATTTCTAGATATATATTTATGCAGTTTCGGTTGTTTCTGTCCTGAATATATACTAATGTAAATTTATTGCATACGTTGGCTGCTAAATTAACTATTATATATATATATATAAATATATATATATATATATATATATATATATATATATATATATATATATATATATATATATATATGCAAAATTTCTATTTAAATTGTTGGGATACAACAAGTAAATATTTTTATAACTGATATAAAGCACTCGACAAGTATTTGGAGTAGATATACGATATTAACAAATGGAAACTATATTTATAAAACCATATTTATTTCATTATACATATTTCAAGGATACCAAGTTAAATTATGGTATGCCTTTATCAGACAAAATACAATATATACCAGTTTTATAAATAAACATTGACGTACCCTTTCAAAATGCGACCATTACTTTTGGAAGACATCAGTAACGGTCGCATTTTGAAAGGGTACGTCAATGTTTATTTATAAAACTGGTATATATTGTATTTTGTCGGATGAAGGCATACCATAATTTAACTTGGTATCCTTGAAATATGTATAATGAAATAAATATGGTTTTATAAATATAGTTTCCATTTGTTAATATCGTATATATATATATATATATATATATATATATATATATATATATATATATATATATATATATATATATATATATATATATGCAGGGTATCCCCCAAAATGTATACACACGTCAATTAGAATGCTGTATAAGTGGGTATATGTTTTTGGGACACCCTGTGTATATATTTTGGTTATTTCATGTCAATTAATCCGTTACTAATTTCTCGATTGCCGACATGGATCAATACACACTTGTGTAAGTCTCTCGGCGTAGTAATTGTGAGGTGGCTCAATTTGTTTCTAGTACTTTTTGTAGTACACTAAATTTAAATGACTCAGTCATATATTGTCCCCAGTACATCTAGTGGTCTTCTCCTGAGCAGAAGGCCCTCATATGACATTTGACAGCACACATGTAAGAACATGGCCTTTTGCCTACATTGTAGTCCATTTGATCTCCCCCTCTGCTCCTTAAATGGGGGTAAACTCCAGTAATTATATGTGCTGTGGTCACTAGCTCTACTTGATTATTGACCGGGAAAATGGATGTTAAATGACGATAAGGATATAGCCTTGTGGTCTTTGGGAGGGCCATGGATATAATATAGTGATGCTGTGATGTTGACAAGGCATGATCTGTTAACCGTCTGGTCTGTAATCATGCATTATTCAATATCATCTGGCTGTGAGTCAAGTGCATTATTCACCCGACCCCAGGGAGCAGAGATGAATTAGGTTAAAGGCACTATAAAAGAGATTTATAACAACAGACACATCTTTAGGTAATTATCTATCTCGTCAGCAACAATTATATCTAATAATGTTATGCCAGCAGACTAAGACGGTGGGAAGGTGTTGATGATGATGATTTAAATTTGGCACCATTTTATAGTTGAGAACTGGACTACTACTACGACTACTGCTAGTGCTGCTGCTGCTACTGCTACTCATGCAACTTTTACTATTACTACTACTACTGCTGCTGCTGCTGCTGCTATTACCACTACCACTACTACTACTACTACTACTACTACTACTACTACTATTACTACTACTACTACTATTACTACTGCTGCTGCTGCTACTACTACTACTACTACTACTATTACTACTACTACTACTGCTGCTGCTATTACTACTACTACTATTTCTTTCCACATAATACATACAGGAATCGCAAACACAAAGTTCTAAAAACCTTTGCTAAGTACAAACCACTACCTCCCTACAGACAACTGACGCTGCAGACCTGGTCCGAACACGGAAGAACCGAACTCCCACTGTCATCGCCTCCATCTCTCTCGCCCTTCCCATATATCTGTAATGTGAGCAAATGGAGTCCCACGTGCTGGCCTCCCCACGGCCCCGGCGGACAGAATGGAGAAGGCGTTTCCCCGGAGGATAGTAAGCGAGATGCGCTGGAAGAGCCATTCCATCTCGCGTGGCTCACACCTGCGGCTCACCAGTTCAGCGCCTATGGTGGTAAGAAGCCAAGGACACCAGAAGTCTCCACTGTTACGGGCACGACCGCAAACCTGTGGGAGAGCGAAGTGTTGTGTTTTACAGAAAGAAAAGAACAACAAACAATAAGATCAAATTGATGATTTAAAAATCTTTGCATCATCTGGAAAGGAGATGAAGGTAAAACACAAGTGGAAAGCTCAGAAAGTTCCGTGGTGTGTTCTTGTGCATGAGTATTGTCCCACGTCCT
>OZ024741.1:167077442-167084942 GCA_964016885.1 Eledone cirrhosa | reverse complement strand
CCAGAGGATGGTAAGGAAGCACATTATTTCGCGTCTTTCAACAAAAATCACGGCAGGCCGTCGAGGGAGAACTAAAATTAACCACTCACTCCGACCCGTGGCTAGTCCCGAACAGTTGGATAAAACGCTACTGGAAGGTTACGCGCATCCGCCTAGAGGAGAGCAGGTCCTGTCCAACCGAGTCCGTCAAAGACCGACTTGTGGCTTTAATGCCACGTGGTGCCTCGGCCACTGGGGCTCATTCTTACGTGCTTTAAGACACGTGCCTTACTTCTGACAACAGTTTTAGTTGCAGTGGTAGCAGCAGCAGCAGCAGTAGTAGTAGTAGTAGTAGTAGTAGTAGTAGTAGTAGTAGTAGTAGTAGTAGTAGTAGTAGTAGTAGTAGTAGTAGTAGTAGTAGTAGTAGTAGTAGTAGTAGTGGCAGCCGTAGTGGTAGTAGCAGGAATAGTAGTAGTAGTAGTAGTAGTAGTAGTAGTAGTAGTAGTAGTAGTAGTAGTAGTAGTAGTAGTAGTAGCAACAGTAGTAGTAGTAGTAGTAGTAGTAGTAGTAGTAGTAGTAGTAGTAGTAGTAGTAAAAGCAGCAGCAGTAGTAGCAGCAGCAACAGTAGTAGTAGTAGTAGTAGTAGTAGTAGTAGTAGTAGTAGAAGCAGTAGTAGCAGCAGCAGTATTGCTCATAGTAGTGAAGTTTATATTAAGATGTGAAGAAACTTCATTTTGGAATTTCATTGTTTAAAAACCGAAAATAGGTGAAATCCATTAAAGTCAGTTAAACGTGTATTTATCAGCTAAAGATAAATATATGTATGAATCATACATATACAAACTCACACAGATACATATACACACACACACACACACACACACAGACACACACAAACACACACACACACACGTATACATATATACACATACATACACACACACGTATACATATATACACATATATACACACGCACACACACAAATACACACACACACACACATACACATATATACACACATGCTCACACACACACACACATACATACATACATACATACATACATACATACATACATACATACATACACACACACACACATACATACACACATACACTTGGAGCGACGTTAAAGTCAGTTGTACAAAGTGTATTTATCCCCTAAAATAAATATATGTATGAATCATATACATACACACATACGCACATACTTACACATGCACCATACATACTTATATACATGCTCCATACATACATTCATACACACACACTCACTCATACACACACACATATGGGCATGTGGCTCTTATTAACCCACTCAACGTAGTTTGTTTCATTTATACGAAATCCGATGTTAAACTAACCAACATCACGTTTTGTTACCAAACTTCACATTCATTATATAGTTTTTGTTTTTCGTATTGATGGACATTCAAGGTTTATGTTGTTGCTTAACAATTGCAAGAGAGATAGCAATAACAGGTTAACATGTTTTCTTCCGGAGAAAAAAACAACAGTTTTCCATTTTCTTTCTTTCTTTACTCTCATTTATCATTCTATTTCTTCTCCTTTTTCTCATTCTATCTTCCGACGATAGACTAACGTCCGAAACGTTCAGACATTTTTCCTATTATACCAAGCGTTAAAGAAATATATATAATCATTGTATCGTATTGTTTTTAGTGTTGAATTTTCCTTGTTGACCTTTCTCATATATGTATATATATATATATATCGATTATATCGATTCTAATCAACAAAACACGGTCGAGGTTAATTTTCAACCTTTCTATATTTATCGTTGTTGTGGTATATGTATGGCCACAGTCTTCGGTCGTTTTTCTTGGTGTCACACTTTTTAACTGTCGTGTTTACTTTGGACTATAATGAATTAACATATCGCTCCATTGAGTGCTTTGTGATTGCCTCAAACGACTCAAAAATTACCTGCTATATGGCAGCTACAACTTAGAGTTATACCTAATATGATATATATATATATATATATATATATATATATATATATATATATATATATATATATATATATATATGTGTGTGTGTTGTGTGTGTGTGTGTGTGTGTGTGTGTGTGTGTGTGTGTGTGTGTGTGTGTGTGTGTGTGTGTGTGTGTGTGTGTGTGTGTGTGTGTGTGCGTGCGTGTGTGTGTACGTTAATACTCATCATTTTCCATTTCTTAGAGAGTTCTAAACCCCACTATCAGGCTAAAATTTCTTTACTTCTAATTTCAAACTCGCTCGCTGTTTCAAAATAAACTTATATATATATATGGAAAAAATGAAACGAAATTTCATTTCTCACTCTTAATACGGCTGTTACTTAAATATAAGTATGTATACGTACATACATATATGTATACAGACGTACAGTAGTATGTATATATATATACATACATGCACACATATATATATGTACGTATGGGTTTACAGAATATTCATTATAATGTTCGGTTTGTTTGTAAACAAACAGCCCGATTTAAGCCGTACAGTGTTCAGCAACCATCGTTGCCCTTTTGTTCATCACTGACAAAGGAACGATGAATTAGTTTCAAGCTTATTGGCTATCGTCAGCATCGTATACCTTCCTGTCAGACGATTGAACGTTTGAAAGTATATACTTTCCTTATGCATATTAACGGCTGAGCAGCCTAATTTGCATATCGAGTGAGTTAGTCGGCCGGGCGCACCGAAAACGATAAATGGAAAAAATGAAACGAAATTTAATTTCTCACTCTTAGTACGGCTGTTACTTAAAATTAAGTATGTATATGTACATACATATATGTATACAGACGTACAGTAGTATGTATATATATATACATACATGCACACATGTATATATGTACGTATGGGTTTACCGAACATTCATCTTTTCAGCTTTTATTTTACTTCCCATGTGTGTGTGCGCGCGCGTGTGTGTGTGTGTGTGTTTTTTTTTCTATGGGAAGTAAAATAAAAGCTGAAAAGTTTTACCTGGAACCCTACTTCAGACCATGATCGGACTTCAGACCAGGACCACCACCGTCTATGATTCCTCCAACTAGGCCACCGAAGACAGCTACAAAAGTATACCATTCTATATGTAGCTGTGCCCCCCCCCCCCTTCATCTCCCGGCAACCAATATTTTAGACCCAGTCCGCCACTGTATGTATATATATATTACAAAATTGTAAAATTATAAAATTAAATTGTTTTGAATACCAACTACAAGTGAAGTATACTTTTCCTTTTTTCAAATATACTTAATTGTACCAAGGATTTCACACATTTTCAGTTTTTTCTATATAAAAAAAAAAAAATGAAAAAGATTACATGCACCTCATGACCAGGATTGAAACCAAGGCCAGGATCTCCCCCGTCTCCTACCGCTAGTTCACTGAGACAATTACGAAAGATTTATAAAAATTCATATTTATAAACCTACTTTCAAAATTTTCAAAACAAAATCCTGTGGTGTCATTCATGACTTTTTTTAATGTTATTGCTCCTACTTAAGGTCGACTTCTAAATCATTTGGGTATTCCATAAACTACATCCTCTTTTTGTTTCTCATCTATCTAGACTATATTTTAACTTGTAATCCATGTTTCATTTCTGTTGCACCCCATTCCCCCCCCCCTGTCGCTCTTTCTCTCTGTGATATTTGAATCTACTATGATTTGGGCTTACTTTATTCATATATATATATGTTTTTGCATGTCAGATTCAAACTTACAATGATTGGCATTATATACCCAACGGCATTTTTAAAACTTGATCTCCATTCTCTCGGTTACTTGCTTACATGTACCATTGTCCCGTGTTCCCCCTTCTATCGGTAGGTTATTTTTCCTTTTTCTTCTTTTTTTCCTATTTTTCCCTTTTCTTTCCTTTTTATTCTTCTCTCTTTCTTCTTTTCTTTCTCTCCCCCAAGGCCTTTTGATAGATAAACGGCTATGGGCGCGCTACGGATAGATGCATAGTTAATAATGCACCGAAACATCTGTGACCCGTAGTTAAGTACTGACGAAGAGAGACTGTCTACTTCTTGTTTGTGGTCCCCTTACCTTCTAACACCCGTTATCAGTAACCACACAGGCCTCATCCATATTTTTTATATTTACTGCTGTAACCTTCTCACCCTCTTCTCTACCTATCTCGCTCGATTCGTTGTGTCTGGCGAATTCATTAATCGCCACACCTTCGATCAACTCCTTCCCTTTCTCTCTCTCTCTCTCTCTCTCTCTCTCTCTCTCTCTCTCTCTCTCTCTCTCTCTCTCTCTCTCTCTCTCTCTATTGATCTCGCCTGGTCGTCCACGTGCGTTCTAGACCTGTTTAGATTAACTCCCTTTCCCTCCACCTCCACCTCTCTCTCTCTATCCCTCTCATTCACCCACTCTGCCCTCTACTCTCTCTCACTTCCGTTTCCTCCGTCTTTCTCTCTTTCTGTTGTGATTTCGTTGAGGTTAGACGTGTGGATACCTAGCTGCGTTATTATTTACCCCGGGCTTAAGCCCAACGGCTATTTTTTAACTTGATCTCCATTCTCTCGGTTACTTGCTTACATGCACCATTGTCTCGTGTTCCCCCTTCTATCGGTAGGATTTTTTTCTTTTTTCTTCTTTTCTTTCTCTCCTTCGTGGCCTTTTGATAGATAAAAGGCTATGGGCGCGCTACGGATAGATATATAGTTAATAATGCGCCGAAACATATGTGACCCGTAGTTAACTAATGACGAAAGGAGACTGTCCACCTCTTGTTTGTGTGACCTTACCTTCTAACACCCGTTATCAGTAAACACACAGCCCTCTTCTCATCCATATTTTATATATATATATATAGCTCTATATATATAAAACGGTAGATGTCTGTCTGTGTGTGTGTATGATTTCTATGCATTTCCACATTTCTCTACCGATTTTGATGATTTTTTCCAATGTGCTCCAAATTTACCAGGGCAGGTCAACGCGTAATTATTTTTGCCAAACATTTCCTGCTTCTATGAAAAATATCGATAAAACTAAATACATGCTGTAACCCTCTCTCTTACACGTTTCATTCCTCTCACTACTACCATCAAACATATATGAAACTACATACATGTTGCAACTCTCTTTAAAAGGTTCATCCTTTCCTCTACTCCACTCTCAATCTCCTCTGCAACTCTCTTTAAAAGGTTACTGCCTCCGTCTACTACTCTATCACCATTACAATTTAGAACAACGACAAAACTTCTTTTGAAGGAACGCGACACAAACTTTGAAGCCTAAGCAACACAACAACCATAGCTTTACTCTCTCCGTCGCTCTTCCCTCTCTCTACAATAGATCATTCCCCCTCTCTATAATTTAACTGCTTTACTCTCTTCATGCTTCGAGGTTTAACACTAGCTTCACTCTATCCGACGCTCTTCTCTCTCTATATAATAGATCATTCCCCCTATTCGTTCGGGAACGCGAAAAAAACTTTGATAACTAAGCAACACATCATTTTATACAACAACAGTCATAACGACATACTTTCTCTGTCGCTCTTCACTCCCTATATGACAACACTGCAGAGAGAGAAAAAATGTATATGATCAAATGGAGCATTCCGTATATTCCCCCTCTCTATAATTTAACTACTTTGCTCTCTCTGTCGCTCTTCACTCCCCATATGACAACACTGCAGTGGAGCGTTCTGTATTGACATACGGCTTATCTGGGGCATTTTCAATCGGTTTATTGCAAATAACAACCCGCAAAATAACACTTCATATAACAGATTAATGCTGTAGTCATATGAATCAGAATGTAACCCGTGAACTTTTTCCTGGCAAAATTATTCGAACAGACATGACCTCATTGCCAGAGTGTTCAGACTGAAACTGGCTAAACTCATGGCTGTAATGAAAAAGGGTCAGGTATTTCGAGCTGTAAAATGTGGCATGTTCACCGTCGAATGGCAAAAACGAGGGCTGCCACATGCTCACATTTTGATTTGGTTAGCTGATAAAATCAATTCAAATGCCATAGACAGTTTCATTTCGGCTGAAATCCCTAACCCAGCAACTGACCAGGAATTACATGAAATCGTCAAAGGTAACATGATTCATAGTCCGTGTGCGTCGGGTCCTAATGAGCATCACGCGTGTCTGAAAGGGGGGGTCGTGCAGTAAGGGATACCGCCAAAAATTTGTTGACGAGACTCAGACTGGTGGCGACGGGTACCCCTGTACAGGCGGAGACGGCCCGAGAACGGTGGCTTCACCACAACAGTAAGGGGAGGTCAAGTCGACAATAGATGGGTGGTCCCTTACTGTCCGCTTCTCTTGAAGATGTTCAACGCCCACATCAACGTTGACTTTTGCAACTCCGTCAAGTCGATAAAATACATATGCATATATGTAAATAAGGGCTCTGATGCCGCAATGTTCGCATTTCAAGCTGAAAATAGAAGGAACGAGGTCAAAGAATACGTGGCGGGGCGGTACATCACTAGCAATGAAGCTTTTTTGGCGCCTATCGTACAGCTTGCGGTACATTTGGAAAATGGGTAAAGGGTTTACTTTACAGACCAAACCGCCGCCAAGTTGGCCGCCGATCCGAAAGAGACCACTCTGACTAGTTTCTTCAAACTTTGCCAGTTCGATACATTTGTGCAAACAATTATGTACCCCCAGGTTCCATCCCACTTTATATGGTCGAAAAACACTTGGGTGCAAAGAAAGTCAGGTCAGGCTGCTGAAAGACATCTTGGTGAAAAATTTGACAGCTGCCTTGGAAGGGTTTACACTGTGCCCCCAAGTCAGTATGAGTGCTTTCATCTCCGCCTTCTTCTGCATGAAGTTGTAGGCCCACAAAGTTTGCAGGACATCAAAACTGTTGATGGAGAAATATGTGATACGTACCGGGAAGCCTGCTTTAAGCGTGGTCTTTTGGAAGATGATTCGCAATGGGATTCCACTTTAGCAGAGGGTGCTTTGTTGAAATCACCTAAAGGTCTACGGGAACTCTTTGCTATTTTACTTCAAAAGTGTGAATTGGGTGATCCCAAATCTTTAAGTCGTCCATGCTGTGGCTCCAGGTGAAGAGTTTGTACATGAGCACAAATATGCGCGCTCATTTGCATGGTGACAACATGTTTGCAGCATTTGCTCAGAATATTTTAGCACTTGGTGAGGGCAAGGTCCCTGCGGATGACAAGGGCTGTATAGCAATCGACTCCCTGTGCAACATTGTGAGCAGCCCTTCTGACCTTTGGGAAGCAGTTTTTCCTAATGTCTCATCTAACTTTAAAAACCTCGATTGGCTCAGCGAAAGAGCCATCCTTGCTCCGAAAAATACCATGGTTAATTTTATTAACGAGCAGCTGATTTAGAAAATTCCCGGTAAAGAACACATCTTCAAATCTATCGACCGGACGTCAGACCCCGACGATATCGTTAATTATCCGGTTGAGTTATTAAATTCCCTTGAGCCACAAGGGCTCCCACCTCACATTCTTAAGCTTAGGGTTGGCTGTCCCATTATGCTAATAA
>OZ024741.1:167054942-167067442 GCA_964016885.1 Eledone cirrhosa | reverse complement strand
GCATGTATGTATATATATATACATACTACTGTACGTCTGTATACATATATGTATGTACGTATACATACATAAATACTTACATTTAAGTAACTGCCGTACTAAGAGTGAGAAATGAAATTTCGTTTCATTCTATTCCATTTATATATAAACACTTTAAAATATACAACTTTGTAGCTTCGAACCTGGGGCAGTTTCAGGTGGTTTGATATGAAAAGAGTTAAAAGAGTACCCTCCTCTGCAAACATCCGGGTTAAGTCTCTGGTTTGCGAGTAAATACCTTCCTTTCACACACCACTCTCATAAACCCTGAAACATTTTACGAGCATGGGCTTTTGTCATAAAACAAAATGTATACTTACACATCTAGTTACACGCCTACATTTACGCATTTACATTTTCACTCATACATTTACGCACGTACATTTAAAGATCAATATTTAGGCGCCTACATTATACACCTACATTTCAACACCTACTTTACACAGGTACATTTCACGCCTTCTTCTTCGCTAAGGCCTGAACTCCTGAGAGTCGTAGGTCATCTTGCTCATTTTAAAACATGGTGAAATTCATTATATCTCGGTATGAACATAACTTCTCTCTCACACACACATACTCTCTCTCTCTCTCTCTCTCTCTCTCTCTCTCTCTTTATCTCTCTCTCTCTCTCTCTCTCTCTCTCTCTCTCTCTCTTTATCTCTCTCTCTCTTCCTCTGTGTATGTATGGCTGTGTGTACTGAGTGTTTATTCAATACTTGTTTTTATGACAGATTCTACATAAAACATACATAAATGTGTGTGTGTGTGTGTGTGTGTATGTGAGAGAGAGAAAGAGAGAGAGAGAGAGAGAGAGAGAGGGAGAGGGAGAGAGAGAGTTTAGTCTTTTAGTAAACAAACAGCTTCAGTAGAAATCAATGGTATGAGATTTAATCTTATAACGTTGAGTACCTCACATTATTTATATACCTGGTTGACTTTGCCTTTCATCCTTACGGGGTCGATAAAATAAAGTACCAGTAATGCACTGGGTAATTGCTGGCCTTGTGCCTAAAGTAGAAACAATTATTTATATACCTGGCGGTGGATTGGCAGTATCGGTAGAGGGTCGGACGCCATGCTTTCCAGCATAGTTACGTCCCTTTACGATCTGAGTTCAAATCCCGCCGAGGTTGACTTTGCCTTTCATCCTTACGGGGTCGATAAAATAAAGTACCAGTAATGCACTGGGTAATTGCTGGCCTTGTGCCAAAAGTAGAAACAATTATTTATATACCTGGTGCTAATTTAGGAAGGAGATAGTGGTTAGCTCGAAATATTTCTCTAGACCGTTGACCCTGACTAGTATACAAAATTCTAATTTATATTTCTGAAAGACCAACAAAGATGACAGACATTGTATTGATAAAATACGTGTAATGAGGAAACTGAAAAACAGTGTTAGAAGTCTACACTGACTATATGAAAAACTGGCTGGAAGTGTTGAAATATCTGTAATTATAACTAACGAAACACACACAGACAGACATTCGAATAAACACTCATTATTAGTTGTGCAATATGTATAAGCACTCAATAACTATCGGTGGAGTATTTTATTTTACAGCAAAATGTTTTCCCATAACTTCAAAGTTTTTCCTGTTGTCTGACAAAGTCGACTACAGTCGAAACTTCGAAGTCACTGCTAAGCTTTTCTTTAAAGAATATGCTTCTATTCCAGTTGTTCAAACAACGGAATAGCCTAAACTCGTATTCTCTTAACGTACCGTATTTCCCGGCGCCGAAGACGCTTCGTCCTCGAGGACGCACCCTAATTTTGACAACCAAAAATTAAAAAAAAAAAAATAAACAAACTTCGGTCTCCAGGACTCATGGTAGATTTTTTAGACTTATTTCAGGGGAAAAGTAGCGTCTTCGACGCCGGGAAATACGGTAATTCCCAGGGAGATTCAGTGCGACACACAGGGTGACTAGTCTTGCCCTTTGTATTACAGGTACAGTCCATTAAACGGGTTTCCAAACAGTTTCAGTCTACCCAATTTAATTCACAAAGGCATGGATCGACACGAGGCAGTAGGATCGAGCTCTGGACTTAATGATCGCCAAACGAACTTTTTAACCATTCGGCTATACAAGCTTGATTTAAAGCCAATGGTTTAGAGCATTCAGTCCGTAGACGAGTTATGTATAATCAGTTACAACAAGTGGTATATGAAGATACATAAGTTTCGTCTGAGACGAAATGAGTTGGTGTTAAACCCGACGAAACTTGTGTCTGCGTATGCCTCTGTTGTAACTGATTATATATATATATATATATATTGATTTCTACGGACTAGGATGAAGAAAGATTGGATATATTTTATCTAACAATTCTTCAAACTTGCAATTTTATATAGCTCTGATTAATAATTATTTGCTTAATTAAATTTTTCATTGAGCCACACCATGAAAGGTAGCCACACTCATATGTCTATCTGTGACTATGTCTAAATATATGTCTACATATATACATATATCCCTATGAGCCACGTGATGATTCTTAGCCATTTTTTAATTCATTTCTGGTGGTGATCACTGTAGAAATTTTAGTCCAAACCTGAGGGAGTCTCTTGATAAGCTCTAAGTCTCATGGATAATACCAAGATTGAACATATCCACAAAGTACGAGCTAAACTATCGATAGTCGGGACTAGAGGAATTTTGGTAAAGTTTATATGCATTTTTTCTTCTAACTTACATTTTAGACTTAGCTCTGTTTAATTGATTATTTGTCTAGTTAATTTCTACGGGATAAAAGGAAAGACTGGATAAATTTTATCTGACTGTTCCTCGCAGAAAATAGTCTGTATCATTTATCTATTATTTCTTCGAATTTACATTTTAAACTTATCGCTCCGTTTAAATGATTATTTATTTAGTTGATTTCTACGGACTAGGGTGAAGAAAGATTGGATATATTTTATCTAATAATTCTTCAAACTTACAATTTTATATATACTAGCTGACGTACCCAGCTTCGCCCGGGTAAACAGATGATAAGAGAAGACAGGTATCTGTCAAGAATCAATCTGGTACCATTGCAAAGACCCATTTTATGATTGATATTTCTAAGCAATATAATCGGCATACCCCTTTTCAACCTCAAAATATGTGGGTGAAATCCGGGTATTTTCAGATACTCAGTCGGAACATCCATATCGTTCTGCTGATTAGGCACCATTGCATCCGCACTGACGGTCAACCATTCCTCTCCAGAAAACATTCCGGCTATTTGTGAATTTATTTCATCGACCGTTGCATTCGTATGAGTTAGAATAACGCGTTCTGATATCCAGGAGATATTCTGCCAAAAAGCATTCAAATTAGGGAACACCCAGTCAATCAATGCTTGGCGGTCCAGTGGCATAACCAAATGATCTGGGATTTTTACAGTCTGATTATCACCAACGTATGTGGACACTCTGCTCGTCCACCAATCTGAAAATGACACGGTTGCCATGATCCATTTTTAATATCATCCGTTCGCCTTCTAGCTTCTTTACTGGAGTGAGGGGCACTTTGGCGACACATTCTCTGAACTTCTGTATTGCGCTGGCGCTGTTCAGCCAGCTCCTCTTCATCCATCGCAGCATGCCGTTGCTGCTGAATTCCGGCCATCTGCTGATGATGCTCAGCCAGTTCGTCTTCAACCATCGCAGCACGCCGTCACTGCTTGACTCCAGTGTTTCGTTGGCGTTGTTCAGCCAGCTCCTCTTCATTCATGGCGGCACGTCTTCGCCTCTGAAGTTCGGCGTTCCGATGGTGCTGTTCGCCCCGTTTTTCTTCATTCCTGGCTGCACGCCGTCGCCGCTGTAGTTCACTGTTTGATAAAGTGGAATTGCTTTTATTATCAGTATTCATTTCGAGCAATTGTCAAAAAATGACACAATAATAAATATAAAATATGTCCGTCAATGTAAAAAAAGGTCCCTATTTACTCCCTTCACAACTCTGTGTATGTTAGACTGACAGACAGGCACACAGACAGATAAACTGCGTGGCGATTGTGGAACGCCGCACGTACACACACATACACGCATGGAAACGCACGCACGCAAACTTACACACGCACCCGTGCACTTACACACACGCACACACTCACACATGTTGATAGTTTTTACTTTCTGTGGAACGCTGCACGCACACACACATACACATACGCGCACGTACATACACACGCGCACATGTTAATAGTTATTGCTTTCCTTCCCCTCTTATTTCCACACACATTATACACACACATGTCTCTACACTGACACATATACATAGTGTATCCAACACAGCGTCCACTTTGCCTCTCTGTTTCTTATTCTCCCCTCTCACTCGCTCATTGGCATCATGCATATTAATTTAAGTTTGGCGTCGTTGAGGTGGGCGGAGTCGTTTGAAACCTATGAACCAATGATAATCGAGAATTATGACACACGGAATACTGACATTGTTGAAATTAATATATATATATATATATATATATATATATATATACGGGATAACAGATTATTGTTATAGGTAGTCCACTTAGGTGTAGTCCAGTTAGGGTACTCTGAGTAGTGGACGATATCAACGCTTGGCTAAGTTTGACCCAACAAGGCGTATTGGTGATCGAATGAAGCGAAAACAGGCGGGTAGTGATCTCTAGACCTACCAGTTCAGAGAAACAATTGTCAGCAATGAGATTAAAAACCTTTTTTGTATAGCAAACCGTGTCACTCTTCTTTCCTGATTTATATATATATATATATATATATATATATATCGATATATCGAGAGAGAAAGAGAGAGAGAAAGGATATTTTAAAATTAGAAGGTAAGATCAAGGGAAGTAACTCTTAAGGGACCACAGTCAAAATTGAATAAAAATAGAAGAAAAAATTTGTTTTTTCGCTGACTCAAAGAATCCAGTTTCCTTGATATTCAAAATAGTCAGTAAATCAAAGTATCCTTCTAGAACTGTTAATCAGGTCTAAGCCATTTGTACACAAAATATATTTCTTCTCGTGAAGACACCTACCAAAGCAATCAAGCCATGTGTTGAGGCAGTATTTATCTGGCGCTAGTTGTGAGAGCAGAAAAAATAAGTTGAAAATGCAGTTGGAGTCTTTAAGAATGTTTATTTACTGTTGTAACCTATAACTTTATAAGTTTCATGATTTTCAAAAGTTAAGAGAGATGGAGAGATGTGTAGTTCTGTCATCGTGTAACCTGAGGTAAAGACAGTCGTTAATATTGGAAATATTAGCAATATAACAGTGGAAATATTAACGACAAATAGAAACATAAGAGGGGATCTGACGTTTTAGGTTAAATCATTTATCAAAGTAGAATAAGAAAAGAAAAGAATAAGAAATAAGTGTAGCAACGATACCGAACTGAAGAGCAGATGTGATTTATGAGTGTGTGTGTGTGTGTACATGAACATGCGTATATATATATATATATATATATATATATATATATATATATATATATATATATATATATATGTGTGTGTGTGTGTGTGTGTGTGTGTATACATGAACATATGTATATATATATATATATATATGTGTGTGTGTGTGTGTGTGTTTTCAAACTGGTAAGAGTTATTTGCATTTCATCGAAAAAATTACTCAATACTGTTAAGGAGAGTGCAATATCATTAGTTATAGAAGTGCCTGTGGGAGATGTCACTCTGAGTTATTTATTTCTGGAACACGGATCTGACAACCTTGAACTACACTTTGAGTAGGGACCCATATACACTCCATATTGAATAAATAACATACACATACACACATGCACACATACATACATACATACATACATACATACATACATACATACATACATACATACATACATACATACATACATAGATAAGATAAGAAAACACCAGGAAGAGACATGATTGTCGGCTACTGGTACAAAAAACTAATATTCTATCGGAGGTATCTTACTGACCTCTACCAACAAGTTCTTAAGGGAGATACACTTATACCAGAATGGTTGACATTAGCACAAACGTTACTGGTCCCCAAGAACAAAGACACCCACTTGGCAAAAAACTATCGACCCATTGCATGCCAGAACCTGATGTATAAGATGCATACAGCCTGCCTGAACCTATTCCTCCAAGATCACTGTGAAAATAATAACATCATCACAGATGAACAAGCAGCTGGAAAGAAAAGGGTTTGGGGATGTGCTGAACAACTCCTAATCAACAAAACTGCGATGTCGGAGGTGCGACAACTTAGGAGGAATATGACTACAGTCTGGCTGGACTACAAGAAAGCTTTCGATTCTGTTCCCCACTCTTGGATGATAGAGGCCCTCCAACTTGCTAAAGTCCCAGACATTATTGTCAGAGCCATAGAGAGGCTGTCTTCTTCTTGGGCTACTATCCTAAGGTTAAAGGCAGAGAGGGAGGACTCTATTTTCACTGATAAAATAAAATATTGCAGGGGTATATTTCAGGGGGACAGTCTCTCTGTGATATTGTTCATCTTGTCATTAAACCCCTTGTCCTTTCTGCTCAAGAAATGTGAGGGATACATCATTGGCTCACAGGAGGACAGAAATACGAACCTAACATGGATGGGATGAAGAAAAATCTTGACCTGGTTACAACGTTCTCAAAGGATATAGGAATGGAGTTTGGCCAAGATAAATGCTCATACATGACTGTAAAGCGGGGAAAAACAACAACCCAATCTAGCAGCATTGTCATCAATGGTCTAACTGTTTCACCGATATCTGATGAGGACTGCTACAGATACCTGGGGATAGATGAGAACATATCCTATAATGGTATCTGTAATAAAGAACGCGTAACCAGGGAATACTACACCCGATTAAGAAAGATCTGGTCATCGGAACTCTCTGCGCAAAACAAAACAGTGGCTCACAATGTGTTTGCTGTGCCTGTCCTAACACCAACATTTGGAATACTCAATTGGACAATAGACGAAATCCGAGCAGTTGATGTTGGAACTCGAAAAATACTGAGCAACACCGGAAACTTCCACATCAACAGTGACATAGACCGCCTTTACTTGAAACGTAAGCAGGGAGCAGAGGCCTAACATCAGTCCAGACAACATTTGAATGTCGCATCATATCTCTCCGACAACATCTACGAACCTCGAAGCGTAGGAGCCCGTTTCTCGAGCAACTCTATCTGCATGAAACAGATAAGATCATGAGAGTTGGGAAGGAACTCCTTGAGAGATATTCCCTGTGTGATAATCAAAAACTCACACCCAGGGATGTCGCTCAGCAGTATCGCAGTGAATCCATGGATGAAAAACTGCATGCCTATCAGCAAAAAATCATGCATGGATATGTTGCCAGGAAGCTCCAGAGTGAGAGTAATATAGATAAGGAAAGTAGTCTATCTTGGACCAACAACCGCTATATTGGCTCCCACTTTGAAGGATACGCTTTTGCAATTCAAGAACAGGAGATTAGCACGAAATACCTGATTCACAAAAGAGATAGGGATGCAGGCAAAACACCTAGATGTGATAACAAATGCAGACTCTGCAGAACTAACATCGAGGATATCACCCATGTCATCAGCAGCTGCCCAAAGATGTCATCGCGGTACTATTTACCTATGAGGCATGATGTAGTGGCCAAAACACTGTACAATGCAGTTCGTAAAAAAGATAGCCCCGATAATAAACACATTAAAAGCTACAACAATGTGGAAGACATCCATGTACATAATATGAAAGAGTACTGGTGAAATGTTCCAGTAAAAACCCCAATAAAATGCAGGCATAACAGACCAGATATTATGATATGGGACAGGGAGAAGAAAACATGCACAGTAGTGGAAATTAGCTGCCCAGCAGATGCCAATATAATATCAAAGATTAGTGAAAAGGAGAATATTTATGCAGAACTGATGAGAAATCTGCAGATACTCCACCCTGATTACACCTTCAGATTTATGCCTGTGATTATTGGGGCACTGGGATATGTTAGTAACTGCCTCAATACAAATCTTGAGAAGCTAGGCTTCACAGGAACAGAAAGAACACAACTAGTTTGGAAACTACAAGTACAATCCATTAATGGAACAGTAAAAATATGTAAAACATTCCAAAGATTTTGCATCTAATAACTGCATATACACATGTACAGATACAAAGCATACACACATGCTCACATACAACTCAAAACATACACATCCACACATACAATAACATCCATATCTACACATGCATGCATGCAGACATACATACATATCTACTTAGTTGATGTTGTGTAAATTCCAATGAGAGAGTCTTGTGTCTATGTTAGAAACCGACTCTCTCTCTATTGGTAAAACTTTGTGAAATTATAAAACCAGAAGAACATACATACATACATACATACATACATACATACATACATACATACATACATACATACATACATACATACATACATACATACATGAGGATTGCAGCGTCTTCACACACGAGTGTCGTCTCATATTGATTTTTCATTGTCATCCCATCCGCGTCCATGACTTTGTAGATGATTTTGTAGACCAGCTGTAGATCTGCATGGTTTACGACACAGGGGACAGAAGAGAGTTGGGCTTTTCACAGGATTTTGCGGGATGCAATCTTTATGTACCACCATGTGTGTTTTTTAGTCCAGAACTAGTTCTACACATTTTGTTGCATATCACGCACGTTGTTTCAGCAAGTCTTTGTTGAATGGTGTTGCCGGTGATTGTTCTTTCATGTGACCTCAGGTGATTAACGTAACCAGCCTTTGAGAGGAGTACACCTTGACATAATTTGCATGTCCAACTACTGATGACTTCTTCAAGACTGTGAGCACAACCCTTCCAAATTGACGCTTCAGTAGTTTATGTTCTAGACGACATTCTTCAAAAGTTTTTCTACTGTCCTTTATGCGATTTCTCCCCTCATCCCTATTTAGTACTATCTCCTCCCAGTTGTCTATATCAAATGCCAGCTCTTTGAGGTTGCTCCTGATGCTGTCCTTGTACCTCATTTTTGTTTTGTATTGAGGCCTTTTTCCAAGATGGAGTTTACCATAAAATAGTTGTTTTGGAATCCTGCTTTCTTTCATGCGGACGATATGTCCTATCCAGCGCATTTGAGAAAATGTTACTAGAGACTCAATGCTTGGACATTCCGCTTTGACAAGGACATCTATGTCAGGAGTTCTGTCTTGCCACTTGATGTGGAATATACGCCTTAGACATTTCTGCTGCAAACGCTCAAGAAATTTTATGTTTGCGGAATAGCGTCCAGCTTTCAGAGGAGTATAACAGAGCAGACAGAACACATGATCTATACACATACACCTTGGTATTGATGGTAATGTATTTTCCAATTTTCAGAAAGTAACAATGGCCTTCTGGATGCACAGATGTATTTCAGCATCCAGGGAACCATCAGTTGACAGTGTGCTACCCAAGTAGACATTGTTCTACTACTCCCATCCTGGTTCCATCAACCATGATATTGTGTTCAGTATATGGTTCTCCAGGAGCAGGGGTAAACATTACTTTGGTCTTTTTAAGGCTGATTGTAATCCCAAATGGTGTACACGAGGATGAGTAAACGGTCCCTACGGTGCTGCATGTCAGCTTCTGTGTGTGCTAGGAAGTCAGCATCGTCGGCATAAAGGTCTCTGATCAAAGCTTGAAAAGTTTTTGTTTTGGCATTAAACCTTCTTAACTTGAAAACCTTTCCGGTAGATCTGCTTCTGTCACAATCAGCAAAGCAACAAAGAAGATGGAGAAAAGCGTAGGAGCAGTAATATCCCTTTACTTTACCCCGTTGTCAATTGGGATTTCCCCAGATAGCTGAAAATATTTCTGTGCAGCTGCTTTAGCATGCACACAAACTTGGGTGGACATCCTACTTTCCCACGTACTATCTGGAGTGCATCTCTGTTAACTGTGTCAAAGGCCTTCGTTAGGTCGACAAAGACTTGATATAGAGGGACACAATGTTCAATGCATTTTTCTTGTATTTGTCTTACAAAGAAAATCATCGCAACTGTTCCCCTTACTCCTCTAAAACCACTCTGTAGTTTTGGGGTAGCTATAGAACAGATATCCTACTCCAGTCTGTTGAGCAAAAGTCTTGCGAGAACCTTGCCAAGACTTCCAAAAAAGTGATACCACAGTAGTTGCCACCTTTGCCTTTGTATAACGATAACAAAATTCCAGCAATCAGTGATGAAGTTGTTTATTGCTTCCGTTACATTATCACTACTGACTTTCAGCAGTTTGACTGGGATACCATCTCGACCTGGTGCCTTGCTAGAGTTAACCTGTTTGCCAGCTTTATCTCACCAGCAGAGAGAAGTCGATCTATATGGTGCACTGTTTTACATTGAGGAAGGACCTCTATCATTCCGAAATTGACTGCTGATGGGTTGTCAAACAGGTCAGTAAAATGTACCTCCCAACGCTGAAGGATATTTGATGGCTATTTGAAGATATTGGCATCGTCTTTAGATCTCAGAGGAGTTACTGAGGATGTTGGTGGGCCGAAGACTTGGTGTATCAATAAGTAAAATGACTTCGAATCTTTGATGTTAAAAGCCTGTTGGATTCCCGAAGAGAAGTTGTTCCACCACTCATTTTTCATCCTGCGTAGTTAGCATTGCAGTGTTGCCTTGTGATCTTTGTAGGCTTTCTTGGCAGTTTGTTATGCTACAGGATTCTGATTCAGGAGCTTTTCTTAGAGAGTGTGCTTGGTTTTCAGTAGCAGATTGATATTATAATCATTATCATCAAACCAATCTTGGTGTTTCTTGGTTCTAAAGCCAAGTACCTCAACTCCCACTGAGTAAATCTGATCTCTAATGTTTACCCAGGTGCCATTAAAAGCAAGTCTTTCAGTTTAGGTTGTACCAACATGTTTGCCTCAGTTAGGTGACATCAATGTGTTTCGGTGATTTCACACCCACTCATACGAATTCTTTTGCAGATACTCAACTTGAACATTCCTCGTACATACATGCAAAGACATGCATAGACATAAACACACATACAAACACATACATATACACAATCACAGACATACACACATACACATATAAACACATATACACATACGAGGTGTGTCAGAAAATTTCCAGGACTGATGTCACAAAAAATTTATTTCAAACCCAAACTTCACACTAAGAGTTTTTTCCTTCAAAGTAATCCCCCTGGAGTATGTAACTGTAATCTTAGCTCTCTGCAGCGATCAAACTGTTTTCTTCATAATTTTATATACATGTCCTCTGTTTCAGGTCGTCAAGCAATGAGCACAGAGCAACGAACAAACTTGAAAACTCCGTCAGAAGCACTGGGATTGCTGCAGCAAGTGTATGAAGATGAGACGATGTCACGCTCACGTGTTTTTGAGTGGTGCAAGAGGTTTAAAGAAGGATGCGAGGACTGGGAGATGACCCCAGGAACGGAAAGGCCCTCAACAACCAGGACTGAGGTCAACGTTGAGCGCGTCAGGAAGATGGTGCGTAGCGATCGTCGGCTGACTGTTCGACTGATGGCAAATGAGCTGGGCATGAATCGGGACAGCGTCTGGAAGATTCTCACTGAAGATTTGGACATGCGGAAAGTCTGCGCGAAGATGGTGCTAAAACTGCTGAACAGTGACCAGAAGGGTCGACGCATGCAAGTGTGCCAGGACATCCTTGAGCGTCTTGAAACCGAACCAGACTTGCTAGGGACAGTCATCACCGGTGATGAGTCATGGATCTTCGAGTACGACCCGGAGGGGACCCGTTTTGAAGACGTGGACGACATCAAAAAGGCCGTGACGACGGAACTGCGGAGGATCCCGGAAGAATCCTTCCAGGAGTGCATGCAAGCGTGGCAGAAAAGGATGGAAAAGTGCATTAGACTCCAAGGGGATTACTTAGTGTGAAGTTTGGGTTTGAAATAAATCTTTTTGTGACATCAGTCTTGGAACTTTTCTGACACACCTCGTATATACATGCACGCCCACACTCATACAGATATACACGAGCATACACATACACACACAGATACATGCACACATACATATACACTCGTGCTCTCTCGAACTTAGGTACATACAGGGTGTCGGATTAAACGTACCTCGGTTTTCGTTCCTGTTCACTGCGCTTTGAATTCAAGCCCCACTGAGGTCAACTTTACATTTCATCCTTTCGAGGTTGATAAATAAAAGTATCAGTCAAAAATTGGGGTCGAATCTTCCTGTATCACTCTTTCTCACTCACTTTCTCCAGCCTGGTGAGGGATGGGATCCACCAGGTTTAAAATATCCACATGTTTGTCAGAGATAGCGCCCCAAGGACCCCATCAATAATTAAACACTTTGACCCCATCAATAATTAAACACTCTGTCTACTGGATCAAAGCTACCTTGAGTTAAACATATGTCTTCCAGCTGACCGGGGCATAAACATATGTCTGCCAACTGAATAAAAGCTGACCTGGGGTTAAA
>OZ024741.1:167032442-167049942 GCA_964016885.1 Eledone cirrhosa | reverse complement strand
ATATATATAAAAGTTTACATATATATATACATATATATACATATACGTGTTTTGCAACGGGTCACTTTGTGGCTCAATGAAAAATTAATAAATTAAATAATCAGATTCTATAGACATGTTTTATGATATATATATATATATATATATATATATAAACAATGAGTTAATTTTACAACAGATTAGAAGCACTAAACGGCATTTATCCGGAGTATCATCAATATCAATAATATTAATAAATGGAAAATATCTTTATAAAATAAATATGGTTTTATAAAGATATTTTCCATTTATTAATATTATTGATATTATATATATATATATATAATATATATATATATATAATATATATATATATAATAAATATATATATGTATGTATATATATATATATATATATATATATATATATATATATATATATATATATATATATATATATATATATATATATATATATTTATATATATATATATATATATATATATATATATATATATTGGTAAACGGAATAGAAAATGCTGACAAATTGTTCACAGTGAAAAATAGTTTAATTAGGAATAAGTGAGAATTAGTAATTGTATTGGTTAGTATTCAGTTTTGGTTTTAAGTTTTACCGGTTGCGCATTTCTAATGCTTTTCAAAAATAATTTTGAGATAGAGCGTCCGTGATGTTTGCTCTGATCACAGACGCTCTATCTCAAAATTATTTTTGAAAAGCATTAGAAATGCGCAACCGGTAAAACTTAAAACCAAAACTGAATACTAACCAATACAATTACTAATTCTCACTTATTCCTAACTAAACTATTTTTCACTGTGAACAATTTGTCAGCATTTTCTATTCCGTTTACCAATATATAATAATTTGTGTGTTAAACCTCTATTCTTTTATATATATATATATATATATATATATATATATATATATATATATATATATATATATATATATATATGATCGGGAGAAAGAGGAAGAGGAATATATACATATTCATATATACATATATAAATATATATGTATTTCATTCATTTATTTTATTTGACCCGTTTAGCTTGCTTCATTTTTTTTTGGCTTAGGTGGTTGATAGCTTCTTAACCGCCGTCTCAGTTTGTATGGCCTTTACAAAATATGTTTATTGCACTGGTCTCTTTTGGTCCATGGAGCGCTTGCCAACACAAATCGGAAATTGCGTTTCGCTTATTTCTACCCGCCGAAATGCGATTCTGGCAGAATTTATATTTGTATATATATATAAATATATATACAAATATAAATTCTGCCAGAATATATATATATATATATATATACTAACAGTTTAGCCCAGCATTCCTCGGGTTTGTTCATTTGCTATGAAAAGTTACATACAGGTAAACGTGGCTTGAAATCGAATAAGCTTATCAATTAAATAAAGCAGTTGAAACGGTTATTAAAAGTTACGAACTAATTAGTATTTTGGACAATCAATGATGGGTTAATAATCTTCCAATAGCGAATTTATTAGACCAAAGTTGCAAGATGGTGGCCCTGATGCCACTGGGTGTCAGATCTGTCCGCCATGGGTGACCCTACCAGTTTTCCAGACGGCATAGCTCCAACACCTCCAACACCTGCACCAACATCTATAGCACATCTTTGTAGACGATATTGCGTGTCATCCCTTGAGGAGTGTAAGCATAAAGTCCATTCCTGTTCCCTACGCGGGAACAGGCAACATAAAGTTGGCCATGGGAGAGCATGACTCCCCCAAATGGATGCCCGCCACCGACAATGTTTGCCCTTGTAACTTGTTAATGGACATGGCAAAACATAGGCTCACCGGGAATTGGGATCGCCGGTAATCGAACGGGATATCTGACGCCGAGGGGAAAAGGTTCATCCTTGGAATGAAAACATTCTCCCCTCTCCCGCGCCCCGTTACAATGGTGGCCTCAATCAAGTGGGGCGTCAGTGACTTGACGACCATGAGAGTACCGTTGTACTGCTTTGGTGGACGCAAGTTCTTTATTAGCATAATGGGACAGCCAACCCTAAGCTTAAGAATGTGAGGTGGGAGCCCTTGTGGCTCAAGGGAATTTAATAACTCAACCGGATAATTAACGATATCGTCGGGGTCTGACGTCCGGTCGATAGATTTGAAGATGTGTTCTTTACCGGGAATTTTCTAAATCAGCTGCTCGTTAATAAAATTAACCATGGTATTTTTCGGAGCAAGGATGGCTCTTTCGCTGAGCCAATCGAGGTTTTTAAAGTTAGATGAGACATTAGGAAAAACTGTTTCCCAAAGGTCAGAAGGGCTGCTCACAATGTTGCACAGGGAGTCGATTGCTATACCGCCCTTGTCATCCGCAGGGACCTTGCCCTCACCAAGTGCTAAAATGTTCTGTGCAAATGCTGCAGACATGTTGTCACCATGCAAATGAGCACGCATATTTGTGATCCGGTACAGACTCTTCAACTGGAGCCACAACATGGACGACTTAAGACAGGCACGCACTTCATCAGCTCCTGTCCCTTTGGGGTTGACAGGCAGCGTTTGCCGAAAATCCCCTGATAGCAGAAGGGTTACGCCACCCATAGGAGCCGTAGAATCCCTAATGTCTCTCAGGGTCCTGTCCAATGCCTCAAGGGCACCCTTGTGTGCCATTGTGCACTCATCCCAAACAATGAGGCAACATTTTTTGAGAACCAGAGCTTCGTGTGAACTCTTGCTGATATTGCATGTTGGTGTCTCAGTTTTTATTAAATCCAAGGGGAGTTTAAAGGTTGAATGTGCTGTCCTGCCTACCGGCAGCAACGTAGCAGCGATCCCGGACGATGCAACGGCCAACGCAATTTTTTTCTCCTGACGAATCTTAGCGAGAATCAATTTCGTTACAAAAGTTTTTCCGGTACCCCCAGGAGCATCGAGAAAGTAAATACCCCCAGTTTGATTTTGAACCGCGTCAATGGTAGTTAAATAGGCCAACCTTTGGTCCGACAGAAGTTTGGGCTCATTTTCCTCTAAGTATTGGGAAAGAGATTCGATCTCATATGCTGTTTCCCGCAACAAATCCGGGGCCAACGTGTTAGCTTCCTCTCTGACGATTGACGGCAAGCCATACGCCGCCAACTCACTTTTGAAGCAAAATGGCAAAGAGTTCCCGTAGACCTTTAGGTGATTTCAACAAAGCACCCTCTGCTAAAGTGGAATCCCATTGCGAATCAACCAAAAGACCACGCTTAAAGCAGGCTTCCCGGTACGTATCATATATTTCTCCATCAACAGTTTTGATGTCCTGAAAACTTTGTGGGCCTACAACTTCATGCAGAAGAAGGCGGAGATGAAAGCACTCATGCTGACTTGGGGGCACAGTGTAAACCCTTCCAAGACAGCTGTCAAATTTTACACCAGGATGTCTGACCTGACTTTCTTCGCACCCAAGTGTTTTTCGACTATATAAAGTGGGATGGAACCTGGGGGTACACAATTGTTTGCGCAAATGTATCGAACAGGCAAAGTTTGAAGAAACCCGCCAGAGTGGTCTCTTTCGGATCGGCGGCCAAGTTGGCGGCGGTTTGGTCCGTAAAGTAAACCCTTTGCCCATTTTCAAAATGTACCGCAAGCTGTACAATGGCGGGGTACCGTTGGTGTAAGGGTAAACCAAATAGGCGCCAAAAAGATTCATTGCTACTGATGTATCGCCCCGCCAGGTATTCTGTGACCTCGTCCCTGCTATTTTCTGTTTGAAATGCGAACATTGCGGCATCAGAGCCCTTATTTACATATTTGCATATGTATTTTATCGACTTGACGGAGTTGCAAAAGTCAATGTTGATGTGGGCGTTGAACATCTTCAAGAGAAGCTGGCAGTAAAGGACCACCCATCTATTGTCGACTTGACCTCCCTTTACTGAGTCTGGTCAACAAATTTTTTTGGGTATCCCTTACCGCACGACCCCCCTTTCAGACACGTCTGATGCTCATTAGGACCCGACGCACACGGACCATGTTAGATTGGACGATGTCATGTAATTCCTGGTCAGTTGCTGGGTTAGGGATTTCAGCCGAAATGAAGCTGTCTATGGCATTTGAATTGATTTTATCAGCTAACCAAATCAAAATGTGAGCATGTGGCAGCCCTCGTTTTTGCCATTCGACGGTCAACATGTCACATTTTACAGCCCCAAATACCTGACCCTTTTTGATTAAAGCCATGAGTTTAGCCAGTTTCAGTCTGAACACTCTGGCAATGAGGTCATGTCTGTTCGAATAATTTTGCCCAGGAAAAGGTTCAGGGGTTACATTCCGATTCATATGTCTATAGCATTAATCTGTTATATGAAGTGTTATTTTGCGGGTTGTTATTTGCAATAGGCTGGTTGAAAATGCCCCAGATAAGCCGTATCTCAGTACGGAACGCTCAATACGGAACGCTCCACTGCAGTGTTGTCATATAGGCAGTGAAGAGCGACAGAGAGAGTAAAGAATTTAAATTATAGTGAGAGGGAATATATGGAACGCTCCATTTGATCATAAACATTGTTTCTCTCTCTGCGGTGTTGTCATATAGGGAGTGAAGAGCGACAGAGAGAGTAAAGCAGTTAAATTATAAAGAGGGGGAATGATCATGATCAATTTTTGCCCTTCTTGTTGATGGATTTGAAATATTTTTGCTTCATGACCTTTTCCTGACCAAAAGCAATAATTGTCCCGACTTTGAATAGAATCCGTTGGAAATTGTGGACGTGAATCCGTTACACACCTTAACACACACATCCTCATATATATATATATATATATATATATATATACATATATGTATGTAAATGGTAAACAGAAATAACAACACAATCGTTACAATATATGGAAGGGGTATATTTGGTTAACGCTTGATATAGCAGGAACAGGATCTTAACGTTTCGGACGCTAGTCCTTCATCAGAAGAAAGAATGAGAAATAAGATAGATGGAGGGGACGGGCGTGTTTAGATAAAAATAACAGGTCCATTCATGTTGACAACTGTTGGTGCTGGCGTTTTGTGTATGATTTATTTTTTTAGAAAAGAGGATGTTGGAGCGCGCTGAAATGGAATAAAACACACACACACACACACACACACACACACACACACACACACACACACACACACACACACACACACACACACACACACACACACACACACACATGCTTACGCACGTGCACAAGTATAGCTCTTTTTAGAAAACGTTTTTTTTCCAATATATATATATGTATTTTTTTCCTCCTTTCGTGGATCGTAGTTGTCTCCCCTTCCCGCTTAGTGACACTATAATACTTCCTCAGTCAAAAACTGCTGGAATTTCAAATTTGCCGGTCATTCGATGCGGGAAGGAGCAACTTAACGGACACGATTTTTAACTGTGGTAAGAAATGTTTTTCTAATATCAAAGTTTATTGGGCTTCCACTGATGATTTATAAACGTCCACCTAAATATATTCTTACATGAATATATATTAGGCTTCTACATAAACTGGAAATATTCTCCGAATTTGTAGAAGACTTATAATGAAACAGTTGTTTGGAAAGAGAGATATATTTTAACTTTAATTATATCTCATAAAATAATACAACTGGCTTTTCCACATAATACATATTGTTAGCACCCCAAACACTTAAATTGGGTTTATATTAAAATATAACCTAATGTTTGTTGAGGGAGATGGTTACCAGTCAGAGATTAGCTCTAAACTATCTCTGTTATTGTATTAATAATTATATATGTATATATATATATATATATATATATATATATATATATATATATATATATATATATATATATATATATATATATATATATATATATGTGTGTGTGTGTGTATGTATGTATTTATATGTGTCAGGTCACCAGTTGGTGCTACTGGTAACATGTTTCCCAGTACAACCTGTCTCATGGTCGGGTCGTTGGCGACTAAACTGGCAACCCCACCAAGGTTTCTTGGTGAGGAGGGTGACTTTGGACATCCTGCAGGACTAAAAACAAAACCTGTCAAAGGGCAAAGGAGCTCTTAAGAGTCAATGGCCATCCAAAATCACCGGGAGAGATGACCCCTTAGTCTTTGTCAAAGCAGAATTCTAGGAGAAGGAAAACTCTGATATAACACCTGCAACCCTGATGGTATCCAATGATGTTGACTTGTTCTTGTTTTTGGTAAATATCATCTTGGTTAAGAGAGTGGGACTGGCTTTGTGCAGTGCCTTTGCTCACTATAAAAGCTTCACGGCACAGGCATTGCTTTATATCTGGAGATCTCTCTGCACTTGTCGTCATATGGTACCATGGGCCCAGCACTATGTGTCAATAATTGTTACAAGTGTAGTGTTTGTACCAGAGTTTTCAAGTCACTGGCTGGACTAAAAAGTCACACTTGTTCAGCGCATCGGTAGGGGTTCTCCTACACGGATATAAAGTAGTGGCCGTACTCGAAAACGAGTTGGCAGCCACCATATGTATATATATATGTATACATATATACATATATACATATATATATATGTGTGTGTGTGTGTGTGTGTGTGTGTGTGTGTGTGTGTGTGTGTGTGTGTGTGTGTGTGTGTGTGTGTGTGTGTGTGTATGCATGTATGTGTGAATATGTGGTTGATGCTTGTATATACTTATGTAAGAATGTAATTGGATGTACGTATAGATACGCGCATGTATTTTAATGTGTCTACATATATGTATATTTAAATGTGTATGTACATGTATATATTTTTTTTTCCCGTTATAAGATGTTATTTTAACTCACCTTCACTTTCATTTTTAATAGATATTTATTTCAAATCTTATATTCAACACATAACTATTTCATCTGATGAACGAGCTGGACGTTTCTGTAAGGATTGTCTCCTGAAAACTTTCGTAATGGAATAATTATATTGTGTTGTTTATTATGTAATTATATATATATATATATATATATATATATATATATAAATCAGGAAAGAAGAGTGACACGGTTTGCTATACAAAAATGGTTTTTAATCTCATTGCTGACAATTGTTTCTCTGAGCTGGTAGGTCTAGAGATCGCTATCCGCTTATTTTCACGTTACTCGATCGCCAATACAAAGTTATAACCAATCAGTTCATCGGAGCTTGTGAGAATTTGACTGGTTGAGTCAAACTTAGCCAAGCGTTGATATCATCCACTACCCGGAGTACCATAACTGGACTACACCTAAGTGGACTACCTATAACAATAATTTGTTACCCCGTATATATATATATATATATATAGGAACAAGTAGGACCCCGACGGCTGAGCTCAAGCCGTTTCGACGGCTAATTCTGGACTAAAAATTTAGTCCAGAATTAACCGTCGAAACGGCTTGAGCTCAGCCGTCGGGGTCCTACTTGTTCCTATTACCCACTCTACTACCCTAAGTATTGAGTACTTTGGTGCGTTATGGTCCATCTGGTTCCTTACCACATTTCCTTCGTTATATATATATATATATATATATATATATGTGTGTGTGTGTGTGTGTGTGTTACACAATTCCAAAGGAAAAACAAAGGAAATAAGAGTGCTCTATGTATAGAACAGAGCTATTTAATTAGAAAGTGAACAACACAAAATATAACTACTCCATTACCGAAGGTTTCTGGATCACAGACGATAATAATATATAACATCTCTGTTCGTCAGACAGAGATGTTATCTGTGATAACATCTTTGTCTGACGAGCGATCCAGACGTCTATATTATTATCGTCTGTGATCCAGAAACCTTTGGTAATGGAGTAGTTATATTTTGTGTTGTTCACTTTCTAATTAAATAAATATATATGTATATATATATATATATATATATATATATATATATATATATATATATATATATATATATATATATATAATTAGAAAGTGAACAAGTATGTGTGTGTGTGTGTGTGTGTGTGTGTCTGATGGTAGCTAAGATGCTTCCATAGGCGGTATGCCAGTTGAGCACTCTATGCTCTTACAGAGCAGAGTATGATATAATATATAAAACGAAAAATCAGTGATGCATCTGAACTAAATTTATTGTGTGTTAGAATCGTTTCGCCGGCGGACAGCTCGAGACGCGATCATTGTGTGGATCTGTCTGATTCTGGACCCGCAGGTTCGACGGACACGTCTAATGATTTCGGAGCATATTCTCTCACTAAGTGAGAGAATATGCTCCGAAGTGAGAGAATATGCTCCAAGAATATGCTCCCAGTGAGAGAATATGCTCCGAAATCATTAGACGTGTCCGTCGAACCTGCGGGTCCAGAATCAGACAGATCCACACAATGATCGCGTCTCGAGCTGTCCGCCGGCGAAACAATTGTAACACACAATAAATTGAGTTCAGATGCATCACTGATTTTTCGTTTTATATTATGTTATATATATATATATATATAATTAATACAATAACAGAGATAGTTTAAAGCTAATCTCTGACTGGTAACCATCTCACTCAACAAACATTAGGTTATATTTTAATATAAACCCAATTTAAGTGTTTGGGGTGCTAACAATATGTATTATGTGGAAAAGCCAGTTGTATTATTTTATGAGATATAATTAAAGTTAAAATATATCTCTCTTTCCAAACAATTGTTCCATTATAAGTTTTCTACAAATTCGGAGAATATTTCCAGTTTATGTAGAAGCCTAATATACATTCATGTAAGAATATATTTAGGTGGGCGTTTATAAATCATCAGTGGAAGCCCATTAAACTTTGATATAAGAAAAAAAAATGTTCTTACCGTAGTTAAAAATCGTGTCTGTTAAGTTGCTCCTTCCCGCATCGAGTGACCGGCAAATTTGAAATTCCAGCAGTTTTTGACTGAGGAAGTATTATAGCGTCACTAAGCGGGAAGGGGAGACAACCACGATCCACGAAAGGAGGAAAAAAATAATATACACGCGGGTTAAACAGTTTTTCGAAAACATTATCAATCCAACGTGTTAAGAACTCAATTGAAATTAAAAACTTAAATATATGCTTGTATAAATTACACACGCATATAGATATTTTCTTAGGCTAAATCAGAGGTTGTACCTGAATAAGAAACCGCATCTCGTAACCGTAGTAAATACGGAAAGTTATGCTTTAAAGGGCAAATGGGAATGTAAATCTCCGGCTGAATTAAGAGTAAAATATAAAACACACGCGGGTTAATTAGTTATTTCAAAACTAATATCAATTCCTCGTGTAAAGAACTCAATTAATAAAAAAAAATAATAATAAATGTATGCATGTAATTATATACATAGGCATATATATATTTTCTTAGGCTAAAAAACAGAAGTCACAACCAATAAAACCACAATATCGCACAACAGTAATAAATACGGAAAGTCAAATTTATAAGGTACCTGGAAATAAACACCTCTGGCCAATCAAGAGTAAAATATTAATACAATATATATATATATATATATATATATATAATGAAAATAAAAAGTTACGGGCGAAAGAGGGTATTATCCATCATTAGTTGTCTGCTAGGAATCATCGATATTTCTTCACGTTAGAGACAAGATATCTCAACCTAGTGCGATCAATAACTAAAATAAGTTATTGGGATAAAAGGGGGGAGAGAGAGAGAAAGGAGTACGTAAACACACACGAAAAGTAAAGCAACGTAAAGAGAGGAAAAATATCAAGTCAACAAACTTTTTTCGGACATAAGTCCTGACGAGTGTGACGAGAAAGAACAGACACGTCTTCACTGAAGCAGTGTGAGCGAGAAAAGAGACTGCTTGCAGTGGCGGACGAGGGAGGAAGTGAGCTAGAGGAGAGAGGGTGACTAGCAGAGAGGGAGGGAGTGAAAGTAAGAGGAAGCGAGAAAGAGATAGTTATAGTGGCAGGCTAGCAGAGAGAAGGTGATTAGCAGAGGGGGTGAGCGAATATATATATATATATATATATATATATATAGATATATATATAACAGCAACGATGGGTGAGTTGCATAAGTTAGAGTGATTTTCCTACTATTATATCATGGCTAACTAAACGGAATGACCAGTTCTGTCCATTGGTGAACCACAAAACATAAATTAATACGCACACACACACAGACACACACACACACACACACACACACACACACACACACACACATATATATATATATATATATATATATATATATATATATATATGTGTGTGTGTGTGTGTGTGTGTGTGTAAAAGGTTAACAAAAATAACAACTCAATCGGTACAGTATATGGAAGGAGTATATTAGGTTAACGCTTGAAATATCAGGAAGAGGGTCTTAACGTTTCGGATGCTAGTCCTTCTTCAGAAGAAAGAATGAGAAATTAGAAAGATTGAAGGGACGGGCAGGGTGGAATCGAAAAAAAATGTTTCATATAGGGAAGAGGCCGATCGTCAGATCGGATCAAGGAAACAATGTTTCCATTGGTCTTTCTATGACTGACACTTTCTACCGGTCACAACATTAAAACAAGAACACAACACGCTGCTCTTTCCGGAACCGAACCCATAGCCTTATTATTGTTAGACAAATACCCTAACCACTAAACCACGCACCTTCCATGTTTTATCACGCCCCCTTTTACCTCCGTATTCTCCTGCCCTTTCCCCTACTCTATCTCAATCACCTTCTATATCTTTCATTTTTTTCTCTGTTTCTCTTCTGCTATCTCCACCCCCACTCCCCCTCTCTCTCTCTCTCTCTCTCTCTCTCCCTCTCTCTCTCTCTCTATCTATCTATCTATCTATTTATCCCCCCTCTCTATCTATCTATCTATCTATCTACTATCTCTCCCCCCCTCTCCCCCTCTCTCTCTCTCTCTCTCTCTCTCTCTCTCTCTCTCTCTCTCTCTCTCTCTCTCTCTCTCTCGTCTCTCTCTCTCTCGTTCTCGCTCTCGCTCTCTCTCTCTCTCTCTCTCTCTCTCTCTCTCTCTCTCTCTCTCTCTCTCTCTCTCTCTCTCTCTATCTATCTATCTATCTATCTATCTATCTATCTATCTATCTGACACCGCGGCCAGACTTCTTCAAACGTCCTTACTTTTAGTGGGGAACTGGAATGGAATCCTAGATGCACGTTGGGACTATGTGGAAGCATGTCCCGATAAAGGGGCGTATAACAGCCTCAAACAGTTAATCGGCCGATTTGACCTGGCCGATAGATATCGACTAGATTTTCCGACTGTGCCACTGTGGACGTGGACTAATCGCAGCGGAACATCTAGATCGTACCTAGATAGTGTTCTAGTTAGAAATAAAGATAGGGACATGTTAAGCTGTCCACAAATGTTCATGGTTTCCTATTCAGATCACAAACTAGTGACCTGCATGGTCAACCTTGATAGAACCCATAGACAAGGACCCGGCTACTGGAATCTGAACTTGTCGTTACCGATGCAAATCCTACAGTAGACGGATTAGCACTTTAGTTAAACAGCACTTGACAGGGGCCATTATCAACAACAGATGGTGGTACTCTCTCAAGAGGGCAGTTAGATTAGACTCGTTAGTTTTTAGTAAAGAATTAGCGTTAAATAGAAATAGGACCGAGAAGGAACTGATAGATAAAGTAGAAGAGGCAATTAGAAGTGGCAACGTAGCCAGCGTGCTAGCAACGAGAACGGCCTTGGACCAGTTCTTCGACGCAAAGCACGAGGGCTGCGTTGTCAGAAGCAAAATACGTGCTCTGGGTAACGAGGGAGCCAAAGCTGTTAGCTGGGCCCGGGTGACGGAGGCAAAAAGTGGCAACAAGTCACGATTCGATCTTTGAAGGACCAAGACGGACGCGTGATACGTGAGCCGAAGCAGATGTGCGCGGCCTTTCAGTGGCACTTTGCTCAGCTGTTCGGGCGGGGCGGCACGCCGGGAGGGGCTATGGATTTCCGTTCATACCTCGACAGCCTACCGCGACTCTCGGAGAGCGAGGCGAAGTTCTGTGAAAGGCCGATTTCAGCCGCTGAGATAGGGGACGCGCTGAGCCAATGCGGCAAACGCAAATCCCAGGTCTCGACGGTCTACCCTACGAATTTTACGTAGCAATGCCGAACTTGTTCTCCGGTCTCCTGGAAGCGGTCTACTGCAACTGGCAGCAGAACGGGAGAATTCCCAGTTCTGTGACAGGGGGCGTAGTCACACTAGTCAGGAAGGACGAGAATAAGGGGGATGACAGGCAACTTCCGGCCCATAACCCTGCTAAACACAGAGTTACAGATTTTGGCCAAGGTGTTGGCAAAGAGGCTGGCGCTTGTCGTCGAGAACCTGGTGGGAGAAGCGCAGACATGCGCAATCCCGACCAGGTTCATACACGACAACCTCCACCTCATGCGATACATCATAGAGAGGGTAGGGTGTAAACCAGGCTTCGGTGGGGCCCTGATCAACTTGGATCAGTCTAAGGCTTTCGATACGGTTGACCATCGTTACCTGGATGCGGTGCTCGAGGCGGCAGGCTTCGGACCCGTGTTCAGGGGCCGGATTGCTGCAACAACACAACAGCAACATCTGCTCAAGGGTCAAGGTGAACGGCTACCTCTCAGAGCCGTTCTATATCACGCGATCCATTCGACAGGGATGCCCTCTCTGTACGTACTGACTCTCGAGCCACTACTGCGGAAGTTGGAGCTATTGTAGGGCATCCCTCTGGAACCGGGACTGCGGAAAGCGGCGTCGGCCTACGCCGCTTTCCGCAGTAGTGGTGTCGAGTAATTCGCAAATCGAGGAAATTGGCACCTTACTGAAGGAATACGAAAGGTTCACAGGAGCGAAGTTGAACCGGGACAAGTCCATCGGTTTGCAACTCGGATCGTGGAGAGGCAACCCAATGCCTTCCGATGGAAGGACCGGTAAAGCTGCTCGGGGTCTGGTTTGGTCCGGACCTCAAGGTGGAGAGGAACTGGAACGAGGTGACGGCCATGGTGTTTGCACTCACCCAGAAGTGGGCCGAGTGCAAACTATCCTTGAAAGGTCGAGCGGAGGTGGTGAACACTTTTATAGCGTCCGCCATCTACTACCACTTGACCGTCGTGCCTTGACAGCCAAAACGCTCACCAAAATGGAGCGCGCGCTCTTCCAATTCCTTTGGAAGAAGCGGACTCCTTTGGTGAGAAGATCCATCTGCTGCCAACACCCTTCAAATGGAGGGCTGGGGATGACGTGGCTGACGATGCGCAAACACGCGCTCAGGCTGCGGCACCTCCACGTATTCCTCACCGGACAACCGGTGTGGGCCCCGTTCGTGAGGCGAGCATTCCTACGACTCGTCTCGCTGACCGAGCTACAGTCCTGGGTCAAGCAAAGACCGAGGAAAATGGGCGACTGGCACATCGAATGTGCTCAGGCGCTCACAACCCTCTGGCAGGCGGACCCGGCGATCAGTGGAGACTCCACTTCGTCATTCTATAGAGGGTTGGTCCGCAGCAAGTGCGACGACGTGCTCGGAGAAACTCTAGGCGTAGAGGAAGACGAACTGGACAGTTTGTTCGGTAGAACCTTCCGCCCGGGACCAATGAAGAACTTCCAAAAGTCCCTGGCCTGGCAGTGCTACCGAGGAGCTCTACCAGTTCGAGACAAGCTCTACAGACACGGACTCCCGGGCAGGGACCCTTCGAAAAAGATCTATCCGAGATGCCTGCGCGACGAGGAAACCGTCGCGCACGCATTTGTACACTGCCCGGGCGTTACCGAGTTGTGGGGCTATGTAGAACGACTATTGTCACGGGTGGGACCAATCCAGTTGACCACCGAGTCCATTGTCAAAATCAAACCGTCACCCTCCTTCAAAAACGAAGGAGAGGCGGTTTTCCTTTGTGCGGTAGCGATGGCGAAAGAGGTTGTATGGTGGACGAGGTTAAAAGGGAAGAGGTCAGACACCTTTCTCTCCGGCTAACAACTGATTCTTTTTTTCAAATACCACTTTGGAAGAAGAATCAGGATGGAGAGAGAGGTGCTGTACCCCAGCAAGTTTTATGAAAGGTGGGTGAAAGGGGCGAGAATGGCCCGAGTGAATGGGCCTTCTCTCTATATCAGCGTGTAGGTTGAGGAAAAGGAGGAAGAGAGGAAAGGGGTACAAACTCTTCGTACTCCTGGAGATGAGGGTTGCACATTTTTTTCGGGGGTATGTGTTACTCATATGTAATGTCACCTCCTATTGGGGAAAATCGATTAACTTTTATATTACATTTGTGATATTTTACACGTTTTTATTGTATGTAAACATCCCCCTTTGTATTTGTCGCCTTCTTTTGTGCCCCTGTGACTAATAAAGAAACATATCTATCTATCTATCTATCTATCTCGCTCGCTCTTGCAGTTCCTCTCTCTCTCTCTCTCTCTCTCTCTCTCTCTCTCTCTCTCTCTCTCTCTCTCTCTCTCTCTCCTCATGCTGTACCTATCTCTCTATCTCTATCTCTCTCTGTCTTTTCTAAGACCTCCTCCACATTCACACTCTGTTTCTCTACAATTTTATCATGCCCATCCCACTCCTCACTGGCTCTCGTCACCCCCACCCCCCCCAAAAAAATTCCTGATACATCCTTGATTTTTCTCCGCAACATTGTCTCTTATCCCCTCCCCCTCTCTCTTTTTCTTTGTCCCTGTCTCATACTCACCCTTCCTCTTTCATACGCTGTCAGTGGTGTAAATATGCACTACACACACACATACACACACACACATATACACACACATATATACACACACATATACACACACATATATATACAGTTATACACACACGTATATACACACACATATACACACACATTTATACACACACATAGACACACATAAATACACACATATATATATACACACATATATACACACACATATATACACACACATATACACACACATATACAACTAGATGTATACACACACATATATACACACACATATATATACACACATATATATACACACATATATACAGACATATGCACATATATATACACACATATATACACACATTTATACACACACACACATATACACACACATATATATACACACATATATACACACATTTATACACACACATATACACACACATTTATAGACACACATATATACACACACATATATATATATATATATATATATACACATATATATACACACACATATATACACACATTTATACACACGGATATATATACACACATATATACACACATATATACACACACATATACACACACATATACACACACATTTATACACACACATATAAACACACACATATATACACACACATATACACACATGTATATACACACACATATATATACACACACATATATACACACTTATACACACATATATATACACACACATATATACACACATATACACACACATATATACACACACATATACACACACATTTATACACACATATACACACATATGTACACATACATATATACACACATATATATACACACATATATACACACATATACACACACACATATAAACACACATATACACACACATATACACACACATACATACACACACATATGCACATACATATATATACACACATATACACACACATATACACACACACACATATACACACACATATATGCACACTTATACACACATATATATACACACACATATATACACACATATATAGACACACATATATACACACACATATACACATATATATACACACACATATACACACACATATACACACACATATACACACATATTTATACACACATATACACACATATACACACACATATATACACATACATATATACACATATATACACACACATATATACACACACATATATACACACATATACACACACACACATATCCACAGACATATACACACACATATACACACACATATATACACACACATATATACACACACATATGCACATACATATATATACACACATATACACACACATATACACACACACACATATACACAGACATATATGCACACACATATATACACACATTTATACACACATATATACACACATGTATATACACACACACATATATACAAACACATATATACACACATATACACACACATATATACACAATTATACACATATATACACACATATATATACACATATACACACACATATACACACACATATATACACACACATATATATACACACACATATACACACACATTTATACATACACACACATATACACACATATATATACACACACATATATATACACACACATATATACACACATATGATGATGGCTGCCCCCTCGTTATCGAGTATGGCCATTGCACGATATACCATTATTAATAATTATTAATTCTATCGTGCAATGCCTGTGCGTGACGAATATTTTTAAAGTGAGGAAAGACTGTGCACTAAGTCTCCCACTCTCTGAGCGACAGTAGCTATAACCCGAAAAGAAGAAAAGATCAACATCATCGTTAACTACTGAGCCGCAGGTTTTATATCAGAGTTATCCCAGTTTCCTGAGTTGCCTTCTCCTAGAAGTATGCCCTGACAAAGGCTAGGGGTCCTTAATTCCTAGTGGTTTAACCGCGCGATCGGGTGGCCAGCCCGACTATTTCTATGTCCTCGCGCATACACACACACACACACACACACACACACACACACATATATATATATATATATATATATATATATATATATATATATATATATATATATATATATATATATATAAAACAAATGGAAACTACATTTATAAAACCATATTTATTTCATTATATATATTTCAGGGATATCATATTAAAAATATGGTATGCCCTCTTCAGATATTGTATTTTATCTGAAGAGGGCATACCATATTTTTAATATGATATCCCTGAAATATATATAATGAAATAAATATGGTTTTATAAATGTAGTTTCCATTTGTTTAATATCGTAAAATACTCCAAAACTTGTTGAGTGCTTTTATATCAGTTATAAAATATTTACTCGTTGTAACCCAACAATTTTAAATAAAACTTTTGCATATATATATATATATATATATATACTACTTATATAAATATATATAGATATACACATACTTCTCCACGTGTACATATATATATATATATATATATGCATATACACACACGCACATATATACTCGTATATATATGTGTATATAAATTTGTGATTTCTGTACCTGTAGTAATAATAATAAACACATATATATATATATATACACATATATATACACACACGTATATACACACACATATATACACACACATATACACACATATATATATATATACACACACATATATACACACATATGCACACATATATACACACATATATACACTCACACACACATATACACACATATATACACACACATATACATACACATATATACACACACATTTATACACACATTTACACACACATATACACACACATATACACACACATATATACACACACATATACACACACATATACACACACATATACACACACATATACACACA
>OZ024741.1:167024942-167027442 GCA_964016885.1 Eledone cirrhosa | reverse complement strand
CACACCATCACCACTACACCACTACCTCACCATCACCACCCACCATCACTACTACCTCACCACACCACTACACCACTACCACACCATCACCACTACTACCTCACCACACTACTACACCACTACCACACCATCATCACCACACCACTACCACACCATCACCACTACACCACTACCTCACCACACTACTACACCACTACCACACCATCATCACCACACCACTACCACACCATCACCACTTCACTACTACCTCACCACACCACTACACCACTACCTCACCACACCACTACACCACTACCACACCATCACCACTACACCACTACCACACCATCACCACTTCACTACTACCTCACCACACCACTACACCACTACCTCACCACACCACTACACCACTACCACACCATCACCACTACACCACTACCTCACCACACCACTACACCACTACCACACCATCACCACCATCAATACTACCTTACCACACCACTACACCACTACCACACCATCACCACCACTCCACTACCACACCATCACCACCACACCACTACCACACCATCACCATCACCACTACTACCTCACCACACCACTACACCACTACCTCACCACCACCACCACCATCACTACTACCACACCATCACCACCACACCACTACCACACCATCATCACTATTACCTCACCACACCACTACACCACTACCTCACCACACCACTACACCACTACCTCACCACACTACTACACCACTACCACACCATCACGACCACACCACTACCACACCATCACCACCACACCACTACCACACCATCACCACCACACCACTACCACACCACACCAGTACACTACTACCTCACCAACATCACCACACCACTACCACACCATCACCACCACACCACTACCTCACCACACCACTACACCACTACCACACCATCACCACTACTACCTCACCACACTACTACACCACTACCACACCATCACGACCACACCACTACCACACCATCACCACCACACCACTACCTCACCATCACCACTACACCACTACCTCACCACACCACTACACCACTACCACACCATCACCACTACACCACTACCACACCACACCAGTACACTACTACCTCACCATCACCACCACACCACTACCTCACCACACCACTACACCACTACCACACCATCACCACTACTACCTCACCACACTACTACACCACTACCACACCATCACCACCACACCACTACCACACCATCACCACCACACCACTACCACACCATCACCACTACACCACTACCACACCATCACCACCACACCACTACCACACCATCACCACCATCACCACTACTATCATCACCACCACCACTACACCACTACCACAACATCCCCACCATCACCACTACTATCATCACCACCACCACTACACCACTACCACAACATCACCACTACACCACTGCCACACCACCACCACCATCACCACTACTATCAACACCAACACCACTACACCACTACCACAACATCACCACAACACCACTGCCACTCCACCACCACCATCACCACTACTATCATCACCACCACCACTACACCACTACCACAACATCACCACTACACCACTACCACAACATCACCACAACACCACCACTACCACACCACCACCACTACCACAACATCACCACAACACCACTACCACACTATTACCACCACCACTACCATCGACACCATCACCACCACACCACTACCATCGACACCATCACCACCACACCACTACCATCGACACCATCACCACCACACTACTACCATCGACACCATCACCACCACACCACTACCACTACTATCACCACCACCACTACCACCGTCACCACCACCACCATCACCACTACTATCAACATCACTATCAACCCACACCACTACTACCACCACCATCTCACCACCACACCACTACACCATTACCCACAACTATCATCATCCCCATATTTATATGTATATGTATATATATATATGTATATATGGATATATTAATATATATATATATACATATGCATATATATATATTATATATATACATATGTATATATATAATATATATAATATATATATATATATATATATATATATATATATATATATGCATATATATAATATATATATACATATACAATATATATTTATATGTATTATATATATATATATATATATATTATATATATATGCATATGTATATATATATATATATAAATATATATATATATATATATACGTATGTATATATATATGTATATATATATTTATATATATACATATACATACACACATATATATATATATACGTATGTATATATATATGTATATATATATTTGTATATATATATATACATACACATATATATATATATATATATATATATATATATATATATATATACGTAAGTATATATATATATAAATAATATGCGCGCGTATGCATGTATGCATGTATGCATGTATGTATATATATATATATGTGTGGGAGTGTGTGTGTATGTGTGT
>OZ024741.1:167018402-167024742 GCA_964016885.1 Eledone cirrhosa | reverse complement strand
GAGATGTAGATAGTGTAGAGATGTAGATAGTGTAGAAATGTAGATAGTGTAGAGATGTAGTTAGTGTAGAGATGTAGATAGTGTAGAAATGTAGATAGTGTAGAGATGTAGATAGTGTAGAAATGTAGATAGTGTAGAGATGTAGTTAGTGTAGAGATGTAGATAGTGTAGAGATGTAGATAGTGTAGAGATGTAGATAGTGTAGAGATGTAGATAGTGTAGAGATGTAGATAGTGTAGAAATGTAGATAGTGTAGAAATGTAGATAGTGTAGAGATGTAGTTAGTGTAGAGATGTAGATAGTGTAGAGATGTAGATAGTGTAGAGATGAAGATAGTGTAGAAATGTAGATAGTGTAGAAATGTAGATAGTGTAGAGATGTAGATAGTGTAGAGATGTAGATAGTGTAGAGATGAAGATAGTGTAGAAATGTAGATAGTGTAGAGATGTAGATAGTGTAGAGATGAAGATAGTGTAGAAATGTAGATAGTGTAGAAATGTAGATAGTGTAGAGATGTAGATAGTGTAGAGATGTAGATAGTGTAGAGATGTAGATAGTGTAGAAATGTAGATAGTGTAGAAATGTAGATAGTGTAGAGATGTAGATAGTGTAGAGATGTAGATAGTGTAGAGATGTAGATAGTGTAGAAATGTAGATAGTGTAGAAATGTAGATAGTGTAGAAATGTAGATAGTGTAGAAATGTAGATAGTGTAGAGATGTAGATAGTGTAGAGATGTAGATAGTGTAGAGATGTAGATAGTGTAGAAATGTAGATAGTGTAGAGATATAGATAGTGTAGAAATGTAGATAGTGTAGAGATGTAGATAGTGTAGAAATGTAGATAGTGTAGAGATGTAGATAGTGTAGAGATATAGATAGTGTAGAAATGTAGATAGTGTAGAGATGTAGATAGTGTAGAAATGTAGATAGTGTAGAAATGTAGATAGTGTAGAGATGTAGATAGTGTAGAGATGTAGATAGTGTAGAGATGTAGATAGTGTAGAGATGTAGATAGTGTAGAGATGTAGATAGTGTAGAGATGTAGATAGCCTCATGCCTGATACATAGACATCATTAGCATTACTGTATTAGACTGTAATGCTGTACTAGACTAACTTACGGTGTGTTGCAATTTCAAACCTCACTATAGTCACTTGTTTTTGTTTTGTTTTTTGTTTGTTTGTTTGTTTTTCATTTAAATAGTCGGTAATGTATACACTGGCCGGCAATTCCTTTCTTCTTCTTCTTCTTCTTCTTCTTCTTCTTCTTCTTCTTCTTCTTCTTCACGGTTAGATTTGTATTTATCCTTTTGGGATCGATAAAATAAAACGCCAATAATGCACTGGGGTCGATTTAATCGACTTTCCCCTCCCCCCAAATTGCTGGCCTTGTCCCTATAAGAAACCATGGATTGGCAGTATCGGTAGAGGGTCGGACGCCATGCTTTCCAGCATAGTTACGTCTTTTTACCATCTGAGTTCAAATCCCGCCGGGGTTGACTTTGCCTTTCATCCTTACGGGGTCGATAAAATAAAGTACCAGTAATGCACTGGGTAATTGCTGGCCTTGTGTCTAAAGTAGAAACAATTATTAATATTATAAACAAACCCGCCCCCTACCTCAACCAAATGGACTCAAATTGATATTGCGATACCCCAAAACCACAATATGTCTGAAAAGGGAATGGAAAAGATCAATAAATATGCAGACCTTGTAGGTGCTATTAGAACTGATCACTATGTAGAGACAGAAGTCGTGCCAATCGTCATTGGGGCGCTAGGCACGGTCCTTAAACGTCTTACGTCTTTCATGAAAAGCCTTGGATACCTGACGTCACAGGCAGTGCCCAAGCTTTTACCATTACTAGCAGCGCCAGAATCTTACGTGACATATTGAGCCTCTGAGATGAGGGACTGCACCTAGCAACCAATTGATAGAGAAACTTTACAAAAGGAAAAAAAGGCGGTGGATTGGCAGTATCGGTAGAGAGTCGGACACCATGCTTTGCAGCATAGAGTTACGGCCCTTTACGTTCTGAGTTCAAATCACACCGAGGTTATCTTTGCCTTTCATCCTTACGGGGTCGGTAAAATAAAGTACCAGTTACGCACTGGGGTCGATTTAATAGACTTCCCCTCCCCCAAAATTGTGGCCTTTTGCTTATATAAGGTGGATTGGCGGTATCGGTAGAGGGTCGGACGCCATGCTTTGAAGCATAGAGTTACCTCCTTTATGATCTGAGTTCAAATCCCGCCGAAGTAAACTTTGCCTTTCATCCTTACGAGGTCGATAAAATAAAGTACCAGTAATGTACTGAGTAATTGCTGGCCTTGTGCCAAAAGTAGAAAGAATTATTACATTTTTATATTATCACTATTATTGAGTATTGATGGTTTCTGTAGTAAATATGAAGATTATTAGACTTTCTATTGTCTGTCGGGTCTCAACAAGGACCTCATACAGACAGTACTTTTCCAGCAGGGCAGTCATTTGTAGAAGAGCAGTTTCTGTTTCGAGGTTTATTTACACAAGATACAAAGTAGGTTTTAATGGCATTGAGCCCAAAACTCTTATGACAACTGGAATTATCATGATATTATTAGGTGGTAATGATAGCATTCGAACTACTGCCAAGAGTCGATAACATCAGTTAAAATACGGATGGTGGTAATTAATTGTACGAAGGACAGATCGCCGTGCTTGAACCCATAGCATATATCTAGTTTTACGTACATATGCCAAATTTATTCAGTGACATCTAAGCAGACATCTACTACAACTGATAGCAGAATGAGAGAATTCTCAGTCTGAGTGGTTGTGCTGCAGAGAAGAAAACGTGCACATAGGGGACGTAACTGAGAATTGTTGTCTTGTAATTCTTCAACATATAGAGTTTAAGATTGTGGCCTAGATGTTAGCAAAGACTTTGACGATTGTTGGTAATTTCGTCGAAAAATATCAGGCTTGCGCAATCCTGAACAGATCTATCCACGACATCCTCCACATCGCGTGATATATCATAGAGAGTGTAGGTAATAAACATAGCTTTGGTGGGGTTCTGAAATATTTGTATCAATCCAAATACTTCGATAAGGTTAACCATTCATACATAGCAGCAGTCTGTAAGGCAATGGGTTTTTGTCAAGGTTTTAGAGACTGGATCGCTCCAATGCACAGAGGCAGCTGCTCCATGGTCAGTTTCAAATCACGTCCTCGGCTCGTCAAGTGTGTTCGTTCTCATCCCTTTTGGTTGTACTGGCTCTCGAGCCACTGCTGCGGAAACAGGAGCTGTTGAGAAGCAAACCACTCAACCTAGGACCATGTTTGCATATGTTTACGATGTCAGTATAATAGATACCATAGAGATCTAGAGGTTAGAAACATTGTAAACGTGTATGAGGTAGTAACAGGGCAAGAAAAAGAAAAAAAATCAACGCAGGCAAGACGTTGGGCTTGCAACTCGGCTTCTAGAGAGACAGGTCTAGGTTGTTGGGGACTGAACAGATCGCCAGCCAAACAGAAGAACATATTGATAGAGACAAACACAAAGCTGCCATACATTCAAGTATACACAGAGTCAGATAGCCGCGCGCACACGCACACACGAACGCACACACACACACACACACACACACCTGCACACACGCACAGAGTATAATGTCTATGTTGTAAGCAATGTTCTCTCGGTCAAAACAGATAGGTATATACACACACACACACACATACGCGTAGTTAAGCACGCACGCACACACACACACACGCGCGCGCACACACACACATACGCGTAGTTAAGCACGCACGCACACACACACACACACACAAATACGCGTAGTTAAGCACGCATGCACACACACACATACGCGTAGTTAAGCACGCACGCACGCACACACACACACACACACAAATACGCGTAATTAAGCACGCATGCACACACACACACACACACATACGCGTAGTTAAGCACGCACGCGCACACACACACACACACACACACACACACACACATACGCGTAGTTAAGCACACACGCACACACACATACACACACCTGCACATACGCACATATTATAATGTCTATGTTATGAGCAACGTTCTCTGGGTCAAAACAGATGGGTATACACACACACATAAGCGTAGTTAAGCACGCACGCACGCACACACACACAGAGCGACACACATATAGAGTGTATGCTGTAGAAGCTCCCTCTGTCACAACAGTTATCTTGAAACAGGTTCTACAGTTTATCATTCTAATTAAAATATTTCGTAGATGATGCCACGCCCCTTTTCTCTCTTACTTTGTGTGTCACTAATCGTTCTTATCTTCAACACATATTCTCTCTCTCTCTCTCTCCCTCTCTCGCTCTCTCTCTCTCTCTCTCTCTCTCTCTCTCTCTCCCTCTCTCTCTCTCTCTTTTGCTCACTCCCCTCCTCTCACACACTGTATACACACAGAGACAGACACTTATGTATATATAAGAATATGTGTCTTCCTTGTTTTCTCTTCATTGTCTTTCATTGGTGACCTTGCACTCTCTCTCTCTCTCTCTCTATATATATATATATATATATATATATATATATATATTTATTAAAATAACAGATTAAAGTTTAAGCAAAGAATCGCTGCTTTTACTCTTAACGGGATCTTCTGAAACTAACAAAGTCAATCTGTGAACGCAGAAGTGAATATTTCAAAAAACGTTGCAACAGATTGACTTTGTTAGTTTCAGAAGATCCCGTTAAGGGTGAAAGCAGCGATTCTTTGCTTAAACTTTAATCTGTTATTTTAATAAATATTTGCTCTACGGTTCTTATATATTTGATATATATTTATCCTTATCGAGCCCTCTTTGGATTTTAGTCTTCAAATTTATTATTATTACTATTTGGCTCCCTCGGTTGAGCACTCTATTGACTTATATTCATCATGCAGAAACAACATCTGAATATTTCTACAAAGAACATACCCGTACCAAGCAAGAAAACATACCTAAAACTCCTAAACAAAGTATCGTCTTTCTGTCTTCCTCCGGTTGCAACGTTTTTTGAAATATTCACTTCTGCGTTCACAGATTGACTTTGTTAGTTTCAGAAGATCCCGTTAAGAGAAAAAGCAGCGATTCTTTGCTTAAACTTTAATCTGTTATTTTAATAAATATTTGCTCTACGGTTCTTATATATTTGATATATATTTATCCTTATTGGATTTTAGTCTTCAAATCTATTATTATTACTATATATATATATATATATATATATATATATATATATATATATATATATATATATATATATATATATATATATATATATATAGAATGATATTAAATAAATGGAAACTATATTTATAAAACCATATTTATTCTATTATATATATTTCAAGGGTACCAAAATTTTGGTACACTATCATCAGATAAAATACGAAGTGTGTTTTATAAATTTTGACATAACCAAGGAGAATATACCTTAACGGTTCAAGTTATCCCTGGATAATATTTGTTAAATTACCAACAAATTGAATATCCCTTCTGCTTATATATATATATATATAATAAGGAGTTGACGGACCCAGCATATTTAACAATGCCAGGACCGGTTGTATTTCAGTGTACTCCATAGATAATGTAGAATACATTCCAGAGTATACATAGTTATTCGCTTCAATACAACATACGTAAACAGGTGCCTATAGTAGTTCCCGGACTCGAGTTTCGGCTACACTTAATGCAGCAGTAGGGTGCACTGCACCCTCTGACTGCATATATTATGCAACAATGCATAATCGGCGCATGTGGCTTCATCACCGTGTATCGCCTAATCAATAACCAATCAATCGACAGAATTCAGCGCCACCCAATGCCGGCTATGACTTTTGTGACGGCCGACATAGTAAAGTGATTAGCAACTGGAATATGATACTATGATACAACTCCGTCCCCCGATCGGCCACCGATTAACAAATATACATATATATATATATATAGTTCTATCGTTACTTTGGTATAGTATTGTGTGTTAGATTTGCCTACCACAATGTTCGATTTGTCAAGCTATTTAAACGTATGTTTAAATAGCCCTAACTTATCGAGTGCTTTGCTAACTCATCATTTCATATAAGTAGGCCGAATTTACTTGCAAACCGCCAGATATTCGATTTTACTAAATTTCCAAATATATATGTGTGTGTGTGTGTGTGTGTGTGTGTGTGTGTGTGTGTGTGTGTGTGTGTGTGTGTGTGTGTGTGTGTGTGTGTGTGTGTGTGTGTGTGTGTGTAAATGTACATATATATATGTAAATGTACATATATATATACTGTATATATATATATATATATATAT
>OZ024741.1:167005902-167013402 GCA_964016885.1 Eledone cirrhosa | reverse complement strand
AAATCTAATTATCAAGTGGGCCCTGGCTTGAGTAAATATCTACTCAATTCTAGAGCCAGCTGGATTGTCCAGGGTTGATGGAAATAGGCCAGATGGTCTTACCCTTTGTCCCTGGGTCAGAGGTAGATGTCTCACTTGGGACACCACAGTCAGCGACTATTTTGCTATTTCCCACATCCTGAGTCTGGACATTTGTACTTACAGACCACTTACTCATGGCGGATAGATGAACAGTGGTCTGAGTCTGGACATTTCCATATTGACCATAATCCATCAATTTCTGATAGATAGGTGAACAATGGTCTGATTCTGGACATTCCCACATTGACCATAGTCAACTTACTCTTGACAGATAAGTGGACAGTGGTCTGAGTCCGGACATTCCCACATTGACCACAGTCTACTTACACCAGACAGATAGATTGACAGTGGTCTGAGTCCGGACATTCCCACATTGACCACAGTCCACTTACTCCAGACAGATAGATTGACAGTGGTCTGAGTCCGGACATTCCCACATTGACCACATTCCACTTACTCCAGACAGATAGATTGACAGTGGTCTGAGTCCGGACATTCACATATTGACCACAGTCCACTTACTCCTGACAGATAGATTGACAGTGGCCTGAGTCCGGACATTCCCACATTGACCACAGTCCACTTACTCCTGACAAATAGATTGACTGTGGTCTGAGTCCGGACATTCCCACATTGACCACAGTCCACTTACTCCTGACAGATAGATTGACTGTGGTCTGAGTCCGGACATTCCCACATTGACCACAGTCCACTTACTCCTGACAGATAGATTGACAGTGGCCTGAGTCCGGACATTCCCACATTGACCACAGTCCACTTACTCCTGACAGATAGATTGACTGTGGTCTGAGTCCGGACATTCCCACATTGACCACAGTCCACTTACTCCTGACAGATAGATTGACTGTGGTCTGAGTCCGGACATTCCCACATTGACCACAGTCCACTTACTCCTGACAGATAGATTGACAGTGGCCTGAGTCCGGACATTCCCACATTGACCACAGTCCACTTACTCCTGACAGATAGATTGACTGTGGTCTGAGTCCGGACATTCACACATTGACCACAGTCCACTTACTCCTGACAGATAGATTGACAGTGGTCTGAGTCTGGACATTCACACATTGACCACAGTCCACTTACTCCTGACAGATAGATTGACAGTGGCCTGAGTCCGGACATTCCCACATTGACCACAGTCCACTTACTCCTGACAGATAGATTGACAGTGGCCTGAGTCCGGACATTCCCACATTGACCACAGTCCACTTACTCCTGACAGATAGATTGACGGTGGTCTGAGTCCGGACATTCCCACATTGACCACAGTCCACTTACTCCTGACAGATAGATTGACAGTGGCCTTAGTCTAAACATTCCCACATTGACCACAGTCCACTTACTCCTGACAGATAGATTGACGGTGGTCTGAGTCCGGACATTCCCACATTGACCACAGTCCACTTACTCCTGACATATAGATTGACTGTGGTCTGAGTCCGGACATTCCCACATTGACCACAGTCCACTTACTCCTGACAGATAGATTGACAGTGGCCTGAGTCCGGACATTCCCACATTGACCACAGTCCACTTACTCCTGACAGATAGATTGACGGTGGTCTGAGTCCGGACATTCCCACATTGACCACAGTCCACTTACTCCTGACAGATAGATTGACAGTGGCCTTAGTCTAAACATTCCCACATTGACCACAGTCCACTTACTCCTGACAGATAGATTGACGGTGGCCTGAGTCCGGACATTCCCACATTGACCACAGTCCACTTACTCCTGACAGATAGATTGACTGTGGTCTGAGTCCGGACATTCCCACATTGACCACAGTCCACTTACTCCTGACAGATAGATTGACAGTGGCCTGAGTCCGGACATTCCCACATTGACCACAGTCCACTTACTCCTGACAGATAGATTGACTGTGGTCTGAGTCCGGACATTCCCACATTGACCACAGTCCACTTACTCCTGGCAGATAGATTGACAGTGGCCTGAGTCCGGACATTCCCACATTGACCACAGTCCACTTACTCCTGACAGATAGATTGACAGTGGTCTGAGTCTGGACATTCCCACATTGACCACAGTCCACTTACTCCTGACAGATAGATTGACAGTGGCCTGAGTCTGGATTCCCACATTGACCACAGTCCACTTATTCCTGACAGATAGATTGACAGTGGTCTGAGTCCGGACATTCCCACATTGACCACACCTGCCTACTACTACCTCATGGCGTATAAAGTGAAAGTGTCTCTCCATGTAAAAGCAAGTATCAGATTATATCTGATGGTCTGTTCACTCAAACCCTATCTTGTAGGCTTTCTCGTAAATTTATTTACTATCATTCTTTTCCTTCTTACACCAGTATCTCTTGGTGGGGGTGCAGGGACGCCCTAGTGATATACAGCGTTACTTTGGCATTATTTAAAACCTGAAGGGCGGTGGATTGACAGTATCGGTAAAGCGTTGGACACCATGATTGACGGCATAGAGTTACGGCCCTTTACGTTCTGAGATCAAATTCCGCCGAGGTTAGCTTTGCCTTTCATCCTTACGGGATCAATAAAATAAAGTACCTGTAATGCACTGGAGTCGATTTAATCGACTTTCCCCTCTCCCCAAATTGCTTGCCTTGTGTCTATGGGGATTGGCAGTAACGATAGAAGGTCGGACGCCATGCTTTGCAACATAGAGTTACGCCCCTTTATAGTCTGAGTTCAAATCCCGCCGAGGTTCATTTTGCCTTTCATCCTTACGGGGTCGATAAAATAAAGTACCAGTAATGTACTGGGATAATTGCTGGCCTTGTGCCAAAAGTAGAAACAATTATTCAGACACCATGCTTTGCAGCGCAGAGTTATGGCCTTTTACGGTCTGAGTTCAAATTCCGCCAAGGTTAGGTTTGCCTTTCATCCTTACCGGGTCGATAAAATAAAGCACCAGTAATGTACTGGGGTAATTACTGGCCTTGTGCCTAAAGTAGAAACAATTATTATTCCCATTATTATTTTTATTACACATCATTACAATTATTTAAGACCTGTCGGAGAGTCCATCTCCTCTCAAGGGAAGGAAAAACATGATAGAGAAGAAGTGAGAAAAAGTTGACCACGGTACTGGACTGGTAATCAATCTATTGACCTCGGAATGATGAAATGCTAAGTTGACCTCGACAGGATTTGAACTCAGAGTGCAGCGAGCCGGAACTAATACCACAATGTATTATATACGACGTCCTAATGACTCTTCCAAGTCACCGCCTAGTTTAATGTCATTAGGCAGCTATTAAACCTTGAAATAGCAGCGAAATCTGACTAAAACATCTCACCTTGCAACACAATACTACATTGTGCTACAATAGACTCTACTACATCACACACACACACACACACACACACACATATATATATATATATATATACCAACACACACATACATGGACACACGCACACGCACACATACACATACACATACAAAGACACATGAACATACATGAAAACACACACATACCAACATACACACATACATGGACACACGCACACATACACATATACATACACATACAAAGACACATGAACATACATGAAAACACACACATACCAACATACACACATACATGGACACACGCACACATACACATATACATACACATACAAAGACACATGAACATACATGAAAACACACACATACCAACATACACACATACATGGACACACGCACACATGGATACACGCACACATACACATATACATACACATACAAAGACACATGAGCATACATGAAAACACACACATACCAACATACACACATACATGGACACACGCACACATGGACACACGCACACATACACATATACATACACACACAAAGACATGAACATACGTGAAAACACACACATACCAACATACACACATACATGGACACACGCACACATGGACACACGCACACATACACATATACATACACACACAAAGACACATGAACATACGTGAAAACACACACATACCAACATACACACATACATGGACACACGCACACATGGACACACGCACACATACACATATACATACACATACAAAGACACATGAACATACGTGAAAACACACACATACCAACATACACACATACATGGACACACGCGCACATGGACACACACGCACATGGACACACGCACACATACACATATACATACACATACAAAGACACATGAGCATACATGAAAGCACACTCTCTCTCTCTCACACACACACACACACATATGCACACAATGACACATGAACATACATGGTGATACACACATTACGCACACATACACATACGCACACTTGAACACACACTTAAACACACACATGAACACAGACATGGACATACATACACAACATATAAACGGATACACATAGACACACGCGCACGCACACACACACACACACGCACATATATTGACACACACATAGACACACACGTACACACACGTACTCACACACACACACATACACATATACACACACACACACTTTAAGTTTATTCACCTCAATACTTCTATTCCGTTTCCTAAAAATACTCAACAGTAACAACAACAACGACGACCAGGATTAAAACGTATAAGAGGGAGGGAGAGAGCGTAAGAGATTTAGAGAGGGAGAGGGGATGAGAGAGTGTGTGAGTGAAAGAGAGAGGGGCGGGTGAGAGAGTGTGAGTGAGGGCGAGTGAGATAGAGAAAGAGAGGTTGAGAGAGTGTGTGAGTGAGAGAGAGAAGGGGTGGGTGAGAGAGTGTGAGTGAGGGCGAGTGAGAGAGAGAAAGAGAAGTTGAGAGAGTGTGTGAGTGAGGGGGAGAGAGAGGTACCCAACCAAAAGAGCAGACAAAGAAATTATTGTTAAACTCTAATAAATGTTTTAGTTTCATTACTGCTTTAGTGGTGGTGTTGTTGTTGTTGTTGTTGTTGTTGGTGTTGTTGTTGTTTGTGGTGGTGGTGGTAGTGGTGGTGGTGTTCGGAATGGTGTTGTTGTTGTTGTTGTTGGTGGTGGTGGTGGTGGTGGTGGTGGTGGCGGTAGTGTTGGTAGTGTTGGGGATGTTGTTGTTGATGGTGGTGGTGGTGGTGGTGGTGGTAGTGTTGGTGATGTTGGGGATGGCGTTGTTGTTGTTGTTGTTGTTGTTGGTGGTGGTGGTGGTAGTGTTGGTGGTGTTGTTGTTGGTGGTGTTGGTGGTGGTTTGGTGGCGGTGGTGTTGATGGTGTTGGGGATGGTGTTGTTGTTGGTGGTGGTGGTCTTGGTGGTGGTGGTGGTGGCGTTGGTGGCGTTGGGGATGGTGGTGTTGGTGTTGCGGTGTTGGGGATGGTTGTGTTGGTGTTGGTGTTGATGGTGTTGGTGTTCGTGGTGGTTTTGGAGTTGGTGGTGTTGGTGGTATTCGTGGTGATGGTGGTGGTGTTGGTGTTATTGGTGGTGGTGATGGTGGTATTGGTGGTGGTGGTGGTGGTGGTGGCGATGGTGTCGATGGTGCTGATGATAGGGTTGGCAATGCTATTTCTGTTAATGGGTGCTGATGATACAAGACGGGGGGGGGGGTCGCCTTAAATTAAGAACCAACGAATCTCTCGTATTGCTGGTTTAATGTGTACAAAAGGAAGATTTGTATCGTTTATTTAATGAACGAAGCTAAAAATACCATGTTAGGAGGAATGTATCATTAACGAATTAGTTTTTAAAACCACAAAAATGAGAACATAAGCCTTTCTCCTTGATTCCACTAACGTTTCGGTTACATTGTCCTTCATCCTTTTCAGGGATTTTTCTTTTGAAAATCCATCTCTTTCCATTTCTCTCTTAGATCAAGCCAAAAAGCTACTTCTAAGAAGGTTTTACTTGCCATAACTTGCCGTTTGGAAAGAAAGGGCTAAAAAACAATCGTATACCGCCGTATCTTGATAAAGGGCCGAAAACTCCAAAAGGTGACAAACACAGAGGCAGAAAGGGCTCTGAGAAGGATATAGAATGATATCGATTTCACCACTCAAAACAGGCAATGCAGTAGTATCGAAGACAAATTCTTGGAAACCTTTGTGCAAAAGCACCCCACCACCTCATGTAGGAGGGGCGATTTCAACTTAGTGCTTACAGACATGAACAAGAGAATATTAAGAGTAAAAATGATGGATATTCTACCAGACTTGGACATCTGATGGAGGGCGGGGCATGCCTTGTCGAAAATGGAGGGGCATGCTGCTGAATATGAAGAAAAAAAAAAGAAAATTTATCCGGTATACGACGAGAGATACAGATAAAGCTAAAAAAAACTGGAAAAATATGAAACATTATAGAACTCCTAAACGGAGCCCAATTAAATTCCATGGTAGATAGCAGAAAGCCCAGATATCAAACATGTAGTAGCATCGACTACCTGACGGCTTTCTGCTCTCAACAACAAAGAAGGCCTGTGCTACTGCTGAAACCACAAACACACAACAGCAACAACACCATTGACAGCATCAGAAACCACAACACAAAATAACCACCAGCAAATACACTAGAGTATACTAACCAACTCCCACCCCAAATATATATATATATAATTGGCGTGGAATGTTTAAAGCGTCCGTAAGCGGTAGGCCGTTTGAGTACTCGATGCTCTTACAGTGTATATCACATAAGAAACGGAGAAGCAGTGTTGCGACGAATAAAATTTATTAGACATATTACAATCGTTTCTCTGGCGACCTGTGACCAGCAGAGTTTCCAAATGGAAACTCTGCTTCGTAGAATCGAGACGTATTTGAGGACCTTGCGATTTCAGAGTCAGGTTCGATCATCACATTGATCGTGCCTCGAGCTGGTTGCCAGAGAAACGATTGTAATATGTCTAATACATTTTATTCGTCGCAACACTGATTCTCCGTTTCTTATGTGATATATATATGTATATATATATATATATATATATATATATATACATATATATATATGTCCCAAGGCTCTGATACCATCAACACTATACACACAGAGCTGGCATATCTAAGAACTGACTAACTGCCTGATGAGGTCATAGCCATTCAATGGCTATCATCGAAATATATATAGCAGTAAATAAAGGATTATGAGTTCATGCAATTGACTTATGTTTCGTCACTATACATATATATATATATACATATATATATATATACATATATATATATATATATATACATACATATATATATATATATATATATATATATATATAAAATATTAAACAAATAATGAACAAACAATTCCTTATATTAAACAAAAAAAGTTCATTATTTAACGATCGTTTCTAGGATATATATGCGTTAAATAATGAACTTTTTTTGTTTAATATAAGGAATTGTTTGTTCATTATTTGTTTAATATTTTATCTTGACTCTGTATACCGTTTATCTTTCACCGAAAGTCGTTTTTCATTGCATCTCTTCTTT
>OZ024741.1:166995902-167003402 GCA_964016885.1 Eledone cirrhosa | reverse complement strand
GTTGTTGGTGGTGTTGGTGTTGTTGGTGGTGGTGGTGGTGGTGGTGGTGATGTTGCTGTTGTTGGTGGTGTTGGTGTTGTTGGTGGTGGTGGTGGTGATGTTGCTGTTGTTGGTGGTGTTGGTGTTGCTGGTGTAATGTTGGTAATGATGTTTGTGATGGTGACAATGATGGTAAGGGCGGAGGAGGTGTTGGTCTGGGCGTTTTTTGTTGATGTTGTTGCTGTTGTTGGAGTGATAGTTGTGGCGCTAGTAATGGTGGGCTCCATGGTGGTAGTGGTGGTGGTGGTGGTGGTGGTGGTGGTGGTGGTGGTGGTGGTGGTGGTGGTGGGATGATGGTGATGGTGGTGGTAATGATGATTGTAGTATTAGTTGTGGTGGTAGTAGGATGATGGTGATGGTGGTGGTAATGATGATTGTAGTATTAGTGTTGGTGGTGATCGTGGTGGTGGTGGTGGTGGTGGTGGTGGTGGTGGTAAAATGAAGTGAAAATCTGTAGTTGTGTAGTTTTTATGTTAGTACATATATTTAATTATGAAATACAGATGTAACTTGTAAGTAACGCGCGCACGCACGCACACATACATACGCACACAAACACACACATCCACAGACACATATCTTATATATACATGCAAAAAAATGGTTGAGAGAACTCTTTAGTTGTGTCAAGGACATGGCAACAGCTTTAGTGCTGGTGACTCGATAAAACGCACTCAGTACACTCGGCAAATTGGTTGGTGATAGAAAGGGCATCCAGCTGTAGAAAACTTACCAAACAAAGAGTCCTGAGATCACTTCATTTGTGACAAAGATATTATGACCTCCCTAGTATTGATGTCACGATAAAATGTACCCAGAATATTCAATAGAGTGCAGGAAAGTATGTATACAAGATGCGATCCCCAGACTATCTGAGAGATCAGTGATTTCGATTAAGTACTGACTTGGTATAAGAGGACCCGTCCAAACCTTGCTACCAGGGAAACATACACACACACGGGTACACATCAAAACAGGACCGTAACACCTACTGCGAGAGGTTTCCATTGTGGCAGCATCTATGCAAGAGTCCCTAGCAGGACTAAAAAGCCATGTACGTGCTGCTCATGTTTAGGTGTCAAACGATAGCATTACTCAAAATCGAATTGGAGGCATAATCATATATATATGTATGTATGTTCTTCTGGTTTTATAATTTCACAAATGTTTACCAATAGAGAGAGAGTCGGTTTCTAACATAGTTACAAGACTCTCTCATTGGAATTAACACATCAACTATATAGATATGTATGCATGTCTGCATGCATGCAGGTGTGTGCAGGTATAGATGTTAATGTATGGGTGTATGTGTATGTTTTGAGTTGTATGTGTGCATGTGCATATACTTTGTATCTCTACAAGTTTATATGCAGTTATTAGATGCAGAATTTTTCGAATGTTTTACAGATTTTTAATGTTCCATTAATGGATTGTACTTGTAATTTCCAAACTAGTCGTGTTCTTTCTGTTTCTGTCAAGCCCAGATTCTCAAGATTTGTATGTATGTATGTATGTATGTATGTATGTATGTATGTATGTATGTATGTATGTATGTATGTATGTTCAGATTTTATAATTTTATAATTTCCACAAATAGAGAGAGAGAGAGAGAGAGAGAGAGAGAGAGAGAGAGAGAGAGAGAGAGTCGATTTCTAAGATAACAAAACTTTATCATTGGAATTTAGACATCAAGTAAATATGTATGCATGTCTGTATGTGTGTCGTGTATCTGTGTGTGTTTGTGTGTGTGTGCGTCTGTGTGTGTGTGTGTGTGTGTGTGTGTGTGTGTGTGTGTGTGTGTGTGTGTGTGTGTGTGTGTGTGTGTGTGTGTGTGTGTGTGTGTGCCGGTATGGATGCTATGCATGTGTAGATCTGTATGTTTTTAGTTATATGTGTACACAAACATATGTTTCTTTAGATTTTGCAGGCAATACTACAATGTAAGAACAGCAAATTGATTGAGATTAACTTTCGTTAGTAAGGGAGTTAGCTCATCAATTTCACTACAATTATATTCTTTGTCAGTCGATCAAATCTGTCACTAGGCAAAGACTCGGATTTCTTATTAAGGGATACATCAGGCTGCTTTAAGATGTGTAGTTTCTCAGAGTTTGCAATTACGCAATCCAGTGAAGCATGAAAGGGTTTATCAGCAATACTATAGGTTATAGTGGGGCGGTTGTGTCCCTGATCTCGAGACTTCTAAATGAAACGAGACAACTGAATGGAGTTTGCCATATCACTGGGCTCTTTCAAAAGACGGTATAATCAACAACAATTATTATAGATGTTGATTATACCGTCTTTTGAAAGTCGTTGACATTAACCCTCTCATACTTCCCCCAAATACTATTTGGTGGATGATGTGTAGCGCTATATACCGTGGCCTTGGAAGAACAAAATCTCTTCATTGTAATTCTGGAGGCAATATTGGTCAGAACTGAAAATATATCCCTGCCTTGTGTTCAAGTATAACTGCCATTAATCATTTTTCAGTCAGATACGTATTTTGTTGAATTCCTTTTTCGAAGTGTTAATTTAAGAGGTACAACATAAACATAAGAGCGGTGTAAACATAAACACACAATCTCTCTCACACACACAGACACCCACACTCTCTCTCTCCCCCTCTCTCTCTCTCTCTCTCTCTCTCTCTCTCTCTCTCTCTCTCTCTCTCTCTCTCTCTCTTTCTATCTCTCCCTTTTTCTCTCTCCTTTTCTCTTTCTCACTCTCTCTCCCTCTCTCTCCATTTCTCTCTCTCCCTTTCTCTCTCTCTCTCTCTCGCTCTCTATCACTCTCTCTATCACACATATACACACACATGCATATATATGCATATTTATAATATATATATATATATATATATATAGGAAAAGGTATGACCCCGACGGCAGAGCTCAAGCCGTTTCGACGGCTATTTCTAAACGGCTTGAGCTCTACCGTAGGGTCATCTGGTTCCTTACCACAATTCCTTCGTTATATATATATATATATTCTTCTTCTTCTTCTTCTTCTTCTTCTTCTTCTTCTTCTTCTTCTTCTTCTTCTTCTTCTTCTTCTTCTTCTTCTTCTTCTTCTTCTTCTTCCCCCCGTTAGACTTGTGCGAAATTCCTTCCTTGCTCACATTTCAACCAGGTTTGATGGTCTTTTGTCTCTTGTTCACGATTTCACCGAGTTTATATTCATAGAGATCTGGGACTTGTCTATTTCCTCTCACTTTCCGTTGCTTAAACCATTTTGTTTGTTACCCTAACGTCCCCTTTATTTACATGTCCCAACGACTTTTTTTAGCCGTTGTTCGCACCAACCTGAGGTATATGGCCCTTAAAGCGATGAAATGCCTGGGACGGTTGGAGGGTCACTGATGAAGGACTTACTTTTTCATATATATATATCAGAAAAGGTGTGGTAAAATGCCAGGTGGACCATAACCCACCAGAGTACTCGATACTTGAGGTAGTAGAGTAGGTAATATGAAAAGATTCAGGACCCCCGACGGCTGAGCTCTGGCCGTTTAGACAGTTAGATTCGAACAGATCTAGCTGTCGAAACGACCGGAGCTCAGTTTTGTTGGTTCTGAATCTTTTCATATATATATATATATATATATATATATATATATATATATATATATATATATATATATATATATATATATATATATATATAGTAATAAGAAATGCAGCTATTCCTAAGGATACAGCATGACAAAAGTGTCGTTCAGTAGACATTTTCAAAAATCAAATAGATTTTCTCTTTCTGGTGGAATTTTTGTTGTTGTTTGTATAGAGGAAAGACTGCTTATGTGTTGGATTATTACCACTGGTCTTTATTGGAGAACAATTGCTGAGAGGTTTGGTTCAGCCGTTCAGGTTGCTAGAAATAGCAATCAAATTTTATTGAAATTTCAACTCACTGTCTTAAAAAGGTAAGAATACATTGGAGAATGTAATCCTAAACACATTATGTCTAATGTTAGATCTAATCGATAGGATATGACCTGGGGCTAAACAATAATATGACTTATTATATTCTACTAAACATAACTAAGATGTATTACATTAGTTATGACTGGCTGATCACCGACGTCTTAGGCTTTAGCTTTCATTTGTCATTTGTGCCATAGACAGGCCAGGGTGTACATGTGAGCCAGTTGGCTCGATTTTGACGGGGGTCTACACACCTCAAGTTCTGGTTCTTTTATTTTGTTCTGTTACTTGTAAGTATATGCATGTACTTGCAAAAGATGTCAACATGAAAGAACCTGTTATTTTTATCTAAAGACATTTTTTCCAATTCCACCCTGTCTGTCCCCTCAATCTATCTTATTTCTCATTCTTTCTTCTGATGAAGGACTAGCGTCCGAAACGTTAAGACCCTGGCCCTGCTATATCAAGCGTTAACCTAATATATACCTTCCATTTACTGTACCGATTGTGTTGTTATTTCAGTTTACTTTTTACATACATACATATATATATATATATATATATATATATATATATATATATAATAAATATAATCTGAGTTTTTCGAATATTAATAATAATATTCGATTCGTTTGCAATTATGCAAACAAGCCTCATTTTTAAAGCCATGTCAGTAGAGTCTGCTAATATGCAAATCAGGCCAACCAGACTCTGTATATTTTAGAAAATATCATATATTTTCACTAGCTGTGACAGTTGACAGGTGAACAGTGAACTGTACTGATGAAAGGTAGTACCCAGAAACATTAGTGTCTGCAGTTCTGTTTACATGCCAACACAAGTGCAAGAATGAGGGGTTTATTCTACTGACATGGCTTTTAAAATGAGGCTTGTTTGCATAATTGCAAACGAATCGAATATTATTATTAATATTCAAAAAACTCAGATTACATTGATATTCATTTGTATTCAGCCATGTAGAACGAAAGTTTATACACACACACACACACACACACACACACACACACACACACACACACATATATATATATATATATATATATATGCAGCCCATACATAAATCTTCGCAACCCATATCGAAATCAAATGTATCTAGTACTGTGGATTGGCAGTATCGGTAGAGGGTCGGACGCCATGATTTCCAGCATAGTTACGTCCCTTTACGATCTGAGTTCAAATCCCGCCGAGGTTGACTTTGCCTTTCATCCTTACGGGGTCGATAAAATAAAGTACCATTAATGCACTGGGTAATTGCTGGCCTTGTGCCTAAAGTAGAAACAATTATTAAAATACTTAATAATTAATTTGGGACCCTACATTTCACATCTGACCCAAGGCTATTACCGGTTTGTATCGGGGCAATATTTTAAACCTGACCCAGTCATATTACAAGCTTTGAGGCCATTTATTTTGCTTTTGGTTCAGGTCCATTACCAGCTTAACACGGGCATGTGTATCCATATGATAAAGTTTGCTAATATTTGTCAGTTTTTTAAGACTTTCCATTAGTTTCGGTCTGGTTTCTGCAAAGATCGAAACAGCAGGTTATTATTTCCAGTTTTCTTAGTACCAGGTAGAAGTGTGTCAAATGACCTCAAGGTCAAACGTTGATCTACCGCAGGTAGATTCTCTGTAGGAGGATTTGTATTCAACACTGCAAAATTTCTAAATCGAGAAACTATGGAAGCTGATTGCAGCTTGGTAGACTGAGCCATTGATAGTAAAGTGTCTTAGCAATAGATACATGCTGCACTGTGGTATGTCAAGGACTGCCGACCAGTTAAGTAGTGGTTCAGTCCTCTATAGCGCAAACGAGAGCGTTAAGCCCCAGGGGGAATTAAGCCCCACCACACTACAAATGCATTATGAATATAATGCATTTGTAGTGTGGTGGAGCTTAATGCCCCCTGAGGCTTAATATCCCCGTTTGCCCTGCACGCTATCACGACTACTTAGAGCTAACGGATATGTACTAAACTACCATGTGTAGTGTATGTATGACTTAGAAAGTCTAATATGTATGTAAGAGAGGGATCTCTTAAATCCTGATGGAGCTGTAGAGACGCCGTCCTAAAACATGGAGTGTCTTGGGCATTTAAAACCTAGTGGAGCCCATCCTTCTCCCGTACTGAACACAGCTGATTTATCACAGAGAGGGGGAGAGAACGGCCACAGTATTTAACTGGTACTTTATCTATTGATTTCGAGAAGATGAAAGGCAAAGTTGACCTCGGCAGGCTATGAGCTCAGAGCGCATTTAATCCGACGCTCTAACGACTTTGGTAATTCGCAGAATTAGTATGTATGTGTGTATCCTCTGATAGCGTCTCTGTATATGTGTTCTCTGATAGTGTATACTTCATATATACTTCATATAGCTCATCTCGTACGTATGTATATGTGTTCTGAGATAGTGTTTGTATATGCTAAACTACTGTGTTTAGTGTATGTGTGTTAGTTAATCTAGTATGTATGTGTATATACTCAGATAGTTTTGGTATATGCTTTGAGATAGTGTGTGTGTGAGTGTGTATGTGTGAGTATTAATCTACTGTGTGAAGTCTGTGTGATTTAATTATTCTAGTATGTATGTGTATATGTTCTAAGATAAATAATTGTTTCTACTTTTGGCACACAAAAAAGTACCAGTACATTACTGGTACTTTATTTTATCGACCCCGTAAGGATGAAAGGCAAAGTTAACCTCCGTGGGATTTGAAGTCATTCCATAAAGAGACGTAACTCTATGTTACAAAGCATGGCGTCTGACCCTCTTCCGATACTGCCATTCAGACAGAAGCTTAGCAAATTCATTAATTATCCTATGTTCTAGGGTGCCCTCTCTCCTCCCTTCTGTACGTATTGACTCTCGAGCCTTTACTGCGGAAGCTGGAACTGTTGCAGGGCATCCCGCTCGAACCGGGACGCGGAAAGGCTGTGTCGGCTTATGCGGACGACATCACCGTGATGGTGTCGGACACCTCAGAAATCGAGGTGGTCGGCAACTTATTGGAGGAATATGAAAGGTTGACGGGAGCAAAACTTAACCCGGAAAAGTCGGTGGGCTTGCAACTCGGCACCTGGAGAGGCAAGTCCATGCCGTCCAACAGCGTCGTTAGGCGCTGGACGGACGGACCGGTAAAGTTGCTCGGGGTTTGGTTCAGGCCAGACCTCCAGGTGGATAAAAATTGGGACGAGGTGACGGGCAGGGTAGCCAGTTTCACCCAGAAGTGGGCTGGGAGGAAGCTATCACTGAAAGGTCGGGCGGAGGTGACGAACGCGTACATTGCGTCCGTCATCTACTACCGTCTGACCGTCGTCCCTTGCCCTCGTTCGCGCCTCGCCATCTTGTGGAGGGGTCAGGTTCCGCTGGTGAGGCGGTCCATCTGCTGCCAGCACCTTCTACGTGGAAGGTTGGGCATGCCGTGGCTAATGATGCGCAGATACGCGCTGAGGCTGCGGCATCTCCAGATATTCTGCCTAAACGGTGAACAAGTGTGGTCGCCGTTTG
>OZ024741.1:166970902-166990902 GCA_964016885.1 Eledone cirrhosa | reverse complement strand
ACTTCCAGACCTTCTCAGACACTTGGGAGTGGTCTAGATGGAACAGAATCTCCCAAACATGGAGGTGGGCTACTCATTGTGAAATAGATCTCTTCAGACCGTCCCAAACGTGAGTTTGGGTGGGTTGAAGGTAGAATAAATCCCTTAAAACCCTCCCAGATATAAAGGTGGTTGAGCTGAAGACAGAACAGACCGTTTTAGACTCTATAAAATAGACAGAGGAAGGACACATCAGGTCTGTGTATCGATGAGAACAGATTATTTTCCATTCACTTAGCTGGCCTTGAATGTTTGTGTGTGTACACAAATCTATGATTTGGGGTAGAATATATCCCTTAAAACCCCCCTAGATAAAAAGGTGGGCGAACTGAAGCTAGAACAGACCTTTTAAGACTGTTTGTGTACACAAATCTATGATTTGGGGTTGGTTGAAGGTAGAATACATCCCTTAAAACCCTCCTAGATAAAAAGGTGGGCGAACTGAAGCTAGAACAGACCTTTTAAGACTGTTTGTGTACACAAATCTATGATTTGGGGTTGGTTGAAGGTAGAATACATCCCTCAAAACCCTCCTAGATAAAAAGGTGGGCGAACTGAAGCTAGAACAGACCTTTTAAGACTGTTTGTGTACACAAATCTATGATTTGGGGTTGGTTGAAGGTAGAATACATCCCTTAAAACCCTCCTAGATAAAAAGGTGGGCGAACTGAAGCTAGAACAGACCTTTTAAGACTGTTTGTGTACACAAATCTATGATTTGGGGTTGGTTGAAGGTAGAATACATCCCTTAAAACCCTCCTAGATATAAAGGTGGGAGAACTGAAGCTAGAACTGACCTTTTAAGACTGTTTGAGTACACAAATCTATGATTTGGGGTTGGTTGAAGGTAGAATACATTCCTTAAAACCCTCCTAGATATAGAGGTGGGCTAGCTGATGATAGAACAGACCTTTTAAGACTGTTTGTGTGTGTACACAAATCTATGTAATATGTAATTTAACACTTAAATGTAATGATTTAGTAAAGAATATCTTTAAAAATAACTTTTGTTAATTCAAATATTTCTAATGTCTTTACAAAAGAAAAGATCGTTGTGAAAATCTGCGGTATCAGAGAAATACATTAATGTTTAATATGATGCAGTTATAGTGCTATTTTATACTTTTTAAGAATGTCTTACAAATGCAGTTCAATGCAGTACAGGACGTTAAGAATTAATGTATGCTACTCTGGTGTCTTTTAGAAGCTCAGCAACTGTTCAGAAAAAGACTAATTTCTAATCTGAGAAGAAAACAAACCACTGGTCCTGTTAACACTTTTGGTAAACACTGCTCAAAAAAAAAAAATTAATTAAAAAAACTGCCACTGGTTCTATGAACTGAGGCCACCTATCTTGAAAGGATCCTATTTAAATTAAAACTCTCCAACATTATTTGACACTAGCAGAAAAATCACCCTCCGGGTGGTTTTCTGCTAACATGTGTAGTGTGTATATTGATATCATATGCAGGTATATATATATATATATGTATATATATATATACATGTAGATATCATACATCAAATAAAATCGTAATTGACAATATATAATACATAGAAATTGAACGAAGACTGCGTTACACTGTCTTATTTAATCAGTAACGTAATCCATGATACATTAAAAAAGACGTAATTATATATAAACTGCATAAGGAGACAGAAAATTAGTATGTTTATTTAAGCGATGGCCAACCGGAAGTGTTGACATTTCAGAAATTTTAAAGAAGTGAATCTTTAAATAAACAAAATATATTTAATCAACAGCCACGAAATTTAGTAGATAAATTATGTAATATTCATTCATTATTTATTCAAAGTAATCCAACTTATTTTACTAATGAGATTAAAAAATTATAAACCGTACGCAGTCCCGCGCTCCTTACTTTATTATAGTTTAGGTTAGATCCTTTTGTTATTTTACAAATACCAACTTAATAATAAAATAATTAATCAATTTTATACACATATGTACGTATGTATGTATATATATATATATATATATATATATATATATATATATATATATATATATATATATATATATGTATGTATATATATATATTGATATACTTTGGGAGGGTCATGTTGCCAATAAGAAACACACGCACCAGTTGCTTTCACTCCAATTTATTATAAATTAAAATTATAAATTTAAGAATTTATAAATTTCCGGTTCGTTGGTTGGTTCCACAACCGGACGGTTGTTCATATATTGTCAAAGTTCTTTCGTCACACATTCTGTGACCTCTTCAAGATAAAAAAGATTCATCAGTACTCCACCAACATGCTAAAATAGAACATAAGGGCAAATTAGAGAACATAGAAATAAAAATAATATCTACACACAGAAAAGACACAATGTTTAGACAAATCACAGAGGCAATAAACATAAATGAACTCCAACCAAAATTAAATAGAAAATATGAATGGAATAGCAACATCACAACTTACAATTAAGCACATGCGCAAACTAAGCACACAACACACACAAAAACAAGATGGCGTGGGACAGAACAAAGGAGAGGCACAAAACAAAGAGAAGAATCCCCAGTCACTGAAGAGGTCACAGAATGTGTGACGAAAGAACTTTGACAATATATGAACAACCCTCCGATTGTGGAACCAACCAACCAACCGGAAATTTATAAATTCTTAAATTTATAAATTTAATTTATAATAAATTGGAGTGAAACAACTGGTGCGTGTGTTTCTTATTGGCAATATGACCCGCTCAAAGTCTCACAATATCGGTTTCAACACACGTTTTCAGATAAAGAATTTTGCTAAACAAATTCAGAAACGAAATATATATATATATATCACGATAAATTAACGGAGCCATAGGCCCTCGCCATTCCCTGTAAATAATGTGCTCAAAGGAGAAGAAATCCTGAGCTCTTTAAAATACAATATGTTGAAAAGGTAACACACCAGAGAGAGATATACAGTGCGCTATCAAATTGATAGCGCACTGTATATCTCTCTCTGGTGTGTTACCTTTTCAACATATTGTATATATATATATATATATACATACATATATATATATATATATATATATATATATATATATATATATATATATATATATATATATATATATATAACATTTTAAAGTTTAAGCAAAGGATCGCTGCTTTCACCCTTAACAGGATCTTCTGAAACTAAAAAAGTGAATCTGTGGACGCAGAAGTAAATATTTCGAAAAACGTTGCAGCTGAAGGAAAACAGTAAGACGTTCCCTGGCAATGAACGAAAAAAAAACGAGGATAATACGTCGTTATGTGGATCGTAGAGAACAATTTCACGCAAAGACAAAAGACCGTTTTATCGCTCTACATGGCTGAATACAAGAAATGCAAATCTGTGTTTTTCGAAGATTAATAATAATAATCGATTCATTCGCTTCGTTTGCAATTATACAAACAGCCTCTTAAGCCTTGTCAGTAGAATGACTCCACCATTATTGCTCTTGTGTTGGCATACAAACAGAACGGCAAACACTAATGTTTCTGGGTGATTGCTCTTCATTAGTACCGTATACTATTTACCTGCAAAACTGTCAGAGGTAGTGAAAATATATGATATTTTCTGGAATATACAATGACTGATCGGCCTGATTTATATATTAACAGACTGCCTGATCAGTCTGATCTTCATATTAGCAGATAGGCCAGTCAGTTTTCTGTATACGAGCGATTAATGGACATACTCAAATAATTAGTAAATAGTTTTATCGCTCTACATGGCTGAATACAAGAAATGCAAATTTGAGTTTTTCGAATATTAATAATATTCGATTCGTTTTCAATTATGCAAACAGCCTCTTAAGCCATATCAGTAGAATGACCTCGTCATTCTTGCTCTTGTGTTGGCATACAAACAGAACGGCAGACACTAATGTTTCTGGGTGATTACCCTTCATCAGTACCGTATACTGTTTACCTGCCAACTGCTAGAGCGAATGAAAATATATGATATTTTCTGGAATAAACAGTGCTTCTCTAATGATATATGACTATATACATATATTTTTAAATTTTGGAGGATATATATATATATGATAAAGTCATCTTGACATTTCCGATGTAATACTAGATTCCAATGTTTAAAGCGAAACCATAATTACTAAACCAAGAAATGTTTCAAGTTATTTGATAGAAGCAAGTGTACACACACATACACACATATAAACATATATACACACATACATATACATACTCATATAGAGACATGCATACACACATAGTTACACGCTCATATATAAACACAAACACACACACATACACACATACACACATATAAACATATATACACACATACACATACATACTCATATAGAGACATGCATACACACATAGTTACACGCTCATATATAAACACAAACACACACACACACACAGCCACAAATACACACATATGCACACGCGTATACACATATATGCATACACACACACACATTGACGCACCAACATACACACATACAAACTTAGTATCTATCAGTAACCAATACATAAATTATATACCAATACACAAATGATATGATATGTGTAAGTTAATCATGTAAGCGGCCAATTGGCAGAATCTTTATAACGTCGATTAGACTGCTTAGTGGTAATCATTCTGGTTCTCTATACTGTGAGTTCAAATCACGTCGAGGTCAACTTTGACTTTCATGCTTTCAAGGTCAATAAATAATTGTTTAGACTTTAGGCACAAGGCCAGCAATTAGCCAGTACATTACTGGTACTTTATTTTATCGACCCTGTAAGGATGAAAGGCAAAGTCAACCTCGGCGGGATTTGAACTCAGATCGTAAAGGGACGTAACTATGCTGGAAAGCATGGCGTCCGACCCTCTACCGTTACTGCCAATCCACCGCCGGTCAATAAATAATGGTTTCTTATATAAACACAAGACCAGCAATTTTGGGGGAGTGGAAAGTCGATTAAATCGACCCCAGTGCGTGACTGGTACTTTATTTTATCGACCCCTTAAGGATGAAAGGCAAAGTTAACATCTGCAGGATTTTAATTCATATAATAAAGGGCCGTAACTCTATGTTGCAAAGCATGGCCTCCGACCCTCTACCGATACTGCTAATCCACCGCCCTACAAGGTCAATAAATAATGAACCAGCCCAGTACTGGGGTCGATTCTGTCTGTTCTGTATATCTTCTCTTCTCTCTCTCTCTCTCGCTCTCACTCTCTCTTTCTCTTTCTCTCTATCTATCTATCTATCTATCTCTCTCTCTCTAAGAAGAAGAAGAAATCAGCTGTTCAGATCTGGAGGTGAATATGTTCCGCCAGGGTTAAAATGTCCAAGACACACCCCTAAGACTCTCTCGGGAGTTAGTTACGTACATATATACAAGTACATCATACACACTACAACTACATGTATATATACCTGTAACCAAATTCTCCCCTTTCCTGTGCCAATTACCAGTTTTTACCCAATCAATATTTCTTATCAATCTGTTCAGTTCATCCTAGGGGCTTTTGATCCTTTACTAAACTTTCTCATCTGTAAACATATTCTGCAAAAAGTAGTTCATATCAGAATTTTTTCAGAAATGTATAAGTTAGACGCATTCACACACACACACACACACTCCCATGTACAAAGGCATGCACGCACACACACACGCACAAACTAACACACACAATCACACAGGCACACACATATTAGGTCTCTTCCCTTCCTCCTTGCTGAGGGTCGGGAACCATAGACAAGTTCACCAATGCCCATCTATATGTTGCTGTATTCCCCCTCCCCATATATATATATGTGTGTGTATGTGTGTGTGTGTGTGTGTGTGTGTGTGTGTGTGTGTGTGTGTGTGTGTGTGTGTGTGTGTGTGCGTGTGTGTGTGCGTGTGTGTGTGTGTGTGTGTGTGTGTGTGTGCGTGTGTGTGTGCGTGTGTGTGTGCGTGTGTGTATTATGTGGAGGCGCGTGGCCTAGTGGTAAGGGTGTTGGAATTACGATCATAATGTCGTGGGTTCAATCCCTGCGTTGCGTGTTGTGTTCTTGAGCAAAACACTTCACTTCACGTCGTTCCAGTATACTCAGCTGAAAATCAGTACCAACAATAGCTGGAGGTTTAACCCTGCGATGGACTGGCATCCTGTCCAGGGGGGGGGGGGTCTTGTACTCTCAGTCGCTTCACGCCATGAAACCGGGATAAGCACTGGCCAAATGAGCCTTCTGGCTTAAGGCAGACTTTATATATATATATATATATATATATATATATATATATATATATATATATATATATATATATATATATATATATATATATATATATATATATATATAGTATTAATTGAGGTCATATAACTGTCCATTCATTAATAAATTGCTCCGAAGAATCCAAACCTCAGTTTGGAGGAAGCAGCTGTAAGCACAATAATGTTTTGAACAGTTCTTTGATTCTTATATTTCATATATATATATATATATATATATATATATATATATATATATATATTAGACAATATATAGCTTTCACCGTATTTTTAACTAAAGGAATTTTAGCTTGATAACGGGGTTTATAACCCTCATTTATCTGAGGGTTCTAAACCCCGTTATCAAGCTAAAATTCCTTTAGTTAAAAATACGGTGAAAGCTATATATTTTCTAATTTCAAACTCGCTCACTGTTTCAAAACATACTTACTTATATATATATATATATATATATATATATATATATATATATATATATATATATATATATATATATATATATATATATATATATATATATATATATATATATATATATATATATATATATATATATATATATATATATATATATATATATATATATATATATATAACGAAGGAAATGTGGTAAGGAGCCAGGTGGACCATAAGGCACCAAAGTACTCAATACTTAGGGTAGTAGAGTGGGTAATAGGAACGAGTAGGACCCCGACGGCTGAGCTCAAGCCGTTTCGACGGCTAATTTTGGACTAAATTTAGTCCAGAATTAGCCGTGGAAACGGCTTGAGCTCAGCCGTCGGAGTCCTACTCGTTCCTATATATATATATACAGTTGTGCTTTAGGGAGTGTAAGCATTTGCATTTGTATTTATTTTTTCTCGAATTCCAGTTAATATTGAAAATAATTATTTTGTTTTTCCCTATCCTTATATGGTAAAAATAAAATATATTTATTGCTGTGATCAATGTCTAATGAATTCTCATATTTCCTCTCTTTCATTTTTTCTATCCTTCAATTGTTTAGAGGTACAGGATGTCTTCGATCTGTTCGATTTCTGGGATGGCAGAGATGGGTTGATTGATGCAGTTAAAGTCGGTGACTTACTCCGCTGTGTTGGTCTGAACCCGACGCAGGAACTGGCCAGAAAACACGGTGGCACCAAAAAACCAGGTATGACCAATAATATACACATATTTGCGCGTGCACACACACACGCACACACACACACACAACTGCAAACTTACATCTGCACATATACACACAGACATACATCGACAGACCGACACATACATATTTATATACACACACAGGTACACACACACACACTCCCACACACAACTACAAATATACATACAAACATATATCGACAATCCGACACATATTCATATACACACACACGTACACACACACGTACACACACACACATACGTACACATATACTCTCACACACAACTACACATACATACAGACATATATCATTAGACAGACATACACATATTCACACAAACACGTCCACATATTATCTCTTCTATTCATGTACATACAATCATACATCTATAGACAAACAGATAGAAAGCTTTAAAACATCTTAGATATTTCGTTAAAATTATCTACATTGCATTTCTTTGTAGGGGAGAAACAATTGACGTATGCTGAATTCCTGGCCTGCTTCGAATCAGTGAAAAAGGAAACAGACACTGGCACCTTTAAAGATTTCATGGAAGCTTTCAAGAGTCACGACAGAGAAGGATTAGGCTATGTTTCTGTTGCTGAATTACGTCAGATTCTAACAACGAGTGGTGAGTATTCATAACCTGATCTAGACTCGGTTGATATTGATATCATCTTGAATCATGGCTTCTAGAGCCGAAAGTACTTCGTATTATATACTACAAGGGCGGTGGATTGGCAGTATCGGTAGAGGGTCGGACGCCATGCTTTGATGACGCGTAGAGTTACGGCCCTTGCCATTCTGAGTTCAAATCCCGCCGAGGTTGACTTTGCCTTTCACCCTTACGGGGTCGATAAAATAAAGTACCAGTAATACACTGGGTAATTGGTGGCCTTGTGCCAAAAGTAGAAACAATTATATACTACAAGGAGTGCTGCAGGTTAAGTCTTTTTTGTCATATATGCAACTACTAACTATTCCAATATTTCATAAAATGTCACCATAATTGTTTCTATTTTTGGCACAAGGCCAGCAATTAACCAGTACATTACTGGTACTTTATTTTATAAACCCCGTGAGGATGAAAGGCGAAGTTAACCTCGGCGGGATTTGAACTCAGATCATAAAGGGACGTAACTCTATGCTTCAAAGCATGGTGTCAGACTCTCTACCGATACTGCCAATCCACCCACCATAATGCGCAAGACTTTAAAATCTTCAAAATATATGGAGGTTTGGTTTGTTTGTTATTTTTTTTGTTGGGGGGGGGGGTTTGTTAAAGAGTTTGACGGGATACTGATCCGGTTCTGTGCGTTATGAGTGCAAGTCCCGTCTTCATCTGGAAGGAGTTGTGTCCAGCAGATAGTGTTAGCTTACAATAGCAGTGGCGGCTCATTGCAGTAAGAAAGACATAGAAAAGGTTATTGTAAAATTCAAAGCTCCGTCAAAGTTTCCCTTTCTTAAGCGAAGGATCAGACACAACGACAAATCTACGATGTCGATATTGCTGAAATAGCACATCCAGCTAAGTTAGAAGAGTTTCTACTTCTTTTCGTGTTTCTGCTATAGCTGTAATTTCATCTACAAAAGCAGGCAACCGTGACAGTCCGAGTAGTCTTCCTGTACCGGACAGTTGGTTTTGAATCTTTTGGTGGTAAAGTACTTGAATCTTAACCCAAGATAATACGTTAGAATTTCCCTCGCACAAGCATTATATATATATATATATATAGTTATGTAATAAACAACATAAGGCAATTATTCCATTTACCAGTGGTTTCTTAAAAGCAAAAAATGTTCATTTCAATCATCAGAATGAAAAAATCCTGGTGTATTTATTGATATTGGATTCTAAAAACAAATTTATTGATATTGGATTCTAAAATTTTTAGAATCCAATATCAATAAATACACCAGGATTTTTTCATTCTGATGATTGAAAGCAAAATTTTTTGCTTTTAAAAAACCACTGGTAAATGGAATAATTGCCTTATGTTGTTTATTACATAACTATTAAACTCTGTTACCTATATAGAGCACTCTTTTTTCCTGGACTTTTCCGACGGAATTACTTCATTTACACACACACACACACACACACACATATATATATATATATATATATATATATATATATATATATATATACAGTAGTCCCCCGGTATTCGCGGGGGTTACGTTCCTAGATAACCCACGAAGAGTGAAAAACAGCGAATAGTGATAATAGGCATAACGGAACAAAACATTAATCCGGGCGATTTCTTCAAAATTTGCATAACTTGTGTTTCACAGATTTTCTTGACTGCAAATGATTTCAAATTTTTGCCCGGGGACCGCATTGTTTAGCATTTTGGTTGCGTTAGGGCCTGTAACCTTAAAAGTATCCAACTAAATTCCTTCATGCTCTCCACCACTGCAGTCCCACATGCATACTGCTCTGTAACTATTGCTTTCATTGTACCAAAGCACAACAAATACATGTTCGGTTTGTCGAATGCCTTTTTACTTAACCCTATCGTCTTGGCTTTCGTGGGTTGAACATTTTACTCTCAGGCACCTAATTATGTTAAACCCCTGGTAATCTACGACGAATTTTTTTATAAGCACAAATTGTAGACATCATCCTGAGGCCGAGGTATTCCGTACTTCTCTGTACTGTTTCAGAAAGGAGGGATAAATATGCCAATCTATGTTTAGAATCCCGAGCAATGCCGGGCCATTCTGGTAGTATATATATATCCATATATATATATATATATATATATATATATATATATATATATATATATATACATATATATATCTTGTATGAGGGAAATTCTAAGTGTATAAAAATTGAATTATGCTGGTTTGATAGGACAAGCCAGTCTACATGGAGATCTCTTCTTCACTTGAATAGAGCTTGTTGTCTTCTGGACATATTCAAAGCGACCATGGAATCCTGGGACACTAGCTTTCTGAATTGATATGCCTATCGGTTCATTCAGCGCTAGGAATTTTGACACCCCTTTTGTCAACAATCCATAAAAAATACCTTTACACTCTACACTGAGGAGGAATATCTGACGAAACTTGTCAACTGAGGATGCCTTCTCCTCTGCAGCCACTTGTAAATCTTCTGCTAAACCGTAGTATGTAAGGAGGAAAGGCAAAGCTAACCTCGGTAGGATTTGAACTCAGGACCTAAAGAGCTGTAACTCTATGACACGAAGCAGGGTTTCGACGTTCTACCGATACTGCCAATCTACCGTCCTGAGTTCTTCATTAATAATAGTTTCATCACCGTTTACATTATTATCAACATTCATCACGGCATCAGAGGGCTGCTTCTAGAGGATGTCAGAGCTTTCCTGAAGTTTGTGCCTGTGACCAACAACAGAACCTAGGAATATACTTCAGGCTGGGAAGCATTTTGCTACGATGTAATAAAACAGAGAAAATTCAAGTGCCAGTGATCTGAAAATGATATTCTAGAGGCGATGAGCTAGCAGATTATAGCGATGCTGTGCTGTATAAATTAGATTTGCACATATGTGATAAAGTGAATTGACAAATTCTAATTAAATGAGATTATCAGAAATCAACTCCCCCTAGCTGTATTTAAGATGTAAAATAAATAAAACAAAACAAGAGAGATAACTCCAATAAGATAAGTTGATCGAAATTATTAGACAGTAAAAACAATGTAAATTAGAGTGAATCTGTTTCTTTAAGCCAAACAAGTGAAAGCAGTTGACATGTTTCCATTTTAGTTGATTATCTTGCAACCATGAAATGTTAATAATGTTCAAGGGTGGTGCCCCAACATGGACTCAGCGGGATGGCTGGAACAGGTAAAAGAGTAAAAGAGTAATAGATGTTCACTAAGAATTAAAAAAAATATTAGGGTGCGGATGCATTTCTTAACCGGATTAGATGACATAAAGGAATGAAGGGAGATAACTCTAATATATATTCACTGAGCAATTTATTTATTTATTCAAAAACATTATATTCCTTCAAATGTAGAAACAATTATTATTATTGTAAAAAGGCGGTGGATTGGCAGTATCGGTAGAGGGTCGGACGTCATGCTTTTACGCATAGAGTTACGGCCCTTTCCATTCTGAGTTCAAATCCCGCCGAGGTCAACTTTGTCTTTCATCCTTACGGGGTCGATAAAATAAAGTACCAGTAATGTACTGGGTAATTGCTGGCCTTGTGCCAAAAGTAGAAACAATTATATTCCTTAACAAAACTAGGCAAGTAACTCTAATATATTTTCGCTGAGGAATATAATTATTTCTTTAATGAATGAAATAAACAAATCCTTATTAACAATGGCACAAAGATGGAAGTGAGAAAGACAAAGTTAATCTCGACGGGATTTGAAACTAGAACATAAAACGTTGTAACTAAATATCATAAAGCATTCTGTCCGACGCTCTACCGATACTGTCAAACCACTGTCCTACACAATGGTTATAGTTGTAAAATGTCAAATAGGAAAGGTCCTCAATAGGACAGAAGACCATATCCAGGGTAATTCGCAGGAATATCCCCACACAAAGCTCTGGTTATTTGTTCGGCGTCAATGGCATTAAAGGAGCCATATTTTTTTTTTTTTAATTCACATAATCATTATAGGTCCATCTCGCCGCTCTTATCGGCCTCTTTTTAAAACACCCCGGAGAGCAGCATCTCCCTCTACAACCTTACTTACTTTCTTCTTCTTCTTCTTCTTCTTCTTCTTCTTCTTCTTCTTCTTCTTCTTAAGAGAGTTGTGGAGGCAGAATTCTCAAACACGCCCTCCGCAGATCGTCTCTAGAAATCGTTGGGATTTAAATTCACAGACTTGTTTTGATAATAAATGCCATTTAACTCGGAGCTCTATTGATAAGTAGATGGACTTTAAAGAACAAAAACAACATTCCGCAGCTGACATCCGTAAAATACATTGTGACAGGGAAGTAACTCTTGTTGATATTTTCAGAATACTATGGAGGCTACGAAAAGATTTAACAACTGCTTTATAGCTGCCATGAATAAAAAAAAAAAATAAAAAAATAGATTGTACAGTATATATGGCAAGGAAACAAACAAAAGAAAAGAAAAGAAGAAAAAGAGTAAGAAAATAGGAATTAAGCAATGAAAGAAAAGAGAGGGGGAGAGGTGATAGGCTTCAGCTGCTCCCCGCGGATAAAATGGCACAGGTATTGTCGCGGAGACTGGCCAACGATACCTGCTGCAACAGCCACTTTACCTCACGGGGCTTCTTCCTCGGACGGGCTGCTGTCTTTGCGATTTTACGAAGGAAATCAGCTGTGCGGGGACACCAGAGATCTTCGACGGCGACTGGAGAGAGAGAGAGAGAGAGAGAGAGAGAGAGAGAGAGAGAGAGAGAGAGAGAGAGAGAGAGAGAGAGAGAGAGAGAGAGAGACACAGGTAGTTGGTCATTCAATTATGGATACATCTGATTTATGACTCTTCACGTAATTTATTCTGTTTATAACTCTTGGAAGAAGTGGATTGGCTGTATCGGTAGAGGGTCGGACACCATGCTTTGCAGTACAGTTACGTCCCTTTACGGACTGAGTTCAAATCCCGCCGAGGGTCGATTTAATCGACTCCCTCCCCTCCCCAAACACTGGCCTTGTGCCTATACTAGAAATCATTAATTACTTATGCAGTATCGGTAGAGGGTCGGACGCCATGCTTTCAAGCATAGTTACGTCCCTTTACGATCTGAGTTCAAATCCCGCCGAGGTTGACTTTGCCTTTCATCCTTACGGGGTCGATAAAATAAAGTACCAGTAATGCACTGGGTAATTGCTGGCCTTGTGCCTAAAGTAGAAACAATTAATTATATATCTTATAAATATATTGACTGACTAGTCGATACATTGATTAATTTAAATATATAATTATAATTTAATTTGATATCATTTCATAGATTAGTTACATTATTAAATATATTTAACAGTTTAATTGACTCATTATTTACTACATCTAATAATTATTGTTGATAATTATATAAATTAGCAAATATTGTATGTTGTTATGTTACATCCCTTTATGTTTAAATAGAAAACATGCCAAAAATATACATGTACACAATTGTGTATAACATACACACTATTGTATGTTATATATTAGTGGTAAGGGTGTAGGACTTACGATCACGATGTCGTGGGTTCGATTCCTGGGCTGGGTTGCATGTTGTGTTCTTGAGCAAAACACTTCATTTCAATATAGTAGATATACTCAGTTGAAAATGAGTACCAGTAATACCTGCGATGGACTGGCGTCTTGTTCAGAGGGGAGTCTTGTACTCTCGGTCGCTTCACGCCACAAAGCCTTTTTGACTATTATACATTAACATACTATTATACATTAACATACACACTATTATACATTAACATACACACTATTATACATTAACATACACACTATTATATATTAACATACACACTATTATATATTAACATACACACTATTATACATTAACATACACACTATTATACATTAACATACACACTATTATATATTAACATACACACTATTATACATTAACATACACACTATTATACATTAACATACACACTATTATATATTAACATACACACTATTATATATTAACATACACACTATTATACATTAACATACACACTATTATATATTAACATACACACTACTATATATTAACATACACACTATTATACATTAACATACACACTATTATACATTAACATACACACTATTATACATTAACATACACACTATTATACATTAACATACACACTATTATATATTAACATACACACTATTATACATTAACATACACACTATTATACATTAACATACACACTATTATACATTAACATACACACTATTATACATTAACATACACACTATTATATATTAACATACACACTATTATATATTAACATACACACTATTATACATTAACATACACACTATTATATATTAACATACACACTATTATACATTAACACACAATTATACATTAACATACACACTATTATACATTAACACACTATTATATATTAACATACACACTATTATATATTAACATACACACTATTATACATTAACATACACACTATTATATATTAACATACACACTATTATATATTAACATACACACTATTATACATTAACATACACACTATTATATATTAACATACACACTATTATACATTAACATACACACTATTGTATATTAACATACACACTATTATATATTAACATACACACTATTATACATTAACATACACAATATTATATATTAACATACACACTATTATATATTAACATACACACTATTATACATTAACATACACACTATTATATATTAACATACACACTATTATATATTAACATACACACTATTATACATTAACATACACACTATTATACATTAACATACACACTATTATACATTAACATACACACTATTATATATTAACATACACACTATTATATATTAACATACACACTATTATATATTAACATACACACTATTATATATTAACATACTATTATATATTAACATACACACTATTATATACACACTATTATACATTATATATTAACATATACACTATTATATATTAACATACACACTATTATATATTAACATACACACTATTATACATTAACATACACACTATTATATATTAACATACACACTATTATATATTAACATACACACTATTATATACACACTATTATACATTATATATTAACATACACACTATTATATACAGACTATTATACATTATATATTAACATACACACTATTATATATTAACATACAGACTATTATATATTAACATACACACTATTATACATTAACATACACACTATTATATATTAACATACACACTATTATACATTAACATACACACTATTATATATTAACATACACACTATTATATATTAACATACACACTATTATATATTAACATACACACTATTATACATTAACATACACACTATTATACATTAACATACACACTATTATATATTAACATACACACTATTATATATTAACATACACACTATTATATATTAACATACACACTATTATACATTAACATACACACTATTATACATTAACATACACACTATTATATATTAACATACACACTATTATACATTAACATACACACAATTGTATATTAACATACACACTATTATATATTAACATACACACTATTATATATTAACATACACACTATTATATATTAACATACTATTATATATTAACATACACACTATTATATATTAACATACACACTATTATATATTAACATACACACTATTATACATTAACATACACACTATTATATATTAACATACACACTATTATATATTAACATACACACTATTATACATTAACATACACACTATTATATATTAACATACACACTATTATATATTAACATACACACTATTATATATTAACATACACACTATTATATATTAACATACACACTATTATATATTAACATACACACTATTATATACACACTATTATACATTATATATTAACATATACACTATTATATATTAACATACACACTATTATATATTAACATACACACTATTATACATTAACATACACACTATTATATATTAACATACACACTATTATATACACACTATTATACATAATATATTAACATACACACTATTATATACACACTATTATACATTATATATTAACATACACACTATTATATATTAACATACACACTATTATACATTAACATACACACTATTATACATTAACATACACACTATTATATATTAACATACACACTATTATATATTAACATACACACTATTATACATTATATATTAACATACACACTATTATACATTATATATTAACATACACACTATTATACATTAACATACTATTATACATTAACATACACACTTTATACATTAACATACACACTTTATACATTAACATACACACTTTATACATTAACATACACACTATTATATATTAATATACACACTATTATATATTAACATACACACTATTATATATTAACATACACACTATTATATATTAACATACACACTATTATACATTAACATACACACTATTATACATTAACATACACACTATTATATATTAACATACTATTATATATTAACATACACACTATTATATATTAACATACACACTATTATACATTAACATACACACTATTATATATTAACATACACACTATTATATATTAACATACTATTATATATTAACATACACACTATTATATATTAACATACTATTATATATTAACATACACACTATTATATATTAACATACACACTATTATATATTAACATACACACTATTATATATTAACATACACACTATTATACATTAACATACACACTATTATATATTAACATACTATTATATATTAACATTCACACTATTATATATTAACATACACACTATTATACATTAACATACATACTATTATACATTAACATACACACTATTATACATTAACATATACACTATTATATATTAACATATACACTATTATACATTAACATACACACTATTATACATTAACATACACACTATTATATATTAACATACTATTATATATTAACATTCACACTATTATATATTAACATTCACACTATTATATATTAACATACACACTATTATACATTAACATACACACTATTATATATTAACATACACACTATTATATATTAACATACACACTATTATATATTAACATTCACACTATTATATATTAACATACACACTATTATATATTAACATACACACTATTATATATTAACATACACACTATTATATATTAACATACACACTATTATACATTAACATACACACTATTATATATTAACATACACACTATTATATATTAACATACACACTATTATATATTAACGTACACACTATTATATATTAACATACACACTATTATATATTAACATACACACTATTATATATTAACATACACACTATTATATATTAACATACTATTATATATTAACGTACACACTATTATATATTAACATATACACTATTATATATTAACATACACACTATTATATATTGACATACACACTATTATATATTAACATACACACTATTATATATTAACATACACACTATTATATATTAACATATACACTATTATATATTAACATATACACTATTATACATTAACATACACACTATTATACATTAACATACACACTATTATATATTAACATACACACTATTATATATTAACATACACACTATTATATATTAACATATACACTATTATATATTAACATACACACTATTATACATTAACATACACACTATTATATATTAACATACACACTATTATATATTAACATATACACTATTATATATTAACATACACACTATTGTATATTAACATACACACTATTATATATTAACATACACACTATTATATATTAACATACACACTATTATATATTAACATACACACTATTATATATTAACATACACACTATTATATATTAACATACACACTATTATATGTTAACATACTATTATATATTAACATACACACTATTATATATTAACATACACACTATTATATATTAACATACACACTATTATACATTAACATATACACTATTATATATTAACATACACACTATTATATATTAACATACACACTATTATATATTAACATACACACTATTATATATTAACATACACACTATTATATACACACTATTATACATTATATATTAACATACACACTATTATATATTAACATACTATTATATATTAACATACACACTTTTATATATTAACATATACACTATTATATATTAACATATACACTATTATATACACACTATTATACATTATATATTAACATACACACTATTATATACACACTATTATACATTATATATTAACATACACACTATTATATATTAACATACACACTATTATACATTAACACACTATTATATATTAACATACACACTATTATACATTAACATACACACTATTATATATTAACATACACACTATTATACATTAACACACTATTATATATTAACATACACACTATTATATATTAACATACACACTATTATATATTAACATACTATTATATATTAACATACACACTATTATACATTAACATACACACTATTATATATTAACATACTATTATATATTAACATACTATTATATATTAACATACTATTATATATTAACATACTATTATATATTAACATACACACTATTATATATTAACATACACACTATTATATATTAACATACACACTATTATACATTAACATACACACTATTATATATTAACATACACACTATTATACATTAATATACACACTATTATATATTAACATACACACTATTATATATTAACATACACACTATTATATATTAACATACTATTATATATTAACATACACACTATTATATATTAACATACACACTATTATATATTAACATACACACTATTATATATTAACATACACACTATTATATATTAACATACACACTATTATATATTAACACACTATTATATATTAACATACACACTATTATATATTAACATACACACTATTATATATTAACATACACACTATTATATATTAACATACACACTATTATATATTAACATACACACTATTATACATTAACATACACACTATTATATATTAACATACACACTATTATATATTAACATACACACTATTATATATTAACATACACACTATTATATATTAACATACACACTATTATATATTAACATACTATTATATATTAACATACACACTATTATATATTAACATACACACTATTATATATTAACATACACACAATTGTATATTAATATACATACAATTGAATATACATACAGACTTAGATTTACCTACACCTTATACTTTATACATACACACTGCTGTATATATATATTCATTCATATATATTCATACAAGTATCTTGTATGTTAACTCTTAACCTCCTGCGATGATTTAGCACAAAATATCTAAAAGCGAACTTGGTAATTAAAATGTTTATAGAATATTTATGACTTGACAGATTCTTGCAGCATTAGGCTAAAGTAAAGATGTTTAACTTTTAATGTGATACAGTCATAGTGTTGTTTTGCAATTTTTAAGAATGCTTAAAGAATTAATAGCTAATGCAAGAATATTTACTCTTGCTAGGTTTAAGACTTTTATACATAATAAGGGGTTACTTTTGTTATTGCGACCCAATAAGGTTATGTGTAATTATTCAGGCATAACTCTGTAGACGGTATACCTTCCTTCGTTACTTTGTCTCATGATAAATCAATATTCAAAGGTAGAACTTTTTCTCTTGAATTACATATTTCTAGAAAATGTAAGAGTTTCAGACGCAAAACATAACTGTAAACACAATCGATTGCTATAAATGAATTGCCTATGGAAAGAAAGAAGTGACAAGTGGCCACTAAGAAAATGCAACTCTGGCCATTTTTTCTG